>OZ020315.1:3097218-3422140 GCA_963971305.1 Arcuatula senhousia
ATTATGTTTTATTTTTAAGGTACCACAAGTGTATGAAGACATGTACAAAAATATCAGGAACGCAGGAAGAAGAACATTTTCAGGTTTGTTTTTTATCCCGCGGGCGATCTGGTCCAGACATTGTTTTCAAGTTTTTGTGGTACAATATATGACACACTTAATGATACAACAGAGGATAATGTTGTTACTAGGTTGTTTTCACTCAGTCAATGTTTCGGGGACATTGTGTGAGCAGAGGCAAATCTTTACTTTCTCCTAGGAATGAGCACACACGTGGATTTATTGAAGAGGTTTTGTAATGTCATTTGTAATGCAGTGTATTACCGACTATCTTAACACTAGAATCTGAAAATCGGTTGTAAAATACAAAATAAATACGGCGAATGAATTTTAACAATGAAAGAATATGGCAATTGTAAAAAATGGTAGACAACAGTTTATCATAGTTAATTGACAAACCGGCCATTACGAATCATTGTTTGGAAAATAACCGTCTCCAGCCACTGTCTCCAAGCATGATATCCACAAAACTAAATCTGTTAAACCGAAAACTAAATTATTCTGCTCGTTCCAGGTATGGTTACAGCGATGGATGATGCTATAGGTAACATCACAGAATCTCTGAAAAGGAATGGGATGTTTGATAATACAATTATTATATTTACTGCTGATGTAAGTGTACTTAGATAAAGAGCATACTAAGTGAAATAATTTAAATTAATAAAGCATTATAAAAGACAACGATTTTGTTTGAAACTTCAGAAAAAAACCTTTCAGACCACAACAAAAAATCATGACTCGTCACTTTTCAAGTTATATAGCCGCTAACTGAATATTTTCCAATACAAAGGCGGAAAACATTAGAACATGTATACATAGTGCTGTTAGCATTTAGTGGAAATTTCCACAAAATTTAGTGGAAAAAATAGCCAAATCATCGCTTACATTACAGAATGGTGGCTGGCCTCAGTGGTCTGGAAACAATTTCCCACTGAGAGGTGGTAAGACAACCGTGTATGAAGGAGGAACCCGGGCTGTAGCATTTGTTCATGGAAGCCTTCTCAAAAAACCCCAAACTGTTTACAATGGGTTGGTATTAATGATAATTTGTTAAATACAGGGTATTTTCGGACCCTAAGATTGCAGTTTAAGAAGAAAGTTTGGTAACATGATTGAAACCTGGCTTACCCCACTATTTCTTTATAAATACCTGTTATAAATCAGCCGGACCATTGCTATCTGCAATTTCTCAAGACCGTGCCTTTTCTTTTGGACTTTTGAATTAGATTATCTCAGTTAATGTGCAAATATTACAAGAGCTGATACATGTAAGAGAAGCAAATAAAAGTAAATTAATGTGTTTCTTTTATCAATTTAGTGGAACAAAAATCAACACTTTGCAGAAATTAGTTATCTTAAAAATGTGTCCTGAGGCAACCCTAACATATATTTGTACCTTGTCCCTCATGTCTTAATTATAGTATAACTAATGAGTGGTGGCGAATATCAATTTTAATGTCACGAGTCTCGAATAACGCCAGGATTCAACAAGTGTGCGGAACTTGTTCCGCGCACGAGTTGAATCCCCTAGCGTTATTCGACACGAGTGACATTTAAATTGATATTCGTCACCCCGAATTAGTTATACTATTTATTATATAGATAATTTGGAAAAACGTGACTAAAAGATCATCAAATAATGAAAACGAAAGAAATTATTGATTAATGAATTATGTATTGCGCACTAATCTAAGTTATGTATTTTTCGCGGGAAACTTCACGAGGGTTAGATAAATTCGCACGCGAGTTAGATAAATCCTGTAATTAACTCTGTGAAAATCTAGAAATTTATTTAACTCGGAAATCACGATCTTTCACCTATATCTATATAATAATTGTTTGTTAATTCAAATAGAAAACTAAGTTTTGAAGCAAACATTAACCATTTAATTAGAAACATTTATGCTTAAGTAACTTAAAAAGTTTCAAATAGTAATCTAATTTCAGATTAATTCATGCTGTAGACTGGATGCCGACTATAATTAGTGCTGCCGGTGGGGAGCCAGGTAAGAGTTTTCTGTATTTTAGAATGAATAAACATCCACTACTCCGTGGTCCTTCTGTATTAAATTTTTGTTTATATTTGCTGTAGCTTTCATACAAATAAAAGTCACTAACTATCAGTAACTAAATTTATGGATAAACTCATCAAAACGACTTTCTCCAGTAAATTATGCACTGATGAATTATACATTATAAAAATGAATTATTTTTATTTCTTTTAATTTCTTTTCCAAAAGCAAATATAACATGTTCATTTTTGTACTTTAAGTGCCAGGGACAGATGGAATGAACGTATGGCCAAGTATTCGTGATGGAGACGGACCGACACCCAGAAAAGAATTCATTTATAACCTAGACAACTCATCAAATCCTATTTTTGGCTATGCAGCCATAAGGTTTGTGATTTTGAGAAGGTGATTTACTGTTAGATTTAGAATAAATGATAAATTAATATAAGATTAAAAATGAAAAGTAGAAAAATTAGAAAATATAAATCAGATATTTTTTGTGGAATTAAATCGTTATGAAACTTAAAGTACATGAACATCATTTCAAAATTATAGATTGATATATGCATTTTTCATGGTTTAAGAAATCCGCTTTATTAATCATTATTTTTTTCAAACTATTTTTTTCCCTTTAATGAAAAAATAAATATAGGGTTGGAGATTATAAATTGATAGAAGGTAAGGCAGGCCAATACGACGGCTGGTACCCTGTCCCAGATTCAGCACATCCAGCTAAAGTTAGGGAACCAGATGTACCATACTATCAACTCTATGATCTTGTCAGTAAGTAAGATAAAGGACTTCAATTTTGTTATAAAATTTTCTTATAGTTTGATTGCTAAAGTTCTTTTTATTATCAAATTAAAGATTTATCATAGGAATTTTTTGTGGAACTGATCTTCAACAAGTACTCTTTAATCAGTGTTAAGTATTTAAAATCATTAGAGGTAACTCACATTTCCATCTATTCTAAAAACTTCCTTCATAGATTTTCCTTATTAGTCTTAAATAACACTACAAAGGGTTTATCATTAGAATTTTTGTACAACAAATAAAAATTTTGATGTTCCATATTCTTTCAAACCCTCCTCTTAAATAGAACGGGAAGTACTGAAATGTAAAATAAAAATCACGGGCGGGTCAAGAGTTATGTTATGTGAGCTGTGTGTGTACACATATTCAACATCTCATTATTTGCTTTCGTATGAAAGAGGGGGCTTAATTGCCAAAAATGTCATTTTATTGTGAAAATTTGAAGTAGCTTGGTCAATTTCTAACCAAAAATATTTAAAAACTCCCAAAGGAAGCGTACGCCCTCTCCACATTCTCTGAATGAAATGATCAATCCTTCACTGAGGATTTTAACAAATTCCGATCGAACACACTGGAAAACTGAAGACGCAATTACAAGTTCACAACTAATTTTTGGTTGGGATACTTTGACTGACAGACGTAAAATAAAAAAAATTGTGTATTTTTTATAGAATGCACAATAAAATTTGTCCTAAATATCTAAGTGACTGTTTGCCACCTTTGGTCTCGAATGTTACTGGATATAATCTACGAAACAATGAAGATTATGTTCCGGTTCGTTCTAGACTAAATGTTTATGCAAAATCATTTATCCCGTCTACAGTATCCCTTTGGAATAACCTTGCAATCTCTGTAAGGAATACCCAAACATTCGAAAGTTTCAAATTAAAACTAAAAAAACCTCTTCTTAAGCCACCCAAATACTTCACCGAAGGGCCAAGAAAGTTAAATATTACCCACACTAGAATACGTCACCGATGCAGTTCTTTGAATTATGATTTATATAGAATACATGTTATTGAAAATCCCACGTGCATTTGTGGGAATGCATATGAAGATGCTTATCACTTTTTTCTTGAGTGTCCTTTATATGCAGTCCAAAGATATTCAATATTTGATGTTCAAGATTTGAATATCGAACATATTCTTTTTGGAAATGAAAATGCAACAGTTGAAGAAAATTATGCTTTAGAAAAGAACGTGCGTATATAGGCCGAACCAATAGAGTCTATACACCACAAAAAATGTCTTGCTACTTATGTACACTGCATGTCGTTGTCATATATTTGTATTGTATATTCATGGAGAGGGCAATCAGTAAGTTGGTATAACTTAATGCCCAATCCATTTGCTACATTTGCAATAAAACATTATTGAACTAAAACTAATTTTTACTATCTGAACACGATGTGGACCTATACCATTATTCTATTTTGTTACAGATGATCCAAACGAACACAATAACTTATACCAGAAACAACCAAAGTTATTACAAATGATGAAGGCACGACTGGAGAGTTATAAGAAGGATATTGTACCCCCATTGTCAATGATTCCAGACCCTGCATCTTACCCTGCAAAGTACAATGGCTACTGGTCACCGGGATGGTGTTAACTACTCAAGAACGGTGTCTGAAGTCCTGGGCATAGGGCTGTTGTCAATGTAGCTATCACAATCAACGTGCAATAAAATAAATGTAATGAAACATGTTTTCCTCATTCGTTTAAACGATTGACAACTAATGACACATAGGTATTTATAGTTTTGTAACTATAGGGGAATGCCCCTTTGTAGCGACTATCTAAGAACCATAAGTCGTTCAGACCATGACGCACAACCGCAATGGTGTTAGCTGCTCCTGGTACTTAGACCTTGATTTTTGCTAGAACAGTGCCCGTCCTGCACCATGGGTAGGTATTGGTTGGAATTTTGAAACATTACTAGTAATGAATTTCACTGAGTATATATAGTAAAACAGTATTAGAACCTCTACATAACTATCTTTCTCAGGTTATTGAATCTTTGTTTGCTTATATATCAGTGTTACACATAGACATTCACAAATGAAATGTAAAAGTTTTACTCTCCTCTGAATTAATTATGCGAGGAAATATACTATATCATGAAATAGAAGTTCTATTGCAAATAAAGGTAGAAACAAAATTTCCGAACTTGAATGATCACTCAATTGTCCGAGAGAAATCCAAACAAGGCAGATATACCGTAGAAGTTGAAGATTGGAATGGTCTTGACTTGGTACAGGCATTTAAGGAGGCTCGCGGGTTCAAATTTCGCGCCAAATGTGTAGTTAACTGCGCATGGCAATGTCGTTGACAAAATCTAAGAACTATGTCATCAACAAAAAAAGTTATGACCAATACATACTAATTTCTACATCTATTTAAAAATTCAATGTTATAAACAAATTTGCAAAAAAAGTCAAATCTGTTTTTTATAGTCAGTAATTTTTACCAACCCTCCCCCCCCCCCAAAAAAAAAACGAAAACAAAATACACAAAAATGATTAATTACACAAATTAAAAGCCTAAAAGTCAAATTATAATGCTTTATAAAAGTTTTATTTGGTATTATTTCAGACCAGCCTTTTCGTCAATATTTTTGAATCAAATTATCTCCCTTTTCCCGCCAAAAAACACACCCACTTTTAAAAAACATTGAATAACTTTCTTATATTATCGGTGACCTATGCTTTTTTTTCATTTTCCTGAAGCATATATATTATGGAAGTCAGGGAAAAAAAATAAGAAAATTCTTATGTTAAATTTATAAATTATCGGATAGTTTGTGTGAAAAAAATCCATTTTCCCTATTATTTCTTTGTTAATTGTAGTAAATACCATGTTGTTTAAGATAGCTTATTACGCTCTTAAATGAACGGTGACCCCTATATTTTTTTTCACTATTGTGATCGGCATACTTTAAAGTAAAAAATATCAATTTTTGAAAAAATTCTTATGTTAAGTTTTTAGACCCTCGAGCCTCCTTAAAAACATACCTTGTTGCTAACTCGTGTTCAGTGTTGGATTTTCATATTTCTAAGTTTGTACATGTTTCTGCCTACAATGTATGATCAGTTTGAAATTAGTAAAAGAAGAAGCGACGCGCCACAACCCGCTGACAGTGGTCTCTGTGCTTTAAATTTGGCCCTAAAGGAGTTGAGCCACGAAGCCCCCAAAATGGCCCAAAAATTCAACTTTGATATATCTGCTTGTTGTTGCTGCATTAATGTTCATTAGTCTTTATATTTCATGAATTGCAATATTTTTTCCTTCAATTATTTTTCAATAAGGGGAGTAGTGAGGTCAAAAATAGACTATTTTGTGAAAAATAACAATTTGTGACAGTTTTCCTTGATTTTCATGTATAAATCGATAAATATGAAATGGGCCACACCTGTCGACCAAAATTATTTTGTGATAGAAATGTTTATTATGATATGATAAATTAATTATCAAAAAATTACGGTGGTCGACGAATGTGGCCAATACTAATTTTGACGAAATATGCAGAGAAAACAGTGAAAATGTGTAAAAAATTAGGAAATTTTCAAGTTAAAGTCTCAAAGCTAAACCTGTGGTGTAAATATTTTGCAAAATCTTACAGATATGAAAAGTTTGTTCATACCTTAACATATTTTAGTTAAATTTTTGACAAAGAAGTTTAAAAAATAGTGAAAATACCGGGCCAAATTAGGGCCTTCGTGGCTCTACTCCTTTAAAGTCTACGATGTATATCAGGTGCCATAAAACCTGGTTTAACTCACCATTCCTTTTGAAATGTCTGTATCAAGTCAGGACTATTGCAGTCTTTAATTTTTCTGGTAATTTGTTTGTTTGTTTTGTCTTACTTTCTTCGAAATGACATTATACGGCATGTTTAGACCAAAGAGCCAAGAGCGATTAACTGAGACAACAATTTCAAAACAATCATGGATTAAGCCAACTGCTATGCCAGGAAATAGCGAAAACAAAGGACAGGAGAGTTACTCTATCCGATTTTGTATAATATGTCATGAGGTCGTTGGTGTAAATAGGAAAGCTCGATGAACAATAGACAACATCTATTTTCAACAACCATGTCAAGACATTGTCTTTACATGAAAAATACGTGTATGTTTAAAAATACATGAAAATCATTTTTGTGTGAAAACATTATAATATTTATGATATTTGGTAAATGTTAAAAGTTAACAGCTAAATTTGGGGTTTGTTTTACTAGTAAAATCACCATACAGCAGGTCAAGGTAAGATATTATTGACAGTTATAAATCAGTCCTTTATACATTTTAAAAGTCTTTCAGTTGACAAAAGAATAACGGTATACCGTCCTTGTACATATATTAACTCACATAAGATTAGCTTTTGGAAAAAAATAGTGCCAGGCTTTGGCGTTTGAATTTTAGTTTCTGTATAATTTGAATATATAAAAAAATTTCAAGTTGATTTTTGAATAAAGTAACGTTTAAAATCAATTATCTCATCATCTTTCATATAACATATATTCTAATATGTAGGTCTATAATATTAGTCACTCTATTTGATATTGCACTTATGTCTTGCTAGAAGGCAGGTATTCGTCATATACAGAACCAGATTCTTTTTGGAGTTTGTAACCTGCTGGAACAATGCACTATTTGCGTGGAAATGGGGGTCAAAATTTGAAAAAGCTCGTTACAGGCACCCATTCATTTAGTACAGATTTATAAGGACATTATGAATGTTACAAAAGTTTTACAATGCTTCTGTCCCCTCCCCAAAAAAACAACACAAGGAAGCCGAATCCAGCACTTAGGATATCGACCACACGGTAGGTCCCGTGTCCGGCGACAGGATTGTTTTTTGGAGAGGGATGTACAATTGTCCTGGTTTTTTCAAGAGAATAATCAATAAAAATGCAAAGTTTGGTGATATTTAGTGATTTTTAACTGAAAGCGAAGAAAAAATGCTACCAACGGGTAGGCATATTTTAGTATTATCATATTGTATAACAACACCAATTCCTATAAAAAAATGTGATTTTTAAATAAAATTGAGGGCTGTTTTTACAGTTTTTACCTTTTTTTTTGCATTTTTCACCCCTTAAAAGACAAATATATTGAACGAGATTGCTAACCATTATTAGTGAACATCAATGTTATATTATGGCATTCTGAACATTGATGCCAAAATGTCGCGTCTTGCATATTTTTAAATTAAAATAAAATACATGTCCAGGCTTTTTCAAGAGGCGTCCAGGTTTTTGCTAGAGAGGTCCAGGTTTTTTCATACTTTAGATAGACAAGTTGTGCGTGTTGTTTACCTCTTAAATCATACAGTCAAACCTGCCTTAACGACCCCCTGTATTCAGCGACCACCTGTCTTATGTGACCTATTTTAGGTCCCCCCGATCCATTTCTCTATTATTTTTTACTGTATTCAGCGACTCCCTGCGTTACGCGACTAGCGACCTTGTTTTTGGTACAAAATTCTTCGTAAAACCTGAGTTATGTGACTTTTTGCTTGACCGGAAGTTGTCGGTAAAACCGGAAATAGTGTAAAATTAGATTCAACAAATTCCGTCAAAGGCCTAAATTACGAAATAATATCCGATTTTATCCGGAAACTAACGGAAATAAATGTATTTACCTATGAATAAATTATCGATTGATAACAGTTTACATTAGATACGAAAAAAAATGGCGATGAAAAGAAAAGTTTTAACTTTAAATCAAAAGGTTGAAGCTATAAGATTATTGGACAGTGGAAAACCAGCCTACAAAATAGCTGAGGAATTTGGTGTGGGGAAAACACAAATTCAGAACTTGAGGAAGCGAAAGGCCGAAGTTTTAGAGGATTTTGAAAATAACATCCCAGGATCTTCAAAGAGAAAACGGCACAATACCGGCAATGAAAACATCAACGATTTATGCCTAGAATGGTTTAAAAATGCTGTTAGTAGACGGATTAATGTTACGGGACCCCTTCTTAAAGAAAAGGCGTTACGATTTGCCGACGAGTTAGGAATTTCTTCATTTAAAGCTTCAAATGGGTGGCTTGAATCGTTCTTAAAAAGAAACAATATAAAATTCGGAACAATGAGTGGTGAACGAGGAGACGTTAACAATGATACAGTGAATGAGTGGAAAGCTAGACTTCCACAACTTTGTAAAGAATATTCACCCAAGGATATATTCAATATGGATGAAACTGGCCTTTTTTATAAGGATACTACAAAGAAAACATTTCATTTTAGTGGTGATGATTGTGCAGGTGGCAAGCAGCCGAAGGAGCGAATTACTGTTGCATTGTGCTCAAGCATGTTAGGTGAAAAAATAAAACCAGTTGTTATTGGTAAATCGAGACAACCTAGATGTTTTAAGAATATAGACTCTAAAAAGTTACCGGTAACATACAGAAATAACAAAAAGGCCTGGATGACAAGCAAGATCTATATTGACTTTCTTAAATCACTGGACAATAAAATGAAACGACAAAAACGAAAGATTTTATTATTTGTTGACAATGCTCCCTGTCACCCAGATGTGAATTTATCTAATGTTACTATCAAAAACTTTCCAGCCAACACAACCAGCAGAACACAACCAATGGACCAGGGTATTTTAAAAGACATTGTATGTTGTTAAAAAAATAAGAATACGGTATTATCATTTCAAGGGTTTTGGACAAGAATACGTTAGTTAAAGTCAAGAACTCAACCTTATATAGCCTATATAAACAGGCAGGCACATATAATTGACGCCTACAACTAGAACCCGTTAATCTATTGTCTAACTACCAACTGTTATAGATTGAAAATAGCCTCCTTGAATAATTGGCTGGAAACAAAATGTTTGGGTTACGACAAGCAGAAAATGCTTACAGTTTCTGGGCAACCTTCTTTTTACTTGGCTTATAGTTTTTTCTTGGATGTGTTTGTTTGTATCATAGAGTCGTCTTCTTTCATGTGTTGTTTTATCCAGGATTATATAAGACTCAAATGCCCTTTCAGTACGTCTTCATTTTTACACATATGTATTTATTGTATATATTATAGTTTCAACAAAAAACTTCATAAGAGTATGCTCCCATGCGGGACCCAGAAGGCGAATAGGTTAGCAGCAGCTTTAAGCTTGTCGGTGAAAGTCCACTAAAGAGCGCTCAGATTCTGTCATCTTTCCTGGCCGCTTAGCCCACAAAGCGACTGGGATGTGTGCCACAGGTGGTTGAATGGGGCAGCCCTGTCATAATAAATCCCGGTTCACCAGGCTATACTAATGCGGAAACTTGACCGTAAACAATATTGAGCCAACGTGCGTGGAGAGTTCCAAGGTTCATGCCCGTAAAATATCCCATTGTGCACCGCAACAGGCTAAATTTTCCGCACCTACCCACCTCTTCCCTTTTCCAGTGATCTTCAAAATTAACAGATCCTTTGTTTCCCACTCCAACCCCGCTTCTCTCTCTCAGTGATTCAGCATTGTATTTTCGCCAGATAAAGGATGGTTATGTGAAACTGGGTAAGATTTGGCTATATCCCACACAGGTAAATGTTCCATCTTGTATGACCTCATTTCGGGTAAGGGTTCTTCATTGTCAGTCACCATATTGAAGGTTTCAAAATTGTGCAAAACTTTTGAGGAAGGATTTCGTCACTTTCTGGATGCATTTGCCTATGGTGCGTTAAGGGTACATTGGCCTATCTTGTGAGTTGGTTCGTTTTACTTCTTGTAGCATGTACATGCATGTAGGCGTGCATGGGCCTTTCAAATGAAATACATGGGTCTGTGTCCTGGATGGGTCTACAGAATTCATTTTGGTGTTTCAATTAGCTCTTTAGCTCTTGTCCTGCTGATTATGAGTGAAAAAGTGATGACTGGAAATAAAACAAACATAAGAGTATGAGATTCAAATGCTATTTAAGTTTCTGTATCTTTACATACATATGTATACGTTAAGGGGTTCAAATATCCCGTATCCAAAATAAAGGTTTTTTTTTACTTATCCCATATCCCTGTAAATAGAATAGATTTAAATATTCTATATCTCAGTTTGTTTTGCATCAAATATACCGTATCCCAGGAATAAATATGTAAATATCCCATATTCCAAAACACCCTTAAACTCTTGAAATAACGGAATGCACCAGTAGAATGTGCTCTTTTTGTATTTATTTGTTTCTGATAGTTTCAAAGACTTGAAAAGGCACAAAACCAAGATTGCAACTTACCTTTCAAAATGTTGCCCACCGTAACAATCGCTCTTTTTGAAACCGGTAATTTATTAAAGCACATCAAGAAAGTCACATATGTACAAAATGTACTATAAAACTAATTTTGTCAAAATACTAATTTAGTCTTCAAAGATAATGCATTTGGGCAGCCTACTTATGCTTTAAAGTTGGTAACAAACTTGATATTTAGCATGTAATGTGTTTAAATGTATGTTTATTGAGTAGGAGGGATATTAGTTTCCATTTAAGTCGTATAGTTTCCACAAAACCCAGTGCCTCTCTTTCGTCAAAATTTTCAAAAAAAACCGGAACACCTCTCGAAAAAACCGGACAAAGTTATTGTGCCTCTCGAAAAAACCTGATCAATTTTAATAAATCATTAACTGATGCTTCTTTACGGACTTTTTTGGAAGAAAAGTAATAATTCGAACATTTTGAATACTTTTATTTCTCTTTTTTGTTTTGTTTCACTTGCAATTGAGAATTTAAGAATTTTTTGTAAAACGGAAAGGCGAAAAAACCTGGACCTCTCTCGAAAAAACTGGACAATGCCTCTCGAAAAAACAATCCTGTCGCCGGACACGGGACCTACCGTGGACCATGTACAAATACATTTAAAGATACCAGGTGTTTTTTTTATGTAGGCATGCTGTTTTCTATGTAACAACATTATAATGAAATTAAATATGTAAGTTGTCTCTTTTATCGTAAATGACTATCCACAAAACTGCTGGCTTTGTCAAAGAGTAATCCGTTTTTTTTTCTGTCATAAAACTAATAAAAGGTTCAATTATAAACATTTAAGATCTATTTAATGACTGAGATAAGGAAAACTCTGATATAGAACCTGGATAGAATGGCTTCAGTTTTATTACTGAAAAATTATTAAAACAAGATTATCGATACCACAAATTAGTAAAATCTTTTTCTAAATTCTTCCACAAGTATCGATCTCTTATTGAAAAATTTAATTGTACACGTCGTTTTCTTATAGTGAAAGGAATATCACATCCTGAATTTTATGGCAATGTTTTTTATAAAGCTCATAAATTTAAAAGCAATCCATTAGACATGAAAAATTGGCTTCAAAATTTATTACGGAAAGGATATGAATTGAATATTTTGGTTAAATCTTTAAATTTAATGTTTTTTGGCAGAAATATTGATAACTTGATACTTGCTTTAAAACTTCCATAAACGTTTTTACTTTGTCATTTTTAAGCATTATAGCGATCAAGCATGTCGGTTTTGTGTGATGACACTTCACTAAATCATTATTGTTTGAAGTGTTGTGTCGGATTTAAAATCGATACGTTTGATTTTTTTACATCAGTCGATTGATGATTCTCAGCCTAGCTGTCAGTAACAGCGAGTGTTCTATAGAGAGTTCCTTTACCGTCCTTTTGTTTGTTATTGTTTTTGTCTTAGGTTCTCTCTAGTGGAATTGGACTTTGATCGATTTGATTTTTATTGTGTGTTTAGTTTTTTTTGTGCTTTGTCTAAGAATATTGATAGGGGGAAGGTTGGGCCCAAAAAACTAGTTTAACCCCGCCACATATTACATGTGCCTGTCCTAAGCCAGAAATCTTTGACAAAGCTTTCGTTTGTACTTGTCTATTTAACGTTTTCTGTTCCTTGTTTAAGAAGGGGGTCTATCCGTGACTATTTCAGGGCTGGATTTTAATTATATGCATTTTATTTAGACCATGGGCCAATTGCAGAACCGCGAGCAGTGCCAAATGGCCTCGTTTAAGGCTGCTGGCGGTTGTCCATTGTGGTTTTTCTAAATTCCCGTTTAATTGTGGGCTGTGTCGCGTACACTTATTCCACATCTCATTGTTTTCTATTCATCAGCTTTGGTATGCAACCATTCCAGAGGATGGAAACCTTGATAAAAAACCATGGCCCTCCAGGTTGGGGTGTTAGGTTTGAGGTCCTGTAAAAAGTTTTAGTTACAGAAACCACAGCAGATACAAATAGAAACAACTCTGTTTTATGTTCAACAGAGGACTCGAGCGACAGCAGTATGACTTCTTCTGGTGAAAGTCCTTCCAGGGAAGCTAGGAGGATGAATTCGAGTTTTCTAGGATCCAAAGACTTAGTTTACGTAGGAATCTGGCATGTCAGGACTATGTATTACTCTATTTTATTCACAGGGTTGGGCGGAGTTTAAATTTCTCAGTCTTTTAGGTAAGATTTAAACGAAGAATCCCGAAATAATTGACCCGTGACCAACCCGGTAAAAAAAGTAGAGTAATATGAAACATCTAAAGCTGCTCAAGTCATCAAAGAAATGCAGCAATACAAGTTAGACATTCTAGGTGTGAGTGAGTGCCGATGGACAAAGTCAGGGAAGATAAGGACAAACAGTGGACACACCATTTTGTACTCTGGACATATATAATGAGAACCATGTCCATTGAGTAGCACTAATTATTGATAAGAAAAGAGTAGCACTAATTATTGATAAGAAAAGAACAAAATCGCTGCTTGAATGGGAGCCAATCAGTGATAGACTTATAACAGCAAGGTTTGACTCACAATACTGTAAACTTACCACCATACAGTGTTATGCACCAACAAATGAAGCAGAAAATGATATAAAAGACGACTTCTATGAACAACTACAGTCAGTCATACCAAGAACTCCTCAACATGATATCATCATTATTATGGGTGACCTTAATGCTTAAGTCGGTTCAGACAACACCGATGTTGAACATGTGTTGGGTAGGCATGGATGTTAAGTCAGAAATTAGAATGATGAAAGAGTAATAGAACTTTGCACAAATAACAAACAAGTGATTGGAGGTACCATCTTTCCACATAAAAACATCCATAAAGAAACTTGGAAATCACCAGATGGAAGAACACTCAATCAAATAGATCACATGATAATAAACAGTAAATGGAGAAGATCTTTATTTGATGTAAGAGTGTTTCGAGGAGCAGATGTTGTCAACAGTGACCATTACTTTGTTAGGGGAAGCATAAAACTAATGCTAAGAAAAAAAACAAAAAAAAACCAACCAGCAATTAACAACACAAAGAGAGTCAACGTTGAAAGACTTAAAGTACCAAAAGTTCATAAAGCATTCAAAATTGAACTCAAGAGCCGTTTCAGTGAACTGCAAAATCTTGATACTGATATACAGCAAGAATGGGATAACTTCAAAAAAGTTGTTTTAGAAACTACTGAGAAGACACTAGGACATGTTAAAACAAAAGAACAAAGAGTGGTTGTCAGCTGACACATGGAAGAATGTAGAAGATAGGAAAAAGATGAAACAAAAGCTAAACAACACCAAGTCAAAGCGAGTCCAAAATCAGTAACAAGAGTCATACAGAATTAAAGATAATGAGGTTAAAAAGAGCGCAAGGAAAGACAAGCGACAATTCATTGACAACCTGGCTGAGGAAGCCGAAAAGGCAGCTACAAGAAAATAGAACAGAACCTTTTCTCCAGTGGTTTATAATATATCCATATATTGGTGCTAGGGCTTAAAATCACTAACAAACTCAATATACTTATCCTGGAAATGCGAAAGTGGTTGCACATTAGAGATCATCTCAGTATATGTATTGAAATAAAACAAAGGTACAAAGATTAATGTTCTTCGACTCAAGGCAAACTTTGTCACAGCAAGTTATTACACGTTCACTCCGATTAGAAATTAAAACAAATCATGTATTAGCAATTAGTTAAGTTTAATATTTTATTTAAAAAGTAACATAACAATGCAAATGACATTAAAGGAAGAAAAAACAAAAAAAACACTTAAAGAAACTTAATATTTGGTTGTCGGTTGCTATCCTTTTTGATCCTATGATTTTTTGAATTGCTGTTTGTTTATGTTTGTTGTGTCGCGTACACTTATTCCCCATCTCAATATCGTACCTTATTAGCTATACAAAGGCAAAAATCTAGATTTTAGACAGAGGAAAACCAATGTCATATAAGTGTAAGTTATAAAAGGCATCTTTAATGCATACGGGTATTCCAAAATATTTATTAGTACAATGAAGAATTAATGTCATGTATATTTTGTCAAAAATCGTGTTTAGCTTTTTGGGGCATAATAATTGGCCACGATACAGTCACACATTCCTCTATTTGATCTGAGTACTGTGTAGAAGTTAACACCATCCCGGGGACCAGTATCCATTGTAGTTCGCAGGATTGGAATCCGGATCAGCTTTTTCACTTAATGGCGGTACTATGTATTTTCTATAACTTTCAAGTCTCTCTTTCATCGTTTGTAATAGTTTTGGTTCTTTTAAATGAAGGTTTTGGTGTTCAGTAGGGTCATCTGTGGGGAATACAACAAATATTTGATCGGTATCAAAACTTAGTTTTACAATACAATGTATTTGAATACGATTCTTATGATTGGGCATAATCTTTTAGGATTTCTGTTATTACAGGTGAGAACAGGTTAAATTGGTTTTGTCTTGTCGTCCTTCACCGTATTTGACCTACACTAGTTTGATCTTTGGTTACGCTGTTGATAGCTGTTGGTGCGTAAGACCATACAGGAAGTGTTTACACTCCCAGAGCCACGTTCGTAACGTGAGTTGGCGTGGCTGATTGTAGTATGGTTGTTGTGTTTGTGTGTGTTTTATCACTTGCATTTATTTATTGTCTTAACTTTTTAGGATTGCAAATGCCTCCATAGTACTGCTTGGTTGCTATGATTGAATGGTATGATTACTTATGATGTCATAAAGCTGGTAGTATCCAATATTTGGTTCTTTGACATCAACATCTTTCTCCTTCATGGGAACAGGGTACCACCCGTTATAGATACCAGCGAAACCTTCTATCAACTTGTAATTTCCCATTCTAAAAATGAATGTAAATTTAAAAGAATAACACGCTGGCGATTTCATAATAACCAAGTAAACTAATATGAAATTATAAGTAAAATTGTATTCATTATCCTTAATTTAGAGGTTTACAAAAAGAACTTGATTTTGAGCTTATAGATATATGCTGCATCACAATCTTTGTTAGTTTATTAAAAATAAATCAGCTTATGAAACATTTTATTTGGCCATGAGCGTTTTATTAAATTGCCGGAAGTTATCAAAGTAGTTTAAAATAAGTGTACTTGTGCCAACCTTTACAAATCAATTCCCTTTTAAACAATAAAAACACCAAGCACCAATGCTCCCAAACTAGCGACAGATTGATAGCAGCATTTCCCATTTTCTCCCTTATCCGATAGCTTTAATTATTAAACATACCTGATAGCAGCACGGCCTATTATAGGGATGGTAGAATCGTCCAGATTATATACAAACTCAGTCCTTTGAGATTCAGCCCCTTCTCGTAAACTCGGCCACAGGTTCATGCCATCAGTGTTTGTATCTATATTATAAACGTGTTGTTTAAAATGTTTCCTGTAATCATGCCTTTTTTATATGTTATCTGTTTAGCAGTTTTGAAGACATTTAAGACATTCGATAGTATTCTGATACATGTATACGTCATTTTGTTTAATTATACCCTCACTCGTAAGAGATAGGGCTATATTGCAATTACCTTGTGTGTCTGTTCGTCCGACCGTTTGTCCGTCCGAACTTTTGTAACAGATTTTAAATTAGGACCACAGCTTCAGTACGATGAGTTATGTGTCTGCCCTTTCCAGGTCAGTCGGGTATCATCGACTGTTTTCTGAATGGTCGAATGGGGGTATCCTGAGCACGACTTAGTCCAATCCCTTGTTCGAAATAGAGTCACGAAAGAGTGGTTGTATAATATTTACAAGTTATCAGGCTTTACCCCAGTCTATATCATTAAATTGGACAGGAAAGGGGTAATAAAATGAACATCAAATAATGATGGACACGAACACATACTGTTCATTGATACTGAAAATATTGAGGCAAGTCCCATTCGATAATTAGATCACATAATAGTCAAAGCTACTCTGCGAAGAATCCTACGGGCATACAATATATACTTTTATACCTGGTTCCCCTCCTGCAGCTCCGATAATTGTTGGCATCCAGTCAACAGCGTGCATCAGTCTGAAATTATTACAAAATATGTATTCAATTTTAATAAGAAAATACACGGGGGTGGGGGGTAACTTCCATTATAAAGGTAGGTACATATGTGCGGCCCAAAAAGGTCTACTTTTTTGGGTGCTCAATACATGTATGTGAAAAGGGTGGAAATTTCAGATGTTGCATTTGTGATAAGGTGTACTTTTCACAAATGTCATACAGGTGTATATCAATTGAACAAGAGTAACCCATCATCCATGTTTTGCCTCCTTGTAACCCTAATTGTTAAAGTTATCAAATGCATGTACACTGTACATGCAATTGATAACTTTTACCATTCAAAATTTGATTTTAATAGAATATGTCAAGTTAAAGCTTATTCTTTGTAATTTTAAAGACATTAAAATATATGAAGGGGTGTCTTTTTTAAGCAGGGGTATAAATAAATGGCGTGGGTATAAGATTTCTGGGCCGCAAATCTGTACCCTTAAATACTTGGAGTTAACCCCCTCCCCCCGCGGCGTGAGAAAATATCAAATGTATTAATAGGTTCAACTTGTTTTGTGAAGTTCTTTCAAGTCAAGGTGCATCATAATTCAAACAAGCGAAAACATATCAATAAGATTCGTGAGCTACTGCATGTTCTATAGTAAGTACATAACCATTAATACAGTGGTTTATATAGTGGATTTACCTTAGCACGTATAACTATATGTAACTTAATCACTTACCCATCGTATGTTGTCTTGGGTTTCTTTAGGGCAGAACCATAAACAAAAGCCGCGGCTCGTGTCCCTCCCTCATATATGGTTAGTTTGCCACCTCTCAATGGGAAGTTGTTTCCTGAAAATGTTGGCCATCCTCCATTCTGTTCGGAAATAATATGATGAAATTTAGAAAAGGTACTTTTATTAGCGAGGGTGGTCTTAAGAAATGAATCTACTAACTTATAAAGCACAAAAATGATTGACTTGTGCACAAGGAAAGCGGTACCCTATGCATTGTTAAGTTCAATAAGATTTGGATCAATTATGACTGCTACAGGGGTCATACTCACTAACTGCAAAATCAAGAGACAGACTTGCATATGCTTTCAGCTTGCTTCCCAATCAATGATACAATTCAATAAATTTATTTAGATAATAATAATAATTACATCCATAAGCAAAAAAAAATAAATAAATAAACACCCCCCCAAAAAAAAAACAAACAAGCAAACAAAATAGACAAGCATAGAATCTTCCTTCATTAAAAGGGAACTATTTCTTCAAATGATAATCTCATATGTTTGGTAATTTTAATGTTACCCTTTCCGTTCGCGCGTTAAAATAAAAGAGTAGTCTTTGTACCTTGTTTCCCTACTGCAGCTGCAATAATTACAGCATAATACAGCATAAAGAAAGTCATACAACATTCATCAGCTCATCAGAGAAGCTTAAAACTTCAAAAGGAAGGGACAAGCAAGAATATACAGAGCCTGTCAATACGTTTATTAAAGCAGTTTAACATGAAGCATTATAATATCACTAACCAACCCTTAAAGTTGTTTTTTTCGTTGTGTGCAAAAAAAAACATTTTTAAAGTTTTTGTTTCAAATGAACTTGGCTTGCGTTTTGAAACATGAAAGATATAGTCTGGCTAAAGATTAAGGGCGAAACAAACCCTAGAATAAAGCCAATTAATCTCCCTTTTGATGCAAATGAACGAGATGGAACCTTGGTCGTAGACATTTTGTAACAATTTAAACTGATATAAGGAGACTGGCTGGATGTTCATTCTTGTATGTACTTACATCAGCAGTAAATATAATAATTGTATTATTAAACATCCCATTCCTTTTCAGAGATTCCGTGATGTTACCTATAGCATCATCCATCGCTGTAACCATTCCTAGAAACGAACAGAAAAATAACATTGAACCAAACATATCACTGTGTACTTACCAAAAAATAGTTGAAATTGTGATAATCATAACATAGATAATGCGACAAATCATACATATACATGTATCAATCTGATCAATGGTTATTTAAAAATCCATGGAAAACAGCCAACAGTCTTAAATGGGACCAGTGCACGGTTCGCCGTTTTGCAATTAGCCAAAAAAAAACATACAGTTTTATTCTTATCTAGCTAGCTTCGTGACGTCTACGTTGCATGTAGCAGGAACATTTTACTTTAATGGAGCACCTAAGACCACTTTCTTTTTACGGGAATACGAGTTGCCGATACTGTTTTCATAGTTTTGGTTCATAGTGTTGACATCTTCAGTACTAAAGTCTCCTGATTTTCCTTTGTTTTCATGCTTTTTTAATGTTTTTAATGTTTTAGTATTTTTCAAAAGGCCATCAAACTTTTTATTTATTGAAAACATAGGAATTATGCACCTGTGATAAATCACTGTCTCTATCTATATAAAGAAAATATCAATACCTGAAAATTTTCTCCTTCCTTCGTTTCTGATATTGGGGTACATGTCTTCATATGACTTTGGAACCTACATTACAAATGAATTGACAAATGTAATTTAGAATAGGTAAATGTCATTGAGTAGACAATTGTTTTAGAATTTTGTTGTAATTGCTTTTTATAGATGTATTATCAGAATCTGTGAATAATGCAAGAAAAAAAAACCCCAATGAAAATGTACATATAAGTACCCAGTAAGATTCAAAATAAAAATAACTATTTATTGAACTTTTTAAAAACTTGTCACATTTCCACATACATTTTGTAAAAGTCAAATCCTTATGTCCCGGTTAAGCGTACCTGGATTGGTTCATGAACCGACTGGAAGGGTAAGTACAGAAACATGGGCTGGCTCTTGTCATGGCTTGATATGATCTGGTCTGCACGTTTAGCATAAACAAACTAAAAAATACATACAATATTCTACCAATATTGCTAAAAAAAATAAATGAATATAATGAGATGTTAAATAAGTTTACGTGACACAACCAACTTACATCAGCAGTAATTTATAGTGGAAAACAGTCAACAGACTTAAATTTGACTACAAGCATTTGTCATAAACATTGAAAATGTTTTGAATGATACTGATTTTTTTTTCAAAAGCGTTCAGAAATTGCAACATTCGCATAGAATAGTTATCGTTGAATATTCATCAGGATGAACAGGCTCTTTGTTGTCTCTGAAGTCATATCCACCCACTGTAGAAAAGGAATATAATATGTACAATACATTTTGTTTTGCTAATATATACCTTATATTTTAATCGCCGTTTTCACGAGGCATAGATGGCAACAACACTACCGAACTTAAAATTTCCAAAATGTTATAACTACTGGAAGAACTTTTTACCGCAGTTACAGGCATTTCAAAATAAACATTGAGGTGAACAAGGTTTGATGAAACCCCCTCATTTTCAAAAGAACTACAAGCAAACATTTACACATCGATATGCAGGACGCGATAATATAAAAATTATATCATTTGAATGAATTAAGAAAATGAGGAAAAACTTTATTAAGATATTTTCTGACTTCAAATTTGTCTATAAACTATTTTAATTAATGATAAATAGATATAGGTTATGCTGAAGAAGTGATAACATACAAACTGTATAATTGTAGTAGTCTTCTTGTCCGTTATAAAAACCATAAAAAGTATCAAATCCTCTGTAAGTCGGTGTACATTCCCAATTACACATACCCAGGTGCCATCTACCAAAAAATAAATCAAAATCTTTAGCAAAAGAAAGTATCATAACCCTTGTGTAGGTTTACCTTTCATACACACACCGAGATGCGATCTTGAATGTGCATTCAAGCAAAACTTATGCAACCCAAAGATCGCAATATGGAAGAGAGAGGTTTGGCGTGCCTTAATATCTGGTTTAACCCACCATTTCTTTTGAAATACCTGTACCAAGTCAGGACCATTGCGATCTTCATTTTTTCCGGTATGTCTTCCTTGTTTTGTCTCGGCTTATGGACATTTGAGATTGATTCTCCAAGTTCGGTAATTTTGTTGTTACCTTTATTTAAACATTTGAGCCGATGTAGCAGCAATTGAGTAAGAAATGAATTTTGTTCACAAAGGTATTCAAACATTCTGCCAAAGTAATGGTCGGATTTCATTTATAGACAGGAAATAGGTACATGTACATGTATGCGACGACCTGAATACAAATCGTACGGTATTGGACGTAAGGGACCACATGCTGATGCTGCATACTAAATATGAAGAGTCTGCGATTAGTAGTTACTTAGAAAACTGTTACGAAAATCATTTCCCAGCCTTCCGCCCGCCGCCTGACTTTCACCATTTTCTTACCCGGAATTTTCACTCTCTGAAATATGGGTAATAAAAATTGAGAAGGTAAGGAGTATCAAATAAGTTGGCAAAGGCCAAGAAAAAAGCAGTAGAAACATAAGACAAGAATGAAATATTGGTCAAATTTTATGGGTTTAGTGTTACATGTATACAATGTACTCGAGTTTATAAATCATACTTTTAATTCCTTCGTACTCTGAAGCTTATTTACTGGTGCTTATTTTCGAATACTCACTTTCCAATGATATGTGTTGAGTATCCGAGTTGCTTGAGTTTCTGTGGTAGAAATGTTCTATTCAGAGGTGCACACGACGGAGCTTTTGGTAGAAACGCCTGATTCTGAAATAATAATACACAAAATATCTTTTGTTTATATTTCAACAATAAAACCGCAAATATGTAAAATAAAACACGAGAATCGTTAAAATAAGCGCGTGTTTCAAATTAAAAAAGATGAAATTCATGTTCGAAATTCTTGGATATGTGTGACAAATTATGTTCTCTGTGTTTCCTTAAAAAAAAAGAATTATGATAAAAACATATTTCAACATGTCAACTGCAGGACTCCCCCCCCGTTTTTGTTGTTGTTGTCCATATTTATCGGGTTCTGTCTTGCCACATTTAATTTTTGCCTGTCCTAAGCCAGGGGTCTTTATCAAAGCTGCTGTTTGTACTCGTTGACTTTTGTCAAAAAGAGGGTCTTTCGTTGACTTTTTATGATTGGTTTTGAATCGTAAGCATTGCATTTTTAATTCTATAATCTAGGACCAATTGCAAAACCGCGTACAGCGACCACTGGTCACATTTAAAAATGCTGCTGGCTGTTTTCCATTGCAAATTTGTTAAATTGTCGTTTATATTGTACACTTATTCCACATCTCATTAGCTTCTACTTTTCGTTATTTCTTACTTTGTGACAATTAATGTGTCAGTTACTCTTGAACACTAGGTAAAAATGGAATACTGTTAGTGAGGTTACACAGCTTCGAACTGCAACGACAAGCTAGTTAAGACGGACAGATCCCTAAACTTTGTCTGTCGCGGAGTGGTATAAAATTAATAATAAATACCTGTAATCCTGACTTAAATGCATAGTAGCCTGACAAAAATGAGTTCCTTGATCTGAAATACAAGAAACGATGATATGATTTACCAACCTTTTCAAGCTATCTATGTACATGTATAATATTAAAATGAATAGTACAAAGGAAAATGGTAGTTTCAGTGAACAATGTCCTTTTAAAGGCCCAATTAACTAAAAGTTAATACAAGCAACAAAGTTACCGAACTGTGGTGACCAGCCTCAAATTTCTAAGAGAAAAATGAACAAAACAAAACCTGATAAAACAAGAGGCTCCCAGGAGCCTGAATCGCTCACCTGACATATGTTCCTGAAGTAAAGGTTATTAGGCAAAATCTATTTGACTTTAAATTTGAAAGGGTCATAAGATTAATAAAGGGGTCATCTGACAATATGGTGGATCTTAAGGTGCTGATCACTTTTGTTCTCAATCAAAATTTAAAAATATGTCACCCTTTTTGAGTTATTTGCAAAAAAATGCAGTTTAACCTTATGTTCTATTTTTAGCCACAGTGGCCATGTTTTACAACCAATCAAAAATCCCCACATCAGTTCTATACACCTAATGCTAATAAACAATAATACCAAGTTTGGTTCCAATTGGACTTAAAGTGTCAGAGGAGTTAACGTTTTCAATATAATGAGGAAATGCTTTTCAAATGCTCAATTTTGACGTTCTAAGGGCAATAACTACTAAAAGGAAAAGTCCTTCAACGTTGACCCTATTACACGATTTGTAGATCTTGATGTGCTCAACAATATTCAATTTAAATTTCTCAAATATCTAGTATAGTTTTCAAGAAATTGAGCTAAATAGCTGCAAAATTTGCAAAAAAGCCACAAAAAGGGCAATAACTCCTACATGGGTTGTTGGATTTTCTTCAAAATTTCAGGGTACGTAGATCTGGAGGTGCTGATCACTTTTGGGCCAGAGTTTTGATATCTGTATAGCCGTTTTTGAGTTATTTGCAAAAAAATGCAATTTACCCCTATGTTCTATTTTTAGCCATGGCGGCCATGTTTTTCAACGAATCAAAAATCCCCACGCTAGTTTTATACTACCTATGCTAATTAACAACTGTGCCAAATTTAAAAAGCCATTGGACTTATGGTGTTAGAGGAGTTAACGTTTGAAAAATGTTAACGACGACGGACGACGGACGACGACGGACGCCAAGTGATGGCAATAGCTCACCTGGACCTTTGGTCCAGGTGAGCTAAAAACACCATAGAAATGGAGGATCTAAATGTAACTGACTTGTTATGGGTTTGTCAAAAGATATTGTGGATTAAACCATGTTCTATGTCATTAAATCTCTTTTTTCAAATGCAAAATCAGGATCCAGTCATCTGTTTGTCCGTCCGTATACCTGTGCTCTTGTTTTAGTGTGTTTCCTATGATGAAAACACATTCTATTATATGATTATAAAATGTTATAAACCTTTGCCCTTTAGGGAATGTTTAACAAATACAAAAACCGTACATAGTTATTGATTCATACCCATTTCACGACCCAGTGCACATATTTCCAATAGGAGTCGGTGTGTTATATCTTTTAAAGAAACTTCTAATAAACAATCGTTTTATACCCCAACCTATAGGAAGATCTTCGTCATAATTTGATTTACTATTCGGCATTTTTGGTTTTTATTGTTCTATGCTCTTCATATTCATTTAACTTTGCTGTAATATGTATATCTCGCAACTGTAATGGTTAGCGCTGCTGGTGTTGTTAACATTTTTGTGTTGAAGAACAATCAAATCTGTAAATTATCCGTCTAAATGTCAAAATTGTTCAACCCCTTAAGTTCTTCAATTCCTACCCTATCGAAAAAAAACATGATGTATCCCATAGGAATGTTTTTGAAAGAAAAGACTTCTGCTATTAAATTTACAACTTACGGAGAGCATACAGGCTGAACATAAGACTGGTTTAGTATCATCCCATTTTTAGCCAGGAAGTCAATGTTTGGTGAGATGATATCTGGATTGTGAAAGCCTACATCGTTCCATCCTAAAGATATTAAAAAAAATATAAAACAATAAAATAACACGTTATTTTGATATCATCGATCGAATGTCCTTAAATTGATTTGTCGGATATTGAAACATGACTTGTTTTCGTGAAGTCTTTAAAAATAAGCCCAAAATATGTAAGTCTACGACATTTATTCTGAAGAAAAAAGAGGCCGTTTTGCATCCCAGTGTTCTTTTAAGTGAACAGTCTATTGTTCTATGCTTAGCCGAAACTGCATGTTAAGGATGCTCGCTGGTCTTGTTTTGATATTTCTGTCATTTTTTCGGAATCCTCTGGACTTTACCATCAACATTGGGTTAAAAATTTTGCCAACGAACCCCCTATTTTCTTGTTATTAATTTCTTTAATATGTCATAAAGAGGTTAAAAAAGACAAAGTTTTATCAAATCCTATTTATTCTGTCATGGGTTTTAACAGCTATAAAGTGCTAATGCTAAACCTATGAAAAAGTCAGAGAAAACCTTTTCCCGCCAAAACTTTAACGTCAATTATCTTGAAAACGAGGTCACGAACCTATCAAAATTTTTTGCTTATTTTATATCTTTTACTATTATCTTTTCATTTAAGGCATCAAATTTGAAACCTATTTATTTTCAATAATAGTAGCGAACATCCTTAAATTCAAAAATAGAGTTTATTAGAATCTCGTGCAAGTTAATGCGTATTTTCTAAAGTAAAAAAAAAACAAACGCCTATTTCAAACGTATCTTAAAACATGCATGTGACTGTATAGGTCCCGGACCATCTTAAAATTTAATGCAACCTTCAATATCTATATTTTTAAAGCACAACTAAATGTAAAAATAGAAGTGAAAATTAATTATCCTTAAACCACTTAAACCACTATAGCACTTATGTTATCCCAACACAACACTGTCTTACCTAAGTCATCAGCAACTATGAATAAAATATTAGGTCTCTGATCAGCAAAGGCAATGGTGAACAAGAAGTATATAACAAACAGGCCGACCTTCTCCATGATCATTATAACTTCAAATTTGTAATAACTTTACTATTTAAACACCATGAACAGATCATGTGACATTTAACTCTAAATATATCGGGGTTAAAACGTAGAACGATTGAACTGGTAAAACTACGATTTGTTTATCAGTACTTGTGAGGCAGTCACTCGATGCGACAACTATAGCACAGAAGTCCCACAAAAGGTTTCAAATTACGTCTGAACCATCTTAAATGTAGAATCAAGGCTCCGGAGCATCTGAGTTTACTCTTGTTACGACTTGAGTTCGCGTTGTTGATCTCTGTTCGGTTTACTTTGTGTTTTTTTAGGTTTTGTATTTCCTCGTGCTGTTCTCGTTCATATTTACCGAATTTGTTGTTGCCCTTTTGTTTTTTTTATTTGACACAAGAATGCCCAATTGGTGCCCCTTTGCTTCTTTCAGTTTCTTAACTGTCTTGTTGATTGGAAATTACAACTTTTTTTTTGCATTAAACAAATTGTTATAAGGTACTTCTAACTTCAATTAGACTCCAGACATTTTTTTGCCATACACGAAAATAGGACTTAACGTAGGTAACAAAACAATTGTAGAAAAAACATAAGAAACCAAACTGCACAAACATAAAAAACACACATGACAACTTAACCACAGTCAGCGACGTGAACTTGTTTTAGTTTAAAACGAAGGGACAATCGGGTGCTTCGGAGTAGTAGGCAGTTACTGTTGATCGATTTAGTGTGTGTCACCCTCGGTAAAAACGACAATTAATGGGATTATATGAGATGAAAATAGTCACCAAATTAAAGAGCCATTGTTTGGTGAAGGGACATAAGCAATATAACAGAAGGTGATCGTGATGTTAAGATATAGAGCAAATCTACCATGTTTTTTTATTTGGCGTGATTGTATGACGTCCACTTCGTATGAACGAAGAAAGAAATCGGCAAATAATGGTACAGAATTCGTACCCTTTAGTATGATATTTGTCTGCTGAAAAATAAACAATTAGCAAGCAATTTTTAATACTTCGAAATGCTTTTTACAACATTATTTTGTAGCAAGTCATTTTAACATCAATTTTATCTACCTTAGTTGTACCTCAAAGAGCCATCAACATCCTCTTTTAGTTCAATCGTTTTAAAATACATCGTTAACACCTTTAAGGAATGACTGTCATAATTTTTTTTCATTTTTTTTTCATATCCCCAATGGAAAAAAATCATTACAGTCATTTCTTATAAAAAAAATTTCAAAACAATTAGAACAAACATGAAAATCTTACTAATAAAAGACCTAAAATAGTCAGTGGCACTTCCTGTAAAAAAGGGGGCGTTTCCCCGTTATTTTCATTTCATTGGGATATGTAAAAAACGCGAAAATTTCCACGTTTACAGATATTTTCTGAATAGAAAGAAGCAAAGAAGCACCAACGGGACATTCAAATTTCAAAAGTCCGAAAGGGCAACGACGAAACCGGTAAACATGAACAAAAAAAAAAAAAAAAAAAAAAAAACAGCACGAAGAAACACAAAACACAAAATTAAGGGAACGGAAATCAACAACACGAACTCAAGTCTTGACAAGAGTCAACTCAGGTGTTCCGGAAGAGTAAACGGTTCTTGTCTGTTATAGCTCTTATCATACATGTACCTTGTCCTTTTGCTTTAACAGTTCGGTAAATTGTTTTCTTTTGTTTCTTATTGTATATTTTTGAAGTATTCATTTAATAATATTTCAAATTGGGGTTTGAATGATAGCCAGGAGACAAAACTTTAATAACTGGTACATGACAGTCCATTATTGTGTTTCTAGTCCATAATTGTATAACCATATTTGAAATAATGTTTTACATGAAGCAAGTTACGCTTGGCAACAAAGCAATAGCTTTCACTAGTTCTACATGTATCAAAATGATCTTAGAAATAAACAGAATAAATTAGATATGCTCGTCAGAGTGACGCAATTTATTATTCGGAACTTTTGTGAAAACTTAATTTTATTACATTTTTATTACATCATCATGATATAAAAAATGTTTGTGTTATATGATTTTGCCATTATATTATCAAATTAATACCACTTGTGTATTCATTGCTGTCTGTTAATTGTCTAATAATAAGAAGTACCATGGTATAAACAGAGTTTAATTATTTAATTCTTCCATGCACTTGATTTCTAATTGCTTATTTCTCATAATATAAGATCATACCTTAAGAGGAAGATTGTGTTGCACGTAATTTACATGTAATGCATTACCCATTAGGTGTTTTTGAAATGACTGCCTATTGCACACGTGTTCTTCTGGTTTGCATGGCATTTTTGCCAGAATGTTTAAGTTTGGATTGCCGTAAGTAATTTAAATGTTTCTAGCAATTTTGTACGAAAATTTTTTGTAGTTAGATAAAATTACAAAAAGAAGCATTCGAATCTTAACGTCATTAAGACAAACACGACTAAGAAACCTTAAAGAAATGAACATGTATAAACAAACACTGAAGACGACTAAACGGTAAAAATCAAAACAAACCCCTGTAAAAAATCAAAACTTGGGCTAATAAAAAGATTAGTTCCTATACCCCATTGTTGTCAATAATTCGTAAAGGGTAAGTCAAAGAATGGAATTGGTATACATGTTTTTTTAGATTAAGTAACAAGTTACTATGTTGTTCAACTTTTTTTGTATTGTTTTTTTTATTATTATGTTAACAAATATATGTTTGCTTTGACCTGTACGAGTCTATGTGTGCAAACAAAAATTACAAAAAAAAATAATATTCATAGTTGGATATTGTTTTAATCATTAAAAACCAATTTTAAATATTATCAAATGCATACTTCAAAAATTTACTGTAAGAAACAAAAGAAAACAATTTGCCGAACTGTTATAACAAAAGGCGAGGTTTGATAAGAGCCTAATTTTGCCCCAATATTTCGAAATTATTAAAATGAGCTGTAATTTGGTGAAAAACTGTAAAAACAACGCTGCAAATTTTGATTGATAAAGACAGTCTGGTACTTCCAAGTAAAGTCATTTGGAAATTCTGGTCTACTAATAACAACATAGTATCCAAATCTCACTAGGCCTTTACTTGAGATAATCAGAGTAAGGAGAGTGGCAGTCGGAAGACAGGGACTTGATGTCACACCCGTGGAAAGATGAGGAACAGCATCAGTGCAAGGCAGAAGAAAGTTGGTACAAAGTGAGGTTCGGACAATGGAAGAAGAGGTTCGAATGGTAAAAACAGTGGGAATGAAGAAACAGTGAAGTTGGTAAAACTGGGAAGGTACACGTCAGGTGAAGCTAGGATGGAATGATATATGGGATATGGAACCATCTAGACTGCAGTTTAAGTTAAAATCAGTGTATGACTTTCTACAAAGTCCAACTAACATCGCAAAATGCATGGGGTTGACAGAGGATCCAAGATGCGTACTCTGTGGCAAACCAGCTAATCTAGAACATATACCTCCAGCATGTTCAGAGGCTTTGAAAGATGGAAGGTACACTTGGAGACATGATAGAGTACTAGCGACATTGGCAGACACCTTGGAGAAAAGTATCAAGAAAACGGGAAACAACAAAGGTGGCTTGAGATTTGTCAACTTTGTGAAAGAAGGCGAGAAAGGACAGAAAGTTAGTTTTGAAGGAAGAGGTCTTTTGGGGACATCAGCAAGATTGGCAGATGAAGGTAGACCTGAAGCAAAGAATGGAATTTCCTCCTGAAATAGCAGTAACAAACAAGAGACCTGACATTGTTATCTGGTCAGCAATAACAAAGCAGGAAATCATTTTGGAACTGACTGTACCATGGGAAGACAGAATTGAGGAAGCATATGAGCGGAAAACCCTGAAGTATCAAGATTTGGTGAAGGACTGTCAACAGAATGGATGGAAAGTCTGGTTCTTTGCAGTAGAAGTAGGGTGTAGAGGATTAGTAGGGCAGTCAACGTGGAGAGCACCAAGAGCAATGGGAATAATTGGGGCAGAGAGAAGAAAGTTGATAGGATGTCTGTGTAGAGAGACAGAGACAACATCCATGTGGTTGTGGAGAAGGAGGTCTGACGTGTGGAAGACCAGCAACCGTTGAAGCGGTGAGAGAGAGACAAATGGTTTCGGGCTGGAAACTGATCAACCCAGTCAGCGCACTTCTGGAGGTCGTAGTGGACAGCGCCGAAAAAGCCGAAGAAAGGGGATCCATCTGAGGACCGAGCCACACATCTATTCCACCAGATGTTTACAGGTATTCGGTACAGATACAAACTCTTTGATATTTGTACGCGGTGGTCCGGCGATACCGTGTGAATACTGGACAGGTTATTTTAAAATTTTCTTGACGTTTTCCTTACACCGTATTTATTTGGCGGTTTCTTTTCAGGTCTGTGTCTTGTTTTTTCGTTAATGAAAATAAATATCTTTTAATTGACGTTTCCTCTTCAGGTTCGTGTCCTGTTTTGGTTAAGAATTAGATGAAAAACTTGTTTTTACATGTATATAGGTATCCTAACAGTTTTGTGTCCTACTTTTGAAGAGGAAATATTATCTTTATTAACGTTTCCCTTATTTGTTTTGTTAATGAAGAAGAAAATTTTCTCTTTGAATAGGTTTAACTGCAGTTATGTGTCTTTTTCTGTTAATTAACTGTTATTATTGGAATTACATTAAATAATAAAATGTCATATGAATAAGAAAAAAAACCTTTTTATTCAGATCGTAAATAAGGATACAACTGGGTTATATTATGGTGTTGGTGGATGATATATTGGGATAGTCCAAAACTAGTTTTTTTACCTACTGTCCCATATAAATGATTATGCCATTTTAAGATTTTCTTCTTAAACTTTAATAAAATATTATCTTGACTTCATTGTGTGTTTCCCGCTATATTGACTAGCAATTAATGTTAATAAATAATAGGTTTCTGTTTTCTGTACTGACTTTGTCACATTATGTATTATATCTTTTGCAGCTACAGCATATGTATATGCTTTCTGTTAATAAAGCTATTAATTAAAAAAAATGTTGAACTTATTTCTAAGACTTGTTTTATTTTTTATTTATCATTTTTTATAATTTCATTTACTTTTATCTTCAGACGAACTTTTCGAATTCTGTTTAAAGACCATTTTATTGATCACCTTATATTTAAAGCAATATTGACAATGTTATTATCACCAAATATTGTGAGTGAAATATATATTTTATAAAACATATTGGAAGTGAGCCATAGAAATATATGTCAGTCTATCCTAAACATATTTAATGTATTGTAACAGCCAAATTAACCTGTTGAATTTTAAATGAAGCAACGTACCTTGGCTACAAAACAACAATTTCGCTTTAAAATGAAAATTACGTATTCTTTAGTTTTTTTCATAAATTCATAGAAATGTAAAGAATTAACAATGGCTAGTCAACAGAATTTTTCTATTATAATTTTTATGAAAATTTATTTTATTACATCATATTACATCCTTCTAAATGAACCTTTTCTTAAAAGATCCCAGTACTCTTTACTATTGTTTGATCTTAAATTGTGCAATTTTCCTTGACATCTTTTTTCTATACATTTTCACACAAGTGTCATTTTTTTCTTGTAAAGTTTTTCGGCTTGATGTTCATTTCGTCTCTAGCGAATGAAGATTCATCGTTTTTACAACGTCTTTTTTTGCTTACAAAGCTTTTGTCTAGCAGCTTGACACAGCCCGCATTGTTTTACTGAATTTTTTTCTTCCTAAGCAGGTGATACATAAACTATATTTACACCAAATGTTGCCTCTTCAGGAAAAACAAAAGTATTGCCTAATTTTCACAAAGCAACAATAACGTTATAAAATGCAAATTACGTAATTATTAGTTTGTTCTATTCACAAATTCATAGAAATGAAAAGAATAAATACAATAGGCTAGTCAACCGAAATTCATTATTGTAAACTTTTATGAAAATTTATTTTATTATATCACACTATTATAATTATTGTTTGTGTTGAGTTATTTTATCTTCAGATTAAGTTAGATTCATTTATTATTCATTGCTGTTTGCAATCTATTATTCTAAACTCTTATGAAACTTTATTACTATATAATAAAATTATAAGAATTGTAATTTGTTTCTTGATATTATCTTTATATTATAACCTTAATTTTATTTATTATTCATATTTGTCTGCTAATTAGGATGGTGCCATGCACGTATATAAGATCATACCTAAAGACAGAATATAGTACTTGATCGTTACTTAAATGCAATACCCATCAGGTGTTTTTGAAATGACTGCCTATTGCACACATGTTCTTCTAGTTTGCATAGCATTTTGGCCAGCATGTTCAAGTTTGGATTGCCGTAAGTAATTAAGATGTTTCTAGCAATTTTTTTGTAAGAAATATTATGACCAAGGCGGTCATCTCAGTACAAAAGTTAAGATATGGAGTTAATATTTCATAACTTATATACCAGGCTTGTACAAATTTTCATTTTTTTATTTGACAGCGCTGTCTCCCTGGCCGACTAATTGAAATACGTCTCATAGGTCTTATTAATATCTTTTTCATGTTTTCACAACCGTGTTGTGTTTTTTTTTACTTCTGGACCCAAAGGTCGCAATGAAATATGAATGTTTATTGCGTCATTAAACCTAATTAAACCCATCATTTCTTTTGAAATGTCTGCACCAAGTCAGAACCATTGCATTCTTCAATTTGTTTGATATGGCCTCATTATTTTGCCTTTTTTCTTGGACACTGAAATTGATAAAGTTTTACTCAAACTTCAATTTTTGTTATTAATTTTACTTGGTTAAATGAAAATAGTTCTGCACCCCGATTTAATACATTGTTAAATAGTGACATAAAAATATACAAAAATAAAAAATTGAAATCAGATTAAAAATTTTCTGAAATGGTAACTTAATAGAATTTAATACGAAGAAGCTTAAAGGACAATTGGACATTTGAATGTCGAAAGTACGAAAACGCCGAAACAAAACAAGTTTACTCAAAAGAAATTAACCCATATAAAAACTAAACAAGAAATGCAAGCAAAATTGGAAAAAAATGATCATTTTGTTACAGTGGTATATTTGACGACCATTGATATTGGAGAAGTGAATTGGGAAAATAAACCTACAACCGTATCAAACTACTATACACCAGTTGTTGAAGATGTAGATCCAACGACTAAATCAGTATGGTACTTCCAGACAAAATCATGCGGAAATTCGTGTCTTCTAATTACAACTTATCCAAATCTCACTGGGCCTCTATTTGAGATAATTATCGGTTCAGTTTCAAACTCTGCGATATTAGTCCGCGAAGCCCCGACGATTAAGATTAAATACTCGACAGGACCGACCGTTAATTGTACGACCTTTACTCAGTTCTGGTTAAGTTGGACACCGGGCGGCAGTGTATCTCTAGGAGCTGGCGATACTGAAGGCCTAAACACGTACCCAACTCACTGTAAACCAGGTGAGAAGATTGGAGGTCTGGGCGTTTGTTCTTCCTTTAGAAACAGCGCTGAATGGAGATATAGTACTCCGTGTAAGTAGTCAACGTATTTAACGTTAATGAAATAATGTTTCATGGTTCCTTTTTTGTTCTGAGCTATTTATCATCTCAATTTCAAAATGTAAGGATTTTTATTTTTATACCCTTGCAAACAGATTGGGGTTTTCTTTTTGCTGGAAATCTTGCACGCACAAATCCTCCTAAGCGCCTAATAAATATTGATTTAATTTTACACACGGAAAGTACATCTGGACGAGGTGTTTTTCGAAAATGTAGGTTTTTGACCCAATTAAACTCTAAGAAGACTACATTTAAAAGATAAAAAACTTGCAATTTTTTGTAAAATCTAATGAGGTAAAATACAAATGAAAACAAATTTCCAGTTGTAACTTTTGCTACGACTGATGCGTATTTCGTATATTAAAGAGTCATCAGAGAAACTCTCTCCAAAAGATTTAAAACTTCCGCCAGGTTTCTTTCCTCATACTGCACATGGTCGATATCCTCCATGCTGGATATAGCTTCCCTGTTTGTGCCTTTAGCTTTGAGTACTTTTCATTCAATACTTTGTGTTTATGACCTTCCAATGTGTTGATTCAAATGCTGTTGATCCAAATTTCCGTTTTTATTACCGTTTTTTGTATTTTATTTCCTAACAGAAATGAGGTGAACTAGGACTTAGATTATGATTAAGATCAAGTGTTTGTTGTTATGAAGGAAATGTTTAAAATTTTCCAACTATTTACGTTTCAAATATGTAAAATTACCATGTTTATTTCATTGTACTGCACGTAATTGATATCCTCTGTGCAGTTTGCATCCCTTTTCGATTTTTTTGGGGTAGGACTACATTTCTTTCTATACTTTTTTGTTTTTCGGCTTTTGAATTATTTAATGCATAAACAGTATCACCTAATTGCCACTTTTATTGATACCCGCTATGTTATAATATACTAAGATATTAAATTAAACTCATTAAAATATACGCATTTCAGTATCATCGAGAATTGTTACGACCAATACCATTGGTCAGTTCAACAAGGAAGCTGGAATGGAGTTGAGCGTGCTTAAACAGCTGGAATCTAGTATCCAATGTTCATTGTCGAGTTGCACCAATACCTGTCTGTTGAATCCTGGATGTTGGTACTTCCGGTTTGATATTTCTGTACCCGGCTGTCAGCCATGTTTACTCTTTGACAGTGCCGTGAGATGGTGTCTGGGGACTGGAATTAGTGATGGACATTTATATAAATTCAAAAGTTACGCTTAACATATAAACATATGTGAGTAGTTCAGTCTTTTGACATTGATACCGTCTTTGAATAACATTAAGTTTTATACTCCCTGTGAATAAGACATTTTGAATTGTTATTGATGTTTCCCTTACACTGCATTTGAATTGGTGGTTCCCTTTTGGTGTCATGTTTTCGTTAATGAAGATAACAAAAAACTTTTAAAAACATTTCCCCGTCAGGTTCATGTCTTGTTTTCGTTAAGTAAAAAAACTTGTTTTATATATGTATCCAAACAGTTTTGTGTCCTGCATTTGTTAATTCATTAAAGAAGAGGAAAACGTTTTCCTTAATGGTTAATGTCTTGATTTTGTTAATGAAGAAATTTTTTTTTATAAATATTTTTCTTTGCATTTTTTTGCCTTTTTCTTTTATTAAACTGTATTGGAATAACATTAAATAATAAAATGTCTTGTGAAAAAGGAAAAAAAAACTTATTTAAATGTCGTTTATCCTACAGGTCTTAAATAAAGACACAATCTTTTTATATTTGGTATTGGTGGTTGATAAATTGGAATAGTCCAAAACTAATGTTTTACCTACTGTCTCATATAACTGGTTATGAAATTTTTAAATTTTCTTCTTAGACTTTAATATAATATATAATTCATTGTTTTTTTCTGTATCTATTAATGTTTATTATAATATGTATATGTTCTCTATAGTTATTTTGTCACAAAATGTATATATCTGTTGCATCTTTAGCATATATATACATATGTAGCAAGTTTTTTTTTAACATCAACTCTATCAATTTTGGTTGTACCCCAATGAACAATCAACCTTTTTGTCATATTCAATCTGTCGCTCAGTCATTTGAAAATACATCGGTAACGCCTTAGTCAATATTTAAAAGACAGACTGTTTGGGGGTTTTGAAAACTTACTAACTATGTAAAAAAGCAAATTATATCTTCTTATTTTTTATTATTAAAACAATATGGGAATTCTATCAGGTCATACTAAAAGCGCTTGAAAAAGTCAGGCAAAGGCCCAGGGAAATACTACGACAAACCAAAATAATGTATTGCTTGCCAGAACTAAACATGAAAGAATGTAACGCTACCTAAAATAAATAAGCAGGGGTACTAAAGGAGCATCCAAATGTCGATAGTCCGAAACGGCAAAGACAAAACCAGCAGACACGAGACCAGGACAGAAAAAACAGACAACCTAAAACACCAGGTTTCTTTCCTTGTACTGCACAAGGTCGATATCTTAGGTGATGTATTTGACTTCCCTGTTCAAACATTTTGGTTTTGAGTACTTTTGATTCAGTTCTTTTTGTTTTTAATGTTCCAATGTTTTGATTTAAGTGCTATTGATGAGAGGTTACTCCTTGAAATGTCGATATACAGCATAACCAAATTAACAGATTAATACCCATTTTGGTATTGTCATTTTGGAACCACTTGGTCGGTAACAGCTATTGGTGGACCAGAGGTCCCCGAAGCGAGTAACAAGCAAGCCTGGTCGTCATACTTATCTGACACGAATTAACCAATAAATTTCTAATATGTTTGTCATTTAAATTTCCGATTGTTAAATTCAAAAATCTTTAAAACACTATGTTTCTTTCCTTGTACGTACTGCAAATGGTCGAGGTGCTAGATTGGGCTTTCCTATTCAAACATTTTGGTTTTGAGCACTTTTCGTTCAAGTGCTGCAGATGAGATTTTACTCCTTGAAACATCGATATGCAGCATACCCAAAATAACAGGTTTTATACCCTTTAATAGTGTTTGTATCTATACACAAAAAATACAACTGAAAAGCAATCAACAACGCGGACTCAATTCGTGACGAGAATGAACTCAGGTTCTCTGTATATTTGATATTTATATTGAACAGTAATATTACAGTATTTTTTAGATTTTGAGAACTGGAACATTGTCGGTCTTGACATAGTTCATACATACTGTTTCAAAATTGTAAATGTTTATTATAAATGAAGCAACGTACGCTATCTTACAAAGCAATAATTTCTTATTTAAATCTGTTAAATAGCTTGTTCTTGTAACAAATTCACAAAAAAAAAAAATAATGCGATACGCTTTTCAGCGGCAAATTGTTTCATTCAACTTTTATGAACTTAATAAATATTGAATCCACAATTACATAAGAATTGTTTGTGTTAAATGATTCTGTCTTAAGATTATCACGTTAATACCAATTATTATTTATTGCATCCTGTTGTCTTATAATAAGAAATATGACGGAATATAAAGAGTTTAATTATTTATTTCTTTTGTTGATTTCTTATTTTTTATTGCTCGGATAAAAGACCATATCTCTAACACGCACCCTGGCATATTTTATGATGCATTATCCATTTGGCGTTAGTGTATATATTTCACTGCAACCTTTTCTAGTGTGCATATCGTTTTGGCCAGTATGTTCAAGTTCAGATTGCCGTGAGTTACTAAAATATTTGTATCCATTTATTTTGTACGAAATTGATCAGTTTTACATATCTCGTTGGTCATGAATGAAAACAATTATTTATCAAATTAAAATAATAATTAAGAATTCTTTTGTGAATGTAGTAAATTTACAACATGGATCGAATACTAAGCTTATACCTACTAACCGACCAAAAATTATTTCAAATTTGTTTTCAAACAAAATACATTCCTATACAGAGTCCCGAAACCTATCCTTCCCTTGAAGCTCTATTCTACATCTGGCGATGAAAAAGAAAATAATGAAATGTGGAATTAGTGTACGGGACACAATCCACAATCAACAGCAGTTAAGAAAAAACACAATGGACAACCGCCAGCAGCCTTCAACGAGGCCAGTAGGCGCTGCTCGCGATTCTTTAATTGGCCCATGGTCTTAATAAAATGCATATAATTCATATCCAGTACTGAAATAATCACAGATAGACCCCCTTCTTAAACAAGGAACAGAAAAAACCAAAAAGACAACTACAAACGAAAGCTTTGTCAAAAATTCCTGGCTTAGGGCAGGCACATGTAATATGTGGCGGGGTTAAACTAGTATTTGGGCCCAACCTTCCCCTTATCAATTTTCCTAGAGAAAGCAAAAAACTAAATACACAATAAATATCAAAGTACCGTTGGTACCGTGTACTTGAAAGTCAAATTTGAACGAAGGTAAGCGATTTGTGTTGTGGTTTATAAATTTTTCGACAGAACTGACACAATAACTCGTGCAATAATTCGATATGATTTTTTCAAGACAGATGAAGTCAATTACTGAATTTAAATATATCTTTATTTATGTAGTAACCACGCTATCTTACAACAATATGAAATCGATATAACTACATGTTTTCTTGTAACTTTTATCTGAGACAATAATTCGATATGATTTTCCCAGCTTTAATATAAAGCATTTATCACCTGAATGGTTTTAATTTCTATAATTTGTATATTCCAGCTTAAATATATTTCCCTATCGCACAGATGACTAAAGTCACATGATACACAAAATGTAATTTTAAAAAAGGTTACGAAAAATATACCAAATATTATATTATCATTTAAAACGAAACAAATAAACAAATCAAATAATAATAAGGGGTTATACTGACAAAGATAAGAAAGCTCGTTGACCCCCTCCCCCCCAAAAAAAAACACATCTACCGCAGAGCAAATGCACAATAGGATAGGTTATACGTCTCGGTAAAACGCGGATTGATTTCTCCGAAATCCATTACTATACTTTGGAAGTCCTTGATTTCCAAGTAATCAAATCGATCAAAGTTCAATTCCACTTAAGAGAACATTAGACAGAAAACACCAAGAACAAACGAAAGGACGGTAAAGGAACTCTTTATAGAACACTCCCTGTTAATGGCAGCTAGCTGAGAATTGTAAAAAAAAATAATGATTTGGTGGATTGTCATCACACAACACGACATGTCCGATCGCTATAATGCTTAATCAAAGCGCTAAAGCGTTAAAAGGTAGAGATAAATCTAAGCACTTACTTGAAACATATCAATTTTGTTAGTTTGCTCCGTCCACTTGAACATTTGTTATGAAATCCGTAATAAGGCTCAACCCACTTAAATATATAATATATATTGATTAAATTAAAGGTTAACAATGCTTAAGTGTACATCAACTTTACATCAAATTTCAAAATTGTCTAAACCCTAAGGTTCTTCCTACCCCAGACATAGGTTGGATATCTTAGTTATAATTTGGTTCCCCAATTTGGTATTTTTGGTTATACTGTTCTATGCTCTTCATATTCATACAGTGTTTGGCATTTTCAATATTTTTGGTAGAACGCCTCTGATGAGTCTTGAATAGACGAAACGCGCGTCAGGCGTAGCAAAATTTATTGTCTGGAACTTTGTTATCATTTGTATTTAGTGTATCAATATGTGAAATGTAGTGCATATTTATATCGTATTTATTTTAGGGGTATAAACAACCTGTTTAACATTTAAAACATTGAAACAATAATTATACACGGTGAATTTTCTATAATAGATCCTCTGGTAGGAATATTGCCTGACCGATTTACCCTGTCTAGATGAACAAAAACACGCGAAAATCACATAGCTATATGACTACATAGAGCTCTGCTCAAAACTGACATTTAGTACAAAAACTTATGGAAGATTTAAAGTAAGTATCAAGTTATCAATATTTTTGCCAAAAGCACTGAATTCAAAGATTTAATGTTTTTAGATTGAAATAGATCATAATTCCACGTTTAATCACGCCTGGTAATAGTTCCGTTGTTTTGTGTGTTTTAATGCTTTCTGATTCTTTATGTTGTTTTTGTTTGTGTTGAATGGTCGAGTGGTTTGGCTTTGCCTTATAAAATTTAAGAAATAATCAATTATAATTAATATCTGTCTTGTTCTTCTATTTTATATAAAAACAGATTGTTCTCTAATTATAATACTTATATTCAGCTCTACCTTTTAACGCTATAGCGCTTTGATCGACATTTAGACAAACAATTGTAATATATGTCTATTTAGACGATTTGATATTCAAAGCAGGATTTTTAGGCAAGCGCCAGCGAAGCCTTATGGAGTCTATAGAGAAGTGATGATTTTCGCGTTTTTTTTTCAGTCTAGATCTTCCTGCATCCAGTCTGGAATAAAATGCTTTATTTTCTATATTACTTTTCAATATTTGCTAACATGATGTACACTTCTAGAAATCTCCATTTTTATTGGCATTTTATTGCATCTTACATGAGGAGCTATTTAGTTAAAGGCGATAGAACATACATTATGTATTAATCTATTACATGATTTGTTCGTATAAATATTTCTGTTATTTGATTGGTTAATGCAAGGAAAATATCTTCACCATTCACAATACACATCATTGGGACGAGGCATTTTAATCGAAGGGGTGTTTCAATCGATACCGTTTTTACACGATACATATTGTGTTCATTAACTTTATATTTGAGGGCATCTGCATGACGATCCTTTTTTCGCTCACCAACATTAATATTTCGCAAACATTTTGAACAATTTACTTTAACAGAGAATAAATCTATTATATTTCGCTTGCCTTTAAACGCTTTAGCGCTTTGATTTTGTTCATTACCAAAACACAATTTTAAAGATAATTTAAAGAATATTTCAAATAGATATACAAAAAAGAAGACTATATAAAATAATTTAAATACAACAAATATTCTGATAATAAATCAAGAGGTCACAGGGCATTTTAATGTCCAACGTTCTAAAAAATCAAGAGTAAAAAATACATATACTGCAGTCAGAAACTTAAACAAAAGTGAGATGTATTAATATCATGTTCATTTTGTTACAGTGATGAACTTGACGACCCTTAATTCTGGAGTTGTGATGTGGGAAAGGGAACCTACAACCATATTTCATTACTATACATCAGTTCTTGAAAATGTAGACCCATTGACAAAATCAGTCTGGTACTTCCAGACAAAATCATGCGGAAATTCGGGTCTTCTAATTTCAACTTATCCAAATCTCACTGGGCCTTTACTAGAGATAATCATCGGTGCAGATAAAAACTCTATGATATTTGTCCGCGAAGGTCCGACGATACCGATCGAATACCCGACAGGACCGACCGTTGACTGTACGAGCTTTACTCAGTTCTGGTTAAGATGGACACCAGATGGCAGTGTATCTCTAGGAGCTGGTGGTATTGAAGGCCTAAACACGTACCTAACTCACTCTAAACCAGGTGAGAAGATTGGAGGTCTGGGCGTTTGTTCTTCATGGGGACACAACGCCGAATGGAGATATAGTACTCCGTGTAAGTAGTCAAATATTTATAGTGATAATGTAATAATGTTTCACGATTTCTTTTTTGCTCTCTCTTCTTCGGCTTGAGCTATTGATTATTTCAAATAGGGAATTTAATTATTATGCCCTTGCAAACTGTTGGAGGGTTTCCGTCTGTTGGAAAATTCTGTACGCACAAATCCTGCTAAAGTGCCCGATGAATGTAAATGAAATTTTACACGAAGAAAGTACATCTGGTGGAGAAAAAAAATGTAGGTTTAGACAAATAAAGCTTTTTAGAAGATTCCATTCAAGATAACAAAATCTTCCGATTATTTGTAAAATCAAATGAGGTAAAAAAAATAAAACTGAAAACAAAGTTCTAGTACTAATAAATAGTTTTTGCTAAGCCGGACGCGCTATTCTTCTATCAAAACCTCACCAGTGGCACTCTCTCCAAAAGATTTAAACTTAAGACAGAAATAAGTGAAACTAAGGCTTAAATTATGATTAAGATGAAACCTATGCATGGAATTTTTTGTGATGAAAGAACATGTTTGAAATTTGCCAATTATCTACGTTTCAAACTTTAAAAACACCATGTTAATATCATTTTACTGCATGTGATTTATTTCCTCGGTGCATTTTGTTTTTCTCTTTTCGAATTTTCGGGTACACAATGTGGGACTAATTTCTTTGTATACATTTAATTTTGTGGCCTTCGGATTTTTTTAGGCTGAAATAGCATCATCAAACTGACCCTTTTATTGATGCCTGCTATAATATTTTGTACTGATATATATAAATTTAGAATTGATTATAATATACACATTCCAGTATCATCAAGAATGGTTAGGACCAAAACCATTGGACAGTTCAACAAGGAAGCTGGAATGGAGTTGGGTGTACTTAAACAGCTGGAATCTAGTGTCAATGTTCATTGTCGAGTTGCACCATTTCCTGTCTGCTGAATCCTGGATGTTGGTACTTCCGGTTTGATATTTCTGTTCCCGGCTGTCAGCCATGCTTACTCTTTGATAGTTCCGTGAGGTCGTGTCTGGGGACTGGACTAGTTGATGGACATGTATACAAATTCAAAAATTAGGCTTAACATTCAAACAGATGTCAGTAGTTCAGTCTTTTGTCGTTGAGTGTTTTTGAAAAAAACCATTAAATTTAAATCTCTATGTGAATAAAACATTTTGAAATTTTATCAATGTTTCGCTTACACCGTGTTTGAATTGGTGTTTTCCTTTCTGGTCTGTGCCTTGTTTTAGTTAATGAATATAAAAAAAATCCTTTTAATTGACGTTTCCTCTTCAGATTTATGTCCTGTTTTCGTTAAGAATTTTGTTTATATATATGTATCCAAACAGTTTTTGTGTCTTTCTTTTGTAAAAGAAGAGGAAAACTTATCTGTATTAAAGTTCCCTCTACAGGTTTAAGTCTTGTTTTTGTTGATGAAAATCCTGTCCTTGTAAATGTATCTAACCAATATTTGTGTCCTGCTTTTGTAAAAGAAGAGGAAAACTTATCTGTATGAACATTCCCTCTACAGGTTCAAGTCTTGTTTTTGTTGATGAAAATCCTGTCCTTGTATATGTATCTAAACAATATTTGTGTCCTGCTTTTGTCCAAGAAGAGGAAAACTTATCTGTATTAACGGTTCCTCTACAGGTCATGATGATGTCATGTTTTTGTTAATGGAAAGAAATAAAAACTTGTTAAAATATATATCCTTACTGCTTTGTGCCTTTTTGTTAATTAACTTTTTTTGAATAACATCAAATAATAAAATACCATTGAATAAGAAAAAAAACTTTTTAATGGATTTCCCCTTACAGATGGTAAATAAAGATATAATCTTTTTATTTTTGGTATTGGTGGATGATATATTGGGAAAGTCCGAAAATATTTTCTTATCTTCTGCCCCATATAAATGATTATGCCATTTTAAGATTTTCTTCTTAGTATTCTTATAATAGTATCAAGACTTCATTGTGTGTTTTCCCTTACTATATATGTCTATCAGTGTATTTTTTAATAATAGATTTCTGTTCTCTGTACTCGCTTTGTCACATAATGTATCATATCTTTTGCATGTGTATATGCTCTCTTGAAATAAAGCTATTAATTAAAAGATAAACCTTTATTGATACACTTTATATTTACAATATTATTATCATTAAGTATTGTGAGTGAAAAATAAATTTTGTAAAACATATTGGAAGCGAGCCATAGAAATATATGTCAGTCTATCCTAAACATATTTCATGATTCGTAACAACCATTCAAACCTAATAAAATTAATCTATTTTAATTTTAAATGATTCAAAGGACCTTGGTTGCATAACAAAAATTTCGTTTAAAAATGAAAATAACGTATTCTTTAGTTTGTTTCATAAACTCATAGAAATGAAAAGAATATATACAATGGCTAGTCAACAGAAATTTATTATTTCAATTTTTATGAAAAATTATTTTATTACGTCATAATATTCATCGAAATGTTTGTGTTCGTTGAATTTATCTATATTATTAAGTTTATATCATTTATTATTCATTGCGGTCTGCCAAATATGATAGAACGATGCTCAAATGAATACCTAGAGGAAGATTTTGTTACTTGTTATTAATATGAAATGCATTACCCATCTTGTGTTTTTAAAATAAGAATCCATATTACACTTGTTCTAGTTTGCATACCTTTTTTGCCAGTATGTTCAAAGAAGCAGAAGTACCAATGGGGTATCCGAATGTCAAAAGTCCGGAAGGGCAGAGACAAAACCAGTAAACACCAACAAGAACGGGACAAAAACAGACAACATGTAAAACATGGAAACACAAAATACTGAATATCAATCAACAACGCAAACTCCAGTCGAAAAAAGAGTGAACTCAGTTGCTCTGGAAGATTTGTTTGGATTGCCATAAAACATTTCAAACACTTCTAACAATTTTGTACTACGGTCATTGTCACCAGGGTCATCTCATTATAAAAAAATCATATAAAATACTTAATTATCCTTATCTGGAAATTAACATACCAATTAATTATCCTAATCTATAAATTAACAAATCAACTTCACCTCCTTACATTGTTTATATTTGATAACTTATTCGATATGCTAGGCTTGTACAATTTTTTCAGAGTTTCTTTTCCGACACCACTATTTCCATGACTGACTTTTAGACCAAGATGTCTTAAAAATGTCCTTGGTTATCCACCACTGGGTGAAAATATCATGTTAAATGTAATGGTTATAGTTTTGATAAGTGTTTGGCTGACATGATCACCTCAATATCCCTATTGTGTCTTCACAACCGTGTTTTGTCTTCTGTTACTACTGGACACAAAGATCGCAATAAGAGAGGGAGGTTTTGGTTAAAAGAAAATCAAAAGAATTGTTTACAAGGCTCGAATCCCATATAAAAGGTAAAATCGAAATAAAAAATCACAATAAAACGCGTTCGTCATCTTCCATCTATCCATTAATCGTTTTCAAATCCATCGTGGAGGCCAAAGTCGATTCTAAAAGTGGTCTCTTTGAATACCTAAAACAAAATTTATGACGTTTATTATTACATGTAAAGAAAGGTAATAACAAAATTACCGAACTTGGTTGATAAGTCTCATTGGCCAAGAGAGATGACAAAAAAACCGAAGACACACCGGAAAATTATTGATCGCAATGTTTGATTCGTTATCACAGTTAATTCGTTACTCCAGATCTAGAGCTTGCGGGAATTATATCGATTTCATTGACAGAGCGTCATATTTGACACAGAAATTGCTGACACAGGGTTATGTTGCTCCACGGTTGCTGTCTTCACTTCAAAACAATTACGGTAGACACCGTGCAATCGTAGACAAATATGGGATTTCTATCTCTCAAATGAGTGCAGATGTTGTTTTGTCGTAGAAATTTGTTTTGTCTTCCTTTATCGGATTTGACACACTGAATTGAAAATAAGCAACACGACAGGTAAGTAATAGCAGGCAGAAACCGCTTTCTCCTCCGGAGCACCTGAGATCATTCTTGTCACGACTTGAGTTCACATTTTTTATTTCCGTTCGGTTGATTTTGTGTTTTGTGTTTCTTCGTGTTGTTCTTGTTTGTGTTTACTTGTTTCGTCGTTGCCCTTTCGGACTTTTGACACTTGAATGCCCCATTGGTGCCTCTTTGTTCCTGACGAATGAAAAATATTAGCAAACAAACGGGACGTATTTTCTTGTAGCCTTGGTTTAACAGTCGGTCACACTGACAGCGATGTTGTATAAAAAGATACTAGTATACAAGCCTCTGGCATATCGAATGTTGTGAAATATAAACACCGTAAGCAGGGGAAGTCGGTATGTTGCTTTTAAAGACATAGAACCTATCAATTTCGTATTTTTTTCACATTGAATAAAAAGAACATATATCAAAAGTAAACATTCTAAAACTTATCTTTACCGACATAAAAACTCATTTTTTTGCAGCTTTCTATAAAATTATCTTATTTTAATATTAAGTATTGTCCAACATACATATTTACTTTTGGTAAACCGTTATTCACGTGACCTTTACTGGGTACTGGTAAACTGCGAAACGAAATGAAACCAAAACAAGACGAAAACAAAACGAAATCGTTAAATTGATTTCGGGTAAAATCGATTCAATTTTCTTTTTTTCCGGTTTCGCTCGATATTGTTTCCTATCTGTACAGATTTCGGTTGCTTAATTTACTATTTTCGTTTCCTACTTTATCGATTTTGTTTTCGCTCCGTTCCGTTTTGGTTAATATTTGTTTCTCAATTTACCGCACGCAAGTGTTTACATTTTATAATTAGTTTGTCCTCTTTTTTGACACTGCGTATTTTTATGCAGTTTTCTCTCAAAAAGAGTATTTTCTAATAGTTTTTTTCTAAACTAACAGTGTCTTTAAAGGTTTTACACTGTATTCTTCAAATAGTGTGAATTTCATTATTTTTTAAAAATTGCGAAAATGATAGGTTCTATGTCTTTAAGGTTAGGGAAATTAAAAATTTGAAAACTAAAGTCATATCTTTTAACGTAATTGTTTGTTCTGAGATGACAACCCTGGTCATATTTTAGATGCTAGTTCCAGAATTATGTAAAGCAATTGGATTCGTTGATTTCCTTAATCGCTTACTCTGGTGGAAGAATCAAAGGAATCCGTCTACCAAACGAAGCACATTGACAGAGAAGATATCGTCGATGTATCTCAAAGTGAGATTAAATGAACTTGCTTCTTTCATTTTCTTGTTTTTTCGAGTTCTTGGAGAAATTCAGTTTTGTAAGAGTATAAAACAAATCTGCGAAAAAGAGGAGCACAAGTGTGTCCATGCCAATTTGTTGTTGAAAAATTTCTCCTTCAAATGTGACAAATATGTTGTCAATAAGAAAATAAATGAGATCGTTGTTGTCTTTTACGTTTGAACTGTACAAAATTGGACATTCTGTCAGGTTAATCTAAAGGTGCAAGAGAAAGAAAAGCAAAAGCACACGGACTCACCACGACATAATACTTGTGAGAACTGAATATGGAAAGACTGTAATGCGACCTGCTATGATATTTGTATTGAGAAGTAAACTTTTCATATATTTAGATATGATTAAGGCATTGTCAAGCTGCAAGCCTAGAATTATTATTCAATTGACTTTATTTAAAAGGAAAAAGGAGGAACAGACAATTGTTTAAACTTGATAATCATAGAAACTTCTTTCAAATACTCCATTTTTCGGCAAATGACATTGTCTGTATAATAATTTTACTGACCGTCAGTCGCTATTTTCACAGAGCCTATTTAACTCTGTGTTTGATTCTGAAAATGGTGCTTGTGAGCACGTGACGTTTCACTCTAAATTTTAATCATGACGTCAATATTGACTTAATTGAAATGCAAAGTACATAAATGAATATAAAGCAAAAATAGAGTAGGTTTGCTCCTCTATTTTTAAAGTTTTTTTTTAAATTTTAACATGCTTTGATACATATTAAATATTAAGAATTGACTGTTATATTTTTTTTCGGTTTATTGAACCATAAACTAAATCTTTCATGGTGCACATTGAATAATCCGTGAAGCGTGAAATTTAGTTTTTTGCTTCTATAAACAAAACAAAAAAAAATATTACAGTTAATACTTATAAATAAATTTATTGATATATTCGGTGAGAAAATTTTGTGAAATTTTTTCCATGAAATATTAAAATTCGGTTAATTAATTCAGCCTATCAATATTCACACCTGTCAATCACATTGCACGTGGAGTATATACACTTCATTGATGCATTCCGGTTTAAACTGGATTTAATAAAAGTTTCCTTACGATAAAAGGCGTGCTTTAAATGGTCGTTGATTCAATCATATTCTTTCGGTTTTTTTTTTACGTTTACTAGAAAATAAACCCAATTTTCTTTCAATGCAAATGCAACTAATAATTTTCTCAAATTTATTTATAACACAGACCATCTTTCCAAACCTTATCAATAGCTTTTACGAAATCTATAAAAGTTACGAATGGCTTCACTTTCTTTAGGTTTTTCAAAAAAAAAACCAAAAAACATAAAAACAAAAAATATAATGTAATGAACTGTTGTTATAATCAAAAGTATTTTCTGTTATAAAGAATAACCTTTCTGATAACCACACTGATTTTCACAAAGTAAAGAAACATTTTCTGAAACTCCTTAAAAAAATCAAAAAGGGAGGATAAAGCGATATTGGGCTTCAAAATACCTTCTAAATGAACATTTTCTTAAAAAATCCCAGTACTATTTACTATTATTTGATCTTTTAACTAAAATTGTGCAATTTTCCTTGACTTCTTTTTTCTATACATTTTCACACAAGTGTCATTTTTTTTTCTTGTAAAGTTTTTCGGTTTGATGTTAGTTTCGTCTCTAGCGAATGAAGATTCATCGATTTTTACAACGTCTTTTTTGCTTACAAAGCTTTTGTCTAGCAGCTTGACAGCCCGCATTGTTTTTACTGAATTTTTTTCTTCCTAAGCAGGTGATACATAAACTATATTTGCACCAAATTTTGCCTCTGCAGCAAAAACAAAAGTATTCCCCAATTTTCACAAAGCAACAATTTCGTTATAAAATGCAAATTACGTAATCTTTAGTTTGTTCTATTCACAAATTCGTAGAAATGAAAAGAATAAATACAATAGGTTAGTCAACCGAAATTCATTATTGTAAACTTTTATGAAAATTTATTTTATTATATCACACTATTATAATTATTGTTTGTGTTGAGTTATTTTATCTTCAGAGTAAGTTAGATTCATTTATTATTCATTGCTGTTTGCAATCTATTATTCTAAACTCTTATGAAAATTTATTATTATATAATAAAACTATAAGAATAGTAATTTGTTTCTTGATATTATCTTTATAATATAACCTTAATTTCATTTATTATTCATATTTGTCTGCTAAGTAGGCTAAGTAGGATGGTGCCATGGACGTATATAAGATCATACCTAAAGACAGATTCTAGTGCTTGATCGTTACTAAAATGCAATACCCATCAGGTGTTTTTGAAATGACTGCCTATTGCACACATGTTCTTCTAGTTTGCATAGCATTTTGGCCAGTATGTTCAAGTTTGGATTGCCGTAAGTAATTAAGATGTTTCTAACAATTTTTTGTAAGAAATATTATGACCAGGGCGGTCATCTCAGTACAAAAGTTTAGATAAAAGAGACGGCTCTAATTATCAAAATACCTATTTTCCAAACCTGGAAAATAGCATAGCTACCTAAGCTGCTAATGGTGTTAATATTTCATAACTTATATACCAGGCTTGTACAAATTTTCATTTTTTTATTTGACAGCGCTGTCTCCCTAGTCGACTATTTGAAATACGTCTCATAGGTCTTATTAATATCCTTTGTATGTTTTCCCAACCGTGTTGTGTTTTTTTTTACTTCTGGATCCAAAGGTCGCAATGAAATATGAATGTTTGTTGCGTCATAAAACCTAATTAAACCCATCATTTCTTTTGAAATGTCTGCACCAAGTCAGAACCATTGCATTCTGCAATTTGTTCGATATGGCATCATTATTTTGCCTTTTTTCTTGGACACTGAGATTGATAAAGTACTACTCAAACGTCAGGTTTTTTTTATTACTTTTACTTGGTTAAATGAAAATAGTTCTACACCCCGATTTAAAACATTGTTAAATAGTGACATAAAAATATACAAAAATTAAAAATCGAAATCATATTTACAATTTTCTGAAATGGTTACATAATAGAATTTAATACGAAGAAGCTTAAATGACAATTGAACATTTGAATGTCGAAAGTACGAAAACGCCGAAACAAAACAAGTTTACTCACAAGAAATTAACTCATATAAAAACTAAACAAGAAATGCAAGCAAAATTGGAAAAAAATGATCATTTTGTTACAGTGGTAAATTTGACGACCATTGATATTGGAGAAGTGAATTGGGAAAATAAACCTACAACCGTATCAAAGTACTATACACCAGTTGTTGAAGATGTAGATCCAACGACTAAATCAGTATGGTACTTCCAGACAAAATCATGCGGAAATTCGTGTCTTCTAATTACAACTTATCCAAATCTCACTGGGCCTCTATTTGAGATAATTATCGGTTCAGTTTCAAATTCTGCAATATTAGTCCGCGAAGCCCCGACGATTAAGATCAAATACTCGACTGGACCGACCGTTAATTGTACGGGCTTTACTCAGTTCTGGTTAAGTTGGACACCGGGCGGCAGTGTATCTCTAGGGGCAGGTGATATTGAAGGCCTAAACACGTACCTAACTCATACTAAACCAGGTGAGAAGATTGGGGGATTTGGTGTCGGATCTTCCTTTAGAAACAGCGCTGAATGGAGATATGGTACTCCGTGTAAGTAGTCAACGTAGTTAAACGTTAATGTAAAAATGTTTCATGATTCCTTTTTTTGTCATGAGCTATTTATCATCTCAATTTCAAAATGTAAGGATTTTGATTTTTATACCCTTGCAAACAGCTTGAGGTTTTCTTTCTGCTGAAAATTTTGCACGCACAAGTCCTGCTAAAGTGCCCAATAAGCATTTATTAAATTTTACACGCAGAAAATACAATTGGACAAGGTCTTTGTCGAAATGTAGGTTTTTGACCCAATTAAACTCTAAGGAGACTACATTAAACAGATAAAAACCTTGCGATTTTTAAAATTAGATCTACTGAGGTAAAAATACAAATGAAAACAAATTTCCAGTTGTAACTTTTGCTACGTCTGATGCGTTTTTCGTCTATTAAAGAGTCATCAGAGAAACTCTCTCCAAAAAGATTTAAAATTTCCAAGGGTTCTTTCCTCGTACTGCACATAGTTGATATCCTCCATGCTGGATATGGCTTCCTTGTTTGTGCCTTTGGCTTTGAGTACTTTTCATTCAATACGTTGAGTTTATGACTTTCCAATGTGTTGATTCAAATGATGCTAATAACGGGTTACTCCTTGAAAAATTTATATACAGCATAACCAAATTTCCGTTTTTATTATCGTTTTTGTGTTGTATTTCCTAACAGAAATAAGGTGAACAAGGACTTAGATTATGATTAAGATCAAACGTATGCAAAGAAGTGTTTGTAGTTATGAAGGAACTGCACGTAATTGATATCCTCTGTGCAGTTTGCTTCCCTTTTCGATTGTTTGAGGGTAGGACTACTTTTCTTTCTATATTTTTTTTTGTTTTTCGGCTTTTTACTTATCTAATGCATAAACAGCATCACCTTATTGGCCCTCTTATTGATGCCCGCTATGTTATTTTATACTGATATATTAACTTAAACTAATTAAAATATATGCATTTCAGTATCATCGAGAATGGTTACGACCAAAACCATTGGTCAGTTCAACAGAGAAGCTGGAATGCAGTTGAGCGTGCTTAAACAGCTGGAATCTAGTATCCAATGTTCATTGTCGAGTTGCACCAATACCTGTCTGTTGAATCCTGGATGTTGGTACTTCCGGTTTGATATTTCTGTACCCGGTTGTCAGCCATGTTTACTCTTTGACAGTGCCGTGAAGTTGTGTCTGGGGACTGGAATAGCTGATGAACATTTATACAAATTCAAAAGTTACGCTTAACATTTAAACCGATGTCAGTAGTTTAGTCTTTCGACGTTGATACTGTCTTTGAATATCATTAAGTTTTAGATTCCCTGTGAATAAGAATTTAGAATTTTATTGATGTTTCCCTTACACCGCATTTGAATTGATGATTCTTTTTTGGTGTCATGTTTTCGTTAATGAAGATAACAAACAACTTTTGTAAACGTTTCCCCTTCAGGTTCATGTCCTTTTTTCGTTAAGATAAAAATCTTGTTTTATATATTTATCCAAACAGTTTGTGTCCTTCATTTGTTAATTCAATGAAGAAGAGGAAAACGTTTTCCTTAATGGTTCATGTCCTTGTTTTGTTAATGAAGAAGAAAAGTTTCTTTTTAAATATTTTTCTTTGCATTTTCTTGCCTTTTTCTTTTATTTAACTGTATTGGAATAACATTATATAATAAAATGTCTTGTGAAAAAGAAAAACAAACTTATTTAAATGACGTTTATCCTACAGGTCTTAAATAAAGACACAATCTTTTTATATTTGGTATTGGTGGTTGATATATTGGAATAGACTAAAACTTCATTGTCATTTAAACAGGATTCAAGATAATTTAAATCCTTTAAATACAAAGAAAAAATTTAGGGAGACATATTTCATCCTTTACTTTCACCACTGTTTCAATAGAAAAAGTCCGACGAATGATTGTACTTTTAGTGTTTTGAAAAGTTTGATAAGGCAACTGTTGGTCTGTAAGTTCTGGTATTCATCATAACCCCCTTAGTTTTACAAATAGGCTTAATATTACCCGTTGCCCGGCTCTCGCGGATATAACACTGAAGCTAAATATACAATTTAACAACTTACAAAAAGATATACAGAACATTTGATATATTCAAGTAAGATAAGCTCTTCACTGCGTGCTTAATTATTTTTAAGATTTTTATATAATATAATACAACTTATTTTCTGTGTTACTGTTTTGAAAATAAATTTAACTACCAGGTTATCGATAAGGGGTTGTAAGATAATTAAGGGGGCGTATAAATTGGATGTATTTGTTTGTCTTAACTTACACTTTTTTTAAACTTAATGTAAACTTTTGCCTATAAACCACAGTATGTAAACATGTGCGCATGAAATGTCTTAATTATGTTAAATGTGTACGCTTATTTATGTTTTCGTGGGGAAATTGCGTTAGTGTCAACAAGCTAGGTAGGTTTTTTTATATAATACTTTCTTTTTAATAATCAACATTGTTCGTTGTTCGTATTATTAATTTTAGAAACTGTTCATGAATGATAAAAGAAGCCAATTCACCTTTTTGTGCCAGATAATGCATATTAACCCCAAAAATCTAGTTTTGTTCGAAACTTGTTGTATCCATTTCGAAAAACAACCTATTTTTACGTTAAAACCTCAACATTGTCAAACCAAAATTTTCCCGCTTGTTCGCATTATCTTAAAATATATAAGTATAAATTTTTGACCAGTTAAGTTGTTTCGTTTTCGAGAAATTTGAAATAAAAGAAAAATAGCATTGTGGACTTTTTAATGTGTCATTAATTGTGCACTGTGTATCTTAATGTCGTAGTCTTTGTATTCCTTTTTACGTGCAAAACCTGTAAGATATATACGATATTGAGATGTGGAATAAGTGTACGCGACACAACAAACATAAACAAACAGCAATTCAAAAAATCACAACGGAAAACAGCAAGCAGTCTTCAACATGACCATAGGTCACTGCTTACCGTCTTGCATTTGCCCAAGACTTATAATACAATACAAAAGTATCAAAACCAATCCCTAAATCATCAACGAAGGACTCAATTCTTGACATAAAACAGTTAACATAGAATGACAAGGACAAATAAAGGCTTTGGCAAAGTTTCCAGGCTTAGCACAGGCACATATAAAATGTGGCGGGGTTAAACTAGTTTTGTAAAAGAGTTGATATAGTTATCGTTTAGCATCATCTTACTGATATAATAAATGGTTTTAGTTTCTGAAATACGTTTACGAGACTTTGACGTACAATTAAGGTGTTATACACATTGAAAATGTAATTATTGATCACTCCGATCGATGCACACATGTACTTGCCGTCCACGCATTGAAAGTAGATTTCGCTTTCATTCAGTGTAACCAAAAGATCTAACAATGACTAAGAACACCAGGTGTTATTTTCATGATAAATAAAACTTCGATAAACCAGATAGAACTGACATCGTGGAAATGCAAAATTAATTGTTGTATCAAATGGCATGGGTTAGGGACGGACCATTTAACTGATAAACCTAATTACCAACAATCAGGGACGGTGGTTTTTTAAAACAGTTTACTGAATTTCAGCATAAAATTAATTTGAAAGAGTGGTTAAGGTATCAAAATTATACTACATTGCTTAATTTCTACAAGCTATCAGTTAATTTATTGAAAACACTTTAATTGCTTTTTGACGATTTTGAATTACCCGGTATAAAATAAGTGCTTTTATTGATTAAGAAACATATTTCTTTTGTTATACGGGGTAATTCAATGGCTGAGTTAAAAGCTTTATTTTTTTTTTGGATCGGTGGAGCCATAGTGTGCTTTTCTTTCTCGTTTGCATTTTACCTGAAAAATGTACTTCTTATTTCTTAAAGAAGCAGAGGTACCAATGGGGTATCCGAATGTCAAAGGTCCGAATGGGCAGAGACAAAACCAGTAAACACGAACAAGAACGGGACAAAAACAGACAACATGTAAAACATGGAAACATAAAATAACTGAATATCAATCAACAACGCGAACTCCAGTCGAAACAAGAGTGAACTCAGGTGCTCCGGAAGAGTAAGCAGTTCCTGCTTGCTATAGCACACCCGTCGCGTTGCCAATGGTCCATTCAGCGTGTCAAATCCGGTAAAGGAAGACAAAACAACACCCTATGACAAACGAACATCTGCACTCATCTGAAAGATCGAAATCCCATATTTGTCTATAAGTGCATGATGTCTTCCGTAAATGAAGGGAATAAGTTGATATGGATGCAAAGTGTCGACATCCCTTTACGTGGATTGTTTTTTTTGTTTTAAAGTAAAGTGAGTAAGGGAGTTGAATGTCAGACAATATCGTCGACGTAGAAACTAACTTTTGCTAAGAATTTTTTTTTCGATTTATAAGTGTCACAACGACATAGTTTTTAAATGGAACGTATTTTCGTTCCGAGTTTTACATGTGTAAAATGAATTTGACAAATTCTTTCTTCTCTACGTATATTTGAAATAAATGGTGACAAATGCCATGTTTCAATATGCCTACAAATGTAATATCACATTAAAATAGTTGACAGAATAGCCAAAGACGCTGTACATGTTTCCAAAGATAACAAAAGCGTACAAAAATTAGAATTCCCGATTTTTTATTTCAATGCAGTATATTATTTCTAATAAACGTTTCAATTTGAAATGTACTTGGTAGTCTTTATGTGTTATATTATTCCTGGCAGCCACAGTCATCACCATTGACACTGACTAGTAGATCTACAAGTTGAGTAATTGATTCTTTCGGAATGAGAAAGTTTTACATTTATAAAACAATCCCCTCCAGCATTAATCAATTTTTATCTTGACCTTTTGTATATGGGTTACTGATTGATAACCTTTTCAGACGGTGTTACTTTGATTTTCGGGTATAACTTAAATTTTAAGATTCATGCCTATTAAAATCAGTGTTTTGATTTATTTCATATCCTAAAAAGCATGTGTATGCACATTATGTTCTTTAAAAGGGTAACTTCACTAGGAAAAAAAAGTTAATTTTTTGGTACATAATTTTGTCATTAACTTGGAAGAAAACTGAAACATTCTATAGAAAAATATCTTACATCGTAAAAAAGAAAATGGTTTCAAGTATTCCGTGAGCCATGGCATTTAATATTCAATTGAAATGGGTAAAGAAAAATGACACTCAAACATACTTTGTTCTGTTTTCAATCAGTTTTTCACCTTCAAAGTGTGTTATTAACCGTTCTATTGTGCGGTAATAACCTTCTCCTTCGCTCACGAGTCAATACGGTGATATTGACTTTTAGCTTCCAGTGTTTGCAGAGATTGCTGAAACAATCGCGTTGTTGCATTTCTAAACTTGACTATGCAATTTTAAAAGTGTCATAAGCATATAAAAGAACAAACAATTTTACAAATATATCTAAATTTTCCTCCAAACCGTCTGATATGGATTAAAAGCCTAATACTTCATTGTCACTGAAAAAGGATTCAAGATAATCTAAATCATTTAAATACAAATAGAAAAGGTAGGGAGACATATTTAATCCTTCTCTTTCTCCACTGTTACAATAGACGAACAGTCCGACGAACGAGTGTACTTTTAGTGTTTTGATACATGTTTGATACTGTTTCGTACAGTATTTTGTCTTAGGTTCTCTCTTGTTGAATTGAACTTTTGTCGATTGAGTTTTACAGTGTGTTTTATATGTAGCTTTGTGCAAGCTTATCAATAGGGGGAAGGTTGGATCCAAAAAACTAGTTTAACCCCGCCACATTTTATATGTGCCTGTCCTAAGCCAGGAAACTTTGCCAAAGCCTTTGTTTGTCCTTGTCATTCTATGTTAACTGTTTTATGTCAAGAATTGAGTCTTTCGTTGATGATTTAGGGATTGGTTTTGATACTTTTGTATTGTATTATAAGTCTTGGGCCAATGCAAGACGGTAAGCAGTGACCTATGGTCATGTTGAAGACTGCTTGCTGTTTTCCGTTGTGATTTTTTGAATTGCTGTTTGTTTATGTTTGTTGTGTCGCGTACACTTATTCCACATCTCAATATCGTATAAGTATAACATTATACGTATTTCAATTTATATTGTTCAGTATGAGTTTATACCACGGACCATTTCTCAAAAGTTCATCAATAACTTTTACGACATCTTTATAAGTTCCGAATCACGTCGTTTTCTTGAGGTAATTAAAAACAAGTAATGAATATTTGTAATAATTAAAAAAAATATTGTCTGTTAATGAAGAATAACTTTTCCGATAACCACACTGATTTTCTCAAATTAAATAAACATTTTCTGAAAATGTTGTCTCCGCAAAAGAACTACAGTGTAAAGTTTGCTAATGCAACTGTTGGTCTGCAAGTTCTAGTATTCATCATATCCCCTTTAATTTTACAAATTATATTACCCGTTACCCAGCTCTAAATATACAATTCAACACCTTTATACAAAAAAGATCTATAGAACATTTGATATATTCATGTTAATAACGTATTCTCTATTATTTCTTCATTTGTTTCAATATACATATCATTCAGTCATGATGTCAGTAATATATTTCAAATTTGGCAGTTCAATACGACCTTCAAAGAAATAAAATATGTTGCACTGTGGCTTGTGTTTAAATAAGAAAGATAAATAAATGGATGGTGAAGCCACATTTTAAAGGTAAAAACTAAATAAGAAATATTAGAAGCAAAGGTGTACCAAAGGGGTAATCAGTATCATAGAACCGTAAAGACAAAGACAAAACCGGCAGACAAAAAATCATCACAACAAAACAAACCACATAATAACATGAAACAAACACACATAACAACAAAACCGCATTCAGCAACGCTAATAAATTATAAATGAATAAACGGGCATAAATTAATAAAACCTTTACAACAACTAAAACAAGAATGACATTCATCGTGCGTTGGTGTTTTATTTAAGTCCTTGAAGAAAATCAAAAAGCGAGGATAAAGCGATATTGGGCTGCATTCTTAATGAACCTTTTCTTAAAAGATCCCAGTACTCTTTACTATTATTTGATCTTAAATTGTGTAATTTTCCTTGACATCGCCTTTCTATAAATTTTCATACAAGTGCCAATTTGTTTTCTTGTTAAGTGTTTTGGCTTGCTTTATTTCGTCTCTATATCTAGAAAATGAAGATTCATCGTTTTTACAACGTCTTTTTTGCTTACAAAAGTTTTGTCAAGAAACTTAACAGTCCGATTCAAACCACTGTTATTTGTTTTTACCGATATTTTTTTCCTAAGCAGGCGAGGCATGATCTCTATTTGAACCAAATATTGCTTCTGCAGCTTGAACAAAAGTAATTTTCACTTAGCAACGTTCATTGGCTACAAACAACAATTTCGTTTAAATGCAAATTATGTAATCTTTAATTCATTCTATTCACGAAATCATAGATTTGAAATGAAAAGAATAAATACAATAGGATAGTCAACCGCAATTTTTTTATTCTAAACTGTCATGAAAATTTGTTTTATTACATCATAATATTATATAGTTTATGTTGAGTTATTTTATCTTCAGATAAAGTTTATATCATTTATTTTTCATTGCTGTTTGCAATTTATTATTCTAAACTCTTAAGAAAACTTATTATTACATAATAACATTATGAGAGTTGTATTTTGCTGATTGATTTTATTTTTATATTATTACCTTAATTTCATTTATTATTCATTATTGTCTGCTAAGTAGGATGGTGCAATGCACGTATATAAGATCATACCTTAAGACAGATTGTGTTACTTCGTTACTTAAATGCATTACCCATCAGGTGTTTTTGAAATGACTGCCTATTGCACACATGTTCTTCTAGTTTGCATAGCATTTTGGCCAGTATGTTCAAGTTTGGATTGCCGTAAGTAATTAAGATGTTTCTAGCAATTTTTGGTAAGAAATATTATGACCAGGGCGGTCATCTCAGAACAAAAGTTTAGATAAAGGAGACGGCTCTAATTATCAAAATACCGATTTCCAAACCTGGAAATTACAATGTAGCATAGCTACCTAAGCTGCTAATGGTGCTACTATTTCATTACTTATATACCAGGCTTGTACAAATTTTCATTTTTTTATTTGACAGCGCTGTCTCCCTGGTCGACTGTTTGAAATACGTCTCATAGGTCTTATTAATATCCTTTTTATGTTTTCACAACCGTGTTGTTTTTTTTTAGTTCTGGACCCAAAGGTCGCAATGAAATATGAATGTTTGTTGCGTCATAAAACCTAATTAAACCCATCATTTCTTTTGAAATGTCTGCACCAAGTCAGAACCATTGCATTCTTCAATTTGTTCGATATGGCCTCATTATTTTGCCTTTTCTTGGACACTGAGATTGATAAAGTATTACTCAAACTTCGGTTTTTTTGGTTATTACTTTTACTTGGTTAAATGGAAATAGTTTTACACCCCGATTTAAAACATTGTTAAATAGTGACATAAAATTATACAAAAATTAAAAATTGAAATCATATTAACAATTTTCTGAAATGGTAACATAATAGAATTTAATACGAAGAAGCTTAAAGGACAATTGGACATTTGAATGTCGAAAGTACGAAAACGCGGAAACAAAACAAGATAACTCAAAAGAAATTAACTCGTATAAAAACTGAACAAGAAATGCAAGCAAAATTGAAAAAAAAATGATCATTTTGTTACAGTGGTTAACTTGACGACCATTGATATTGGAGAAGTGAATTGGGAAAATAAACCTACAACTGTATCAAACTACTATACACCAATTCTTGAAAATGTAGATCCAACGACTAAATCAGTATGGTACTTCCAGACAAAATCATGCGGAAATTCGTGTCTTCTAATTACAACTTATCCAAATCTCACTGGGCCTCTATTTGAGATAATTATCGGCTCAGTTTCAAACTCTGCGATATTAGTTCGCGAAGGCCCGACGATTAAGATCAAATACTCGACTGGACCGACCGTTGACTGTACGAGCTTTACTCAGTTCTGGTTAAGTTGGACACCAGATGGCACTGTATCGCTAGGAGCTGGTGAAATTGAAGGCCTAAACACGTACCTAACTCACTATAAACCAGGTGTGAAGATTAGGGGACTTGGCGTTTGTTCTTCCTTTAGAAACAGCGCTGAATGGAGATATAGTACTCCGTGTAAGTAGTCAACGTATTTAACGTTAATGAAATAATGTTTCATGGTTCCTTTTTTGTTCTGAGCTATTTATCATCTCAATTTTGAAATGTAAGGATTTTTATTTTTATACCCTTGCAAACAGATTGGGGTTTTCTTTTTGCTGGAAATCTTGCACGCACAAATCCTCCTAAGCGCCTAATAGATATTGATTTAATTTTACACACGGAAAGTACATCTGGACAAGGTGTTTTTCGAAAATGTAGGTTTTTGACCCAATTAAACTCTAAGAAGACTACATTTAAAAGATAAAAAACTTGCAATTTTTTGTAAAATCTAATAAGGTGAAAATACAAATGAAAACAAATTTCCAGTTGTAACTTTTGCTACGACTGATGCGTTTTTCGTATATTAAAGAGTCATCAGAGAAACACTCTCCAAAAGATTTTAAACTTCCACCAGGTTTCTTTCCTCATGCTGCACATGGTCGATATCCTCCATGCTGGATATAGCTTCCCTGTTTGTGCCTTTAGCTTTGAGTACTTTTCATTCAATACTTTGTGTTTATGACCTTCCAATATGTTGATTCAAATGCTGTTGATCCAAATTTCCGTTTTTATTAACGTTTTTTGTATTTTATTTCCTAACAGAAATGAGGTGAACTAGGACTTAGATGATGATTAAGATCAAGTGTTTGTTGTTATGAAGGAAATGTTAAAAATTTTCCAACTATTTACGTTTCAAATATGTAAAATTACCATGTTTATTTCATTGTACTGCACGTAATTGATATCCTCTGTGCAGTTTGCTTCCCTTTTCGATTTTTGGGGGTAGGACTACTTTTCTTTCTATACTTTTTTGTTTTTCGGCTTTTGAATTATTTAATGCATAAACAGTATCACCTAATTGCCACTTTTATTGATACCCGCTATGTTATGATATACTGAGATATTAAATTAAATTCATTAAAATATACCCGTTTCAGTATCATCGAGAATTGTTACGACCAATACCATTGGTCAGTTCAACAAGGAAGCTGGAATGGAGTTGAGCGTGCTTAAACAGCTGGAATCTAGTATCCAATGTTCATTGTCGAGTTGCACCAATGCATGTCTATTGAATCCTGGATGTTGGTACTTCCGGTTTGATATTTCTGTAATTGGCTGTCAGTCATGTTTACTCTTTGACAGTGCCGTGAGATGGTGTCTGGGGACTGGAATAGCTGATGAACATTTATATAAATTCAAAAGTTACGCTTAACATTTAAACCGATGTGTGTTTCAATGTTTTACATATTGTCTGTTTTTGTCCCGTTCTTGTTGGTGTTAATTTGTTTTTTCTCTGCCCTTTCGGACTTTTGACATTCGGATACTCCATTGGTACATGTACATCTACTTCTTTTAGTAGTTCAGTCTTTTGACGTTGATACCGTCTTTGAATAACATTAAGTTTTAGACTCCCTGTGAATAAGACATTTTGAATTTTTATTGATGTTTCCCTTACACTGCATTTGAATTGGTGGTTCCCTTTTGGTGTCATGTTTTCGTTCATGAAGATAGCAAAACACTTTTATCAACGTTTCCGCGTCCGGTTCATGTCCTTTTTTCGTTAAGATAAAAAAATGTGTTTTATATATGTATCCAAACAGTTTTGTGTCCTGCATTTGTTTATTCATTTAAGAAGAGGAAAACGTTTTCCTTAATGGTTAATGTCTTGATTTTGTTAATGAAGATTTTTTTTATAAATATTTTTCTTTGCATTTTTTTGCCTTTTTCTTTTATTTAACTGTATTGGAATAACATTATATAATAAAATGTTTTGTGAATAAGAAAAAAAACTTATTTAAATGGCGTTTAGCCTACAGATCTTAAATAAAGACACAATCTTTTTATATTTGGTATTTGTGGTTGATATATTGGAATAGTCCAAAACTAGGTATTGGTGGTTAATATATTGGAATAGTCCAAAACTAGGTATTGGTGGTTGATATATTGGAATAGTCCAAAACTAATGTTTTACCTACTGTCTCATATAACTGATTATGATATTTTAAAATTTTCTCCTTAGACTTTAATATAATATATAATTCATTGTGTATGATTTTTTCTGTATCTATTAATGTTTATAATAATATGTATTTGTTCTCCATATTCATTTCGTCACAAAATGTATATATCTGTTGCATCTATAACATAAATACATCCTTTCTGCAAATAAAGCTTTTCATTTATTGATTAGATGATTAATTAATTCATTCTAAGAAATGCTAGAACTTAATTTAAAACAGTGTATTGTATTTTTTTTATATTTATTTTATTTTTATTTATTTTTGTCCTCAGGCAGACATTTGGAATTCTGTTCAATGAACATTTTGTTGTTACAATTTATATTTAAGACAACATAAACAATGGATACATGAGATTGATCACCCCAGTTCGGTAGTTTTATTGTTACCTTTATTTTGCATTTTATCAAAACAATGAAACGTACACTTTATAGATAAGTTATGCAATCCCCTTCCCTTTAAGTACATATTAAGGGTTATCCAACACTTTGGCTAAAATAAAACTGTGTTGTTTAATTTTCATGAAAATTTGCATAAAATAAATCTGCACTGAAGTCATATAAATTTCATTTTTTCTTGGAAAGTTTTTCATTAAAGACATTGAACCTATCAATTTGGCAATTTTTAAAAAATGATGAAATATAAAATGAAGAATATATTGTAAAACCTTTGAAGACATTGTTAAATTTAAAAAAAACTACCAGAAAGTATTCTTTTCGACGGAAAACTGAAAAAACGCAGTGTCAAAAAAAGGACAAGCTAATTATAGAATATCAACACTTGCGGGTGCCGGTAAAGTAAGAAACGAAAAGTAACCAAACGAAACGGAGCGGAACAAAAACGATATCGGCAAAGAAGGAAACGTAAACAGTAAAATAAGCGAGCGAAATCTGTACAGAAAGGAAACGAAATCGAACGAAACTGGTAAAAAAAGAAAACTGAATCGATTTTTGCCGACACCAGTCGTTTTTCTTATTTTATCGATTTCGTTTTTTCTTCGCCTCGTTGGGTTACATTTCGTTTCTCAGTTTAACAGTACCCAGTTTACCAAAAGTAAATATTTATGTTTGACAATACTTAATCAACGCGAATAATTAAAATAAGATTATTTTATATAAAACTGCAAGACATTGAGGTTTTATGTTGGTAAAGGTAAGTTTTAGAAAGTATATTTTTAATATATTATGTACTTTTTATTCGATGTAAAAAAATGCGAAATTGATAGGTTCTTTGTCATTAAACATAATGGAGTTTCAACATCTCATATTTTGATCATTAAAGAGCTTGATTTTTTTGGATAATTGTGCCTGCCTTAAACGTCCAAGTGATATTTAAGAGTTATTTTCTAAGGTGTTCTTTACCCCGTACACCTTTGAACAGCTCTTGTACCTTTTTAATCAATTTAGTTTTTGCAACTCTAAATGATTCTGACCTTGAAAAAGTAATCGAAAGATAAGAAAATATTTTAATATCTCAATGTCCTTTCCGTTAATCATAATTTTAAATGGGTTGGAAATCGTCCGTTATAGATACCATCTCCTTAGATTTGTAAATATTTACTTTAAGCCTCAAGCGTTTGTAGAGAACGCTGAAACAATCGAGTTATCGTTGCATTTCTAAACTTGACTTTGCCATTTTAGCAGTGTCATCAGAATAAAAAAGAACAAACAATTGTACAAATATATCTCAATTTTCCTCCAAACCGTTATATATTGCATGAACGCCTAAAACTTCATTGTCATTTAAAAAGGATTCAAGATAAATCAAATCATTTAAATACAAAGAAAAAATGTAGGGAGACATATTTATTCCTTTTCTTTCACCACTGTTACAATAGAAAAGGTCCGACGAATGATTGTACTTTTATTGTTTTGATAAGTGTTAGATATTACATTATACATATTTCAATTTATATTGTTCAGTATGAGTTTATACCACGGACCATCTCCCCAAAGTTTATCAAAAGCTTTTACGAAATCTATAAAAGTTACGAATAACTTCATTTTCTTTAGGTTATAAAAAAACATGTAATGAATAATTGTAATAATTAAAAACATTGTCTGTTAATGAAGAATAATCTTTCCGATAACCACACTGATTTTCTCACGTTAAAGAAACATTTTCTGAGAATTTAGTCTTCGCAAAAGAACTGCAGTGAAAACACCGGAGCTAAATATACAATTGAACAACTTTATACAAAAAAGATATACAGAACATATGATATATTCATGTAAGATAAGGTCATCACTGCGTACTAAATTATTTTTAAGATTTTTATAAAATATAATACAACTTATTTTCTGTTATTTCTTCATTTCTTTCAATATACATATCACTCAGTCATGTCAGTAAAACATGGAGTTTTATTTGAGTCCTTGGAAAAATCAAAAAGGGAGGATAAAGCGATATTGGGGTGCCTTCTAAATAAACCTTTTCTTAAAAGATCCCAGTACTCTTTACTATTATTTGATCTTAATTGTGCAATTTTCCTTGACATCTCCTTTCTATATCTTTTCACACAAGTGTCAATATTTTTCGTGTAAAGTTTTTCGGCTTGCTTCATTTAGTCTCTATCAAATGAAGATTCATCGTTTTTACAACGTCTTTTTTACTTACAAAAGTTTTGTCTAGCAACATGACAGTCCGATTCCCTTATTTTCACGAAGCAACACACCTTGGCTACAAAGCAACATTTCGTTTTAAATGCAAATTACGTATTCTTTAGTTTATTCTATTTACAAATCATAGATTTAAAAATAATAAATACAAAAGGCTAGTCAATCGTAATTTATTATTTTCAACTATTATGAAAATGTATTTATTACATTACAATATTATCATTATTGTTTGTGTTGAGTTATTTTATCTTTAGATTAAGTTTATTCATTGCTGTTTGCAATCTTTTATTCTAAACTCTTATGAAAATATTATTACATAATAAAATTATAAAAAAATGTATTTTGTTTCTTGATATTATCGTTATATTATTAATATAATTTCATTTATTATTCATTATTGTCTGCTAAGTACGATGGTACGATGCACGTATATAAGATCATACCTAGAGACAAATTATTTTACTTGATTGTTACTTTCATTAAATGCATTACCCATCAGGTGTTTTTGAAATGACTGCCCATGGTACACATGTTCTTCTAGTTTGCATAACAATTTCGCCAGTATGTTCAAGTTTGGATTGCCGTAAGTAATCTAAATATTTCTGTTTGTCGGGTTACACTAATGTCCTGACAATGTCCTGACGATGTCATGACAATGTCCTCACGGGCTATAACTTTTTTTGTTTCTTGGTGGATTTTAATGAAATTTGGACATACATGTATTATAAATATTATGATGTAGTTTATGCAATTAAATTTTGAATTTGGAAAAGAAAAATTTCGATGTTTTTTTATGAAAACGTGTAAAAACCTGTCCTGACGCTGTCCTGACCGTCAAAGCATTGTCCTGACGGCTCATTACTTTTTTATTTTTTAATATTTCTTCTTGAAAATTTGAGATTAGTTAGATATATTGATATAGTTTATGAAAATATCTTCAAAACTTTGATAAAGTATGTCCTTGTAGATTTTTTCTTAACTTTTTTATTCTTTAACAATTTTTCCTGAAAATTTGTCATAATTTAGATATGATAATTAAGTTGTTAAAAATTGTTTTAAAGGTTTCATAAAATATGGATTAGGGTAATAAAAATGAACTAAAAACGGGTATACGATCTTCATCAAAAACATCAAAAAGAACTTTTTTTTACAAATTCAAAATTAAATTGCATAAACCACATCATAATATCTATTATATGTCCAAATTTCATGAAAATCCATCGAGAAACAAAAAAGTTTTAGCCCGTCAGGACATTGTCAGGACATTAGTGTTACCCCTGTTTGTCAAATACCTGGAAAATAGCCTAGCTTCCACAGCTGCTAACGGTGTTTATATTTCATAACTTATTAGTACAAATTTTTTTTTTTTTTGACAGCGCTGTCCCCCTGGCCGACTATTTGAAATACGTCTCATACGGTCTTATTAATATCCATTTTATGTTTTCACAACAGTGTTGTGTTTTGCTTTACTTCTGGACCCAATGAAATATGAATGTTTGTTGCGTCATAAAACCTAATTAAACCCACCATTTCTTTTGAAATGTCTGCATCATGTCAGAACCTTTGCAATCTTCAATTTGTTCGATATGGCCTCATTATTTTTTTTTCTTGGACACTGAGATTGATAAAGTATTATTCAAACTTTAGGTTTTTTTTGTCATTACCTTTACTTGGTTAAGTGAAAATAGTTCTACACCCCAATTTAAAACATTGTTAAATAATAACATAAAAATATACAAAAATTAAAAATCGAAATAATATTTACAATTTTCTAAAATGGTAACATAATAAAATTTAATACGAAGAAGCTTATTGGACAATTGGTCATTTGAATGTCAAAAGAACGAAAACGCCGAAACAAAACAAGTTTACACAAAAGAAATTAACGTCATATAAAAACTAAACAAAAAATGCAAGCAAAATTGGAATTAAATGATCATTTTGTTACAGTGGTAAATTTGACGACCATTGATATTGGAGACGTGAATTGGGAATACAAATGACAACAAAGTTCCAGACAATAAATTTTTCTACGCCTGACGCGCGTTTCGTCTATTCAAGACTCATCAGAGGCGCTCTACCAAAAATATTGAAAATGCCAAACACTGTATGAATATGAAGAGCATAGAACAGTATAACCAAAAATACCAAACTGGGGAACCAAATTATTACTAAGATATTCAACCTATGTCTGGGGTAGGAAGAACCTTAAGGTTTAGACAATTTTGAAATTTAGACGGATAATGTAAAGCTTTGGTGTATTCTCCAACTCAAAAGTGTTGGTGCCGGAGCGGGCTAACCTCGGGGAATTTAAACTCCACCAGCAGTGCTAACCTTCACGTGTGTTCGAAATACAAATGACAACAAAGTTCCAGACAATAAATTTTGCTACGCCTGACGCGCGTTTCGTCTATTCAAGACTCATCAGAAAATAAACCTACAACCCTATCAAGTTACTATACGCCAGTTGTTGAAGATGTAGATCCAACGACTAAATCAGTATGGTACTTCCAGACAAAATCATGCGGAAATTCGTGTCTTCTAATTACAACTTATCCAAATCTCACAGGGCCTCTATTTGAGATAATTATCGGTTCAGTTTCAAACTCTGCGATATTAGTCCGCGAAGCCCCGACGATACCGATCGAATACCGGACAGGACCGACGGTTGATTGTACGGGCTTTACTCAGTTCTGGTTAAGATGGACACCAGATGGCAGTGTATCTCTAGGAGCTGGTGGTACTGAAGGCCTAAACACGTACCTAACTCACTCTAAACCAGGTGAGAAGATTGGAGGTCTGGGCGTTTGTTCTTCATGGGGACACAACGCCGAATGGAGATATAGTACTCCGTGTAAGTAGTCAACGTAGTTAAACGCTAATGTAAAAATGTTTCATGATTCCTTTTTTGTCATGAGCTATTTATCATCTCAATTTCAAAATGTAAGGATTTTAATTTTTATACCTCTGCAAACAGCTTGAGGTTTTCTTTCTGCTGAAAATTTTGCACGCACAAGTCCTGCTAAAGTGCCCAATAAGCATTGATTAAATTTTACACGCAGAAAGTACAATTGGACAAGGTCTTTGTCGAAATGTAGGTTTTTGACCCAATTAAACTCTAAGGAGACTACATTAAACAGATAAAAAACCTTGCGATTTTTTAATTGGATCTAATGAGGTAAAAATACAAATGAAAACAAATTTCCAGTTGTAACTTTTGCTACGTCTGATGCGTTTTTTCGTCTATTAAAGAGTCATCAGAGAAACTCTCTCCAAAAAGATTTAAAATTTCCAAGGGGTCTTTCCTCGTACTTCACATGGTTGATATCCTCCATGCTGGATATGGCTTCTTTGTTTGTGCCTTTGGCTTTGAGTACTTTTCATTCAATATGTTGAGTTTTTGACCTTCCAATGTGTTGATTCAAATGATGCTAATAACGGGTTACTCCTTGAAAAATTGATATACAGCATAACCGAATTTCCGTTTTTATTACCGTTTTTGTGTTGTATTTCCTAACAGAAATAAGGTGAACTAGGACTTAGATAGATTATGATTAAGATCAAACGTATGCAAAGAAGTGTTTGTAGTTATGAAGGAATTGTTTTGAAATTTACCAACTATTCACGTTTCAAATTTGTAAAATTACCATGTTTATTTCATTGTACCGCACGTTATTGATATCCTATGTGCAGTTTGCTTCCCTTTTCGATTGTTTGAGGGTAGGACTACTTTTCTTTCTATACTTTTTTTTTTTGTTTTTCGGCTTTTTACTTATCTAATGCATAAACAGCATCACCTTATTGACCCTCTTATTGATGCCCGCTATGTTATTTTATACTGATATATATTAACTTAAACTAATTAAAATATACGCATTTCAGTATCATCGAGAATGGTTACGACCAAAACCATTGGTCAGTTCAACAAAGAAGCTGGAATGCAGTTGAGCGTGCTTAAACAGCTGGAATCTAGTATCCAATGTACCTAACACAAGTGATTTTCCTTTTCGTTTTTCGTTTTTTAAATTTTTTTTTTCAAAATTTTTTTTTTCGAAATTTTTTTTTTCGATTTTGAATAGGAAAATGACCCATTTTCCTTTTCGTTTTTCATTTTCCTTTTCGATTTTGAATAGGAAAATGACTCATTTTCCTTTTCGTTATTCATTTTCCTTTTCGTTTTTCATTTTCCTTTTCGATTTTGAATAGGAAAATGACCCAATTTCCTTTTCGTTATTCATTTTCCTTTTCGATTTTGAATAGGAAAATGACCCATTTTCCTTTTCGTTATTCATTTTCCTTTTCAAATTTTTTTTTTCAAAAATTTTTTTTTTCGAATTTTTTTTTTTTTTTTCGATTTTGAATAGGAAAATGACCCATTTTCCTTTTCGTTTTTCATTTTCCTTTTCGATTTCGAATAGGAAAATGACTCATTTTCCTTTTCGTTATTCATTTTCCTTTTCGTTTTTCATTTTCCTTTTCGATTTTGAATAGGAAAATGACCCAATTTCCTTTTCGTTATTCATTTTCCTTTTCAAATTTTTTTTTTCAAAAAAATTTTTTTTCGAAATTTTTTTTTTTTTCGATTTTGAATAGGAAAATGACCCATTTTCCTTTTCGTTTTTCATTTTCCTTTTCGATTTTGAATAGGAAAATGACTCATTTTCCTTTTCGTTATTCATTTTCCTTTTCGTTTTTCATTTTCCTTTTCGATTTTGAATAGGAAAATGACCCATTTTCCTTTTCGTTATTCATTTTCCTTTTCAAATTTTTTTTTTCAAAAATTTTTTTTTTCGAAATTTTTTTTTTCGATTTTGAATAGGAAAATGACCCATTTTCCTTTTCGTTTTTCATTTTCCTTTTCGATTTTGAATAGGAAAATGACTCATTTTCCTTTTCGTTATTCATTTTCCTTTTCGTTTTTCATTTTCCTTTTCGATTTTGAATAAGAAAATGACCCATTTTCCTTTTCGTTATTCATTTTCCTTTTCGATTTTGAATAGGAAAATGACTCATTTTCCTTTTCGTTATTCATTTTCCTTTTCAAATTTTTTTTTTCAAAAATTTTTTTTTTCGAAATTTTTTTTTTTCGATTTCGAATAGGAAAATGACTCATTTTCCTTTTCGTTATTCATTTTCCTTTTCGTTTTTTATTTTCCTTTTCGATTTTGAATAGGAAAATGACCCATTTTCCTTTTCGTTATTCATTTTCCTTTTCAAATTTTTTTTTTCAAAAATTTTTTTTTCGAAATTTTTTTTTCTTTCGATTTTGAATAGGAAAATGACCCATTTTCCTTTTCGTTTTTCATTTTCCTTTTCGATTTTGAATAGGAAAATGACTCATTTTCCTTTTCGTTATTCATTTTCCTTTTCGTTTTTCATTTTCCTTTTCGATTTTGAATAGGAATATGACCCATTTTCCTTTTCGTTATTCATTTTCCTTTTCAAATTTTTTTTTTCAAAAATTTTTTTTTTCGAAATTTTTTTTTTTTTTTCGATTTTGAATAGGAAAATGACCCATTTTCCTTTTCGTTTTTCATTTTCCTTTTCGATTTCGAATAGGAAAATGACTCATTTTCCTTTTCGTTATTCATTTTCCTTTTCGTTTTTCATTTTCCTTTTCGATTTTGAATAGGAAAATGACGCATTTTCCTTTTCGTTATTCATTTTCCTTTTCAAATTTTTTTTTTCAAAAATTTTTTTTTTCGAAATTTTTTTTTTTCGATTTTGAATAGGAAAATGACCCATTTTCCTTTTCGTTTTTCATTTTCCTTTTCGATTTTGAATAGGAAAATGACTCATTTTCCTTTTCGTTATTCATTTTCCTTTTCAAATTTTTTTTTTCAAAATTTTTTTTTTTCAAAATTTTTTTTTTTCGATTTTGAATAGGAAAATGACCCATTTTCCTTTTCGTTATTCATTTTCCTTTTCAAATTTTTTTTTTCAAAAATTTTTTTTTTCGAAATTTTTTTTTTTCGATTTTGAATAGGAAAATGACCCATTTTCCTTTTCGTTTTTCATTTTCCTTTTCGATTTTGAATAGGAAAATGACTCATTTTCCTTTTCGTTATTCATTTTCCTTTTCGTTTTTCATTTTCCTTTTCGATTTTGAATAGGAAAATGACCCATTTTCCTTTTCGTTATTCATTTTCCTTTTCATTTTTTTTTTCAAAATTTTTTTTTTCGATTTTGAATAGGAAAATGACCCATTTTCCTTTTCGTTATTCATTTACCTTTTCAAATTCTTTTTTCAAAATTATTTTTTCGAATTATTTTAAATTTTTGTTTTGAATAGGAAAACGACCCATTTTCCTTTTTGTTTTTCATTTTCCTTTGCGGTTTTTAATAGGAAAATGGCCCATATATTTCTCAAGGTTATTTTTCAAATTTGTTAACTTTTCAAAATGTTAGAACCCCCCCCCCCATTTTAACCCTACTAGTTGTAATGTTACAGTCCCACAAATGTGTAGATATTTCTTTCAACCAAGCTTCGATTTGAATTTTTTAACCACTGTAATTATTCACAGTCTTCTACTGTAAATTGCAGAATATTTAACCTAAAACTGTTAATTTTGGAAATACATTGTTTTGCTTGTTATCGTAATTTGTTGAATTAATTTCTACCTAGAGTCATAAGAGTTCAAAATGTTCAAAATGATTAGGTTCACCAATATGTAATGTACGGAAGCTTATTAGGGACATGCATAAAAAAAATTCGCCACGGCGAGTTACTATTTCGCCCTGGCCACTTATCATTTCGCCGCGGCGAGTTACTATCTCGCCTCGGCGACTTATTATCTCGCCCGGCGACTTATCATCTGGCTGCGGCGAGTTACTATCTCGCCTCGGCGACTTATTATCTCGCCCCGGCGACTTACTATCTCGCCCCGGCGAAATATTATCTCACCCTGCTAAATTTATCTCGCCCCGGCGAGTTACTATTTCTCCTCGGTGACTTACTATCTCGCCCTGGCGAGTTAACTGTCTCGCCCCGGCGACTTATCCTTCAAAAAATAGCGGGTAACGAAAGATTTTTGCGCCATTTTTTCCCCGTAAAAATCGGCTTTCCCATTACGGATTTATTGCTCTTTTTGACATCTTTTGACGATTTTTACTTTAATAACTTCAAAAATCTTCTCTACAACTGCTTGGACAAATGCAACCAAACTTGAAACTTGATATATTTGTTTCTTAGGGTATCCTGCGCGGAACTGACGAGGAGATTTTTTATTCTTAGAAATTCATGGCCGCCGATTCTAAAAATAGAACATTGGGTAAAAGAGCACTTTTTTTAAAATAACGCAAAAATGGTAAGGTTAAGCCACATTCTTTGAGGGGTAAACAGTTTCAGAAAACTACCTGTGGACAAATTTCCGTAAAAATCTGATAACTGATGCTGGAGTAATTTCCCTTTTTGTCGGTTTTTGCTAATTTTTAGTTTGTCGTTGCTTGGCGTCCGCCATCGTTGTTAGCAATCATTTTATACAAAACCAGAAGGCAAAAATAAGTAAAATTTGGCATAAATGTACCTTAGGGTATTATGCAAAAAGTTTGATTTGGGAATTTTTATCCATCCACAAATATGGTGGCTGTTGCTAAAACAAAATGGAGCCCCGGAAGGCATATGTCGCCTGCGTATCTATGTTTTCTTGTAAACAGGAAGTAGATGGGTTACGGGCATAAAAACTCTCTATGCCATATAAAACACTAGAGGCTGAAGCTGCATGCAAAGTATCAAGTGATCTGACTGTTGCATGCAGTTACCCGAAAAGTGTGACGAAAATTTTGCGTATATGTTCATTGTATATAAAACGTTAAGTGGTCTGTTTTTATGCAGTTACCCGAAAAGTGTGACGAAAATTTTGCGAATATGTTCATTGTATATAAAACGTTTAAACGTATTTGTCAAACAGAAAATAGTTATTTTACGGGCATAAAATTTATATTAACCTTAAAGTACTATGGGATGAAGCTACATGCCAAATATCAAGAGGCTGTGGCATGTAGTTGCCCGGAAAACTGCGACGAAAATTTTGCATATATGTTCATTAAAAATAAAACGTTTAGTATTGGTCATGTTCGTCAAACATAAATAGTTTTTATTTTACGGGCATAAAATCGCTTTACACCTTGTAGTACTATGGGATGAAGCTACATGCCAAATATCAAAGGCTGTGGCATATATTTGCCCGGAAAACTGCAACGAAAATTTTGCATATATGTTCATTGTATATAAAAAGTTAAATTATTCGTCAAACAGGAAGTAGTTATTCTTCGGGCATAAAATCGCTTTACACCTTGTTGTACTTTGGGATGAAGCTACATGCTAAATATCAAGAGGCTGTGGCATAAAATTGCCTGGAAAACTGCGACGGAAATTTTTGTGAAACCGCAGGACGACGGATGGAGCCAAAGTAATCCCTATATCATGTCGCATCTGCAACACGTTGCAGGCGACATAAAAAGAACATCCTACCTACAGGGATAAAACTAACTTAAGGGCATAGCAACCCAAAAACAATAATAGACGGAAGAAATTTGAAGTCACCATCCTCATTCAGAATGAACAGATCTACAAAAGTCTCCATTTAAGATTTTATTTGCACAAAACGTTCATATAAGCATACTAGACCAGGTGAGCGATTCAGTCTCCTGGGAGCCTAAAGTTAAATTGATCCGATGAAACCTGCTGCTGTTGCTAAAATAGAGCAGGAGGGTTAAATAACAGGTTTCTTGCAAAAAGCTCAAAACGGCCATAGAACTATATCAAAATTCTTGCAAGGGTAAAAAAATAACGAACTTGTGAAGAATCAATCTCAAATATTCATAGCAAAAGACAAATCAAGAGCACTCGCCGGATATATGAATGATCAAAATAGTCCTGACTTGGTAGAGGCGTTCAAATTTGAAACGTTTATGGCGCCAAACCTCCCTGTTCAATTACATTCATATGATCCGGTAGTAACAAAAACACAACATGGTTGTAAATATTAAAACGAAAGAATATGAAATGTGTGCCAGAAAGACACGATTCACATATAGACATCATATTATTTAACAAAGATCAGAATGAATTTCACTGCGTTTAGCGCTTTTCTGGATAAACCTTCATCAGACAAGCTAGGGACCGAAAAACTTGAAGACCGGTACAACATACACAGTAGAACATGACATATTGCTGAATGTTAAAAAAAGTCATTATGCATTCCAATGGATGGAGTCGTACTAGTATATGAGGCCCCGTAATGGCCGAGTTGATGTTAACTCCAATGTGTCCTCAGTGCGAGCACTTGACTGCAGTGTTCCACAGGGAAGTTGCAAGCCTCGGGTCGTGGCTTTACCTAACCTTTGCAGAAACAATTTTTGACAAAGTCCCTCCCTCCATTCAGTGTATGGTTTTGCAGACGATCACACGGCAAACAGACGAGAATTGAACCATCGGTAACAGAGGAACACGTGCCGTTACAGAACGTCAGGACTGTGAAGTGACCATCAATAAATGAATGAACCATAACAAAATAAAATTGAACAATGCAAGATCACTGTTCATTCTGTTTGAAAGTAAGAAACAACTTGAAATAAACATCTGTGAAAACCAAATTAAATCTGAAAACTGTAGTAGGTATCTTAGTGTATTATAGGTGAATCTTTGAATTTTAAAGAGCGCATAAAAAGAAAACGTAAAACTCCTGTCAAAAGAAGCCACTGAAAACCTAGTACTTTCTTTGGTTATATCTCACTTCGATTACTGTAATATAATATTGTATGGTATTTCACAAACTGAATTGTCAAAACTCGAAATAATTCAGAAAATGTGTGCTAAACTTGTATTGTGTCTTTCTATGTATGACAGTTCTAAACAAGCTCTGTTTGAATTGCATTGGCTTCCAATTAAGGCACGTATTATTTTGAAATCTTAACTTATATGTAGAATTGTTCTGTTGGTAATGTACTATTGTATTTAACTGAACTTTTGTCCGTCGTCGTCCGTCGTTCATTAACAATTTCAAAAATCTTCTCCTCTGAAACCACTGAACCAATTTGACTCAACATTGCAGGAATGATTTATGAAATGTTGACAAAAAAAGATTTTAATATGAAATGATTCGATTAAAACATGGCCGCTGTTACTAAAAATAGAACATAGGGTAAAATCACTTAAAATGGCTTATAACTCAGCAACAATAACAAATAGAAAAAAAATTGAGGATTTTTGGCTCTTCAGAATCAAAAGCTCTACGATAGTCTCCATTGGGTCGGAGTTGTCAGATGACCCCTTATAGGCATTATGGCCCTTTTAAGGTCAAGAATAGCGTTTTTCATGTTTTTGCCCTATAGAATGAAAACTACTGCAGATAGAGGAAAGCTGTTGCTTGCTTAAATGTTCAGCTCATTAAGCTCTACAAAAATCTCCATTGGGTCGAAGTTGTCAGATGACCACTTATAGGGGTCATGGTCCTTTACAGGTCAAAAATAGCGTTTCTTCATTTTTTTTGTCCTATAAATTGAAAACTAATGCAGATAAAAAAAAAAAGATGTTGCTTGCTTATACATGCATCTCTTTACTAGAGCTTCACAAACGTCTCCATTGAGTATCAGTTGTCAGATGACTCCTTAAAGAAAAGACCCTTATGGCTCAAGGACCAGTTACCAATTCAGGCTTCTGGGGGCCTCTTGTTTCTCGAAGACTAACCCAGACATACACGATAAATCCGAGGCTTGTGCTACTTGTATCACATTTGGATTTCAAGTGATTTTTCATAGCGATAGGCTGGTACCCCGTTGTTATCCTTATCTGAACAGAATGGAACCGTAAAAGATGGAGAAAAGGTTTTGTTTGCCTTCATGTTCATGTAATAGAGCTTTACAAAATTGTCCAAGAATTAAAATTGTCAGATGACCACGTTATAAGTGTTATTGTCCCCTTGAAGCCTTATACATTGAAAGGATAAAAGATAATGAAAATTATGGTTTTGGTTTCTTAAATTTCCAGTTAATTAAGCTTTACAGTGGTTCCAGGCTGTTGGCAATGGGAAATATTGATACATTGAGTACGTTGTTATAGCCAGTTGGGAGCCTCATGTTTATAATGTGGATTTCATATCTCTGGGGTCAAAGTACTTTTAAAGCGAAATATATTACGGCAATGACCAAACAGCTCATTAAAATTAATTGCAGTTGCAGTTTTTATTTGTGATATGGTCTCGTGCTCATTTTGCTCCATATCCTTTCATAATTTTTAGCCTTCTAGAATATGAACCAACGAATATAAGGAAAAGGTTTTGCATACTTAAATGTTTTGGTAATTGAGCACTACAAAAGTGTCCATTTGGGTGAAATTGTCAGATGGCCCCTTAATTTCCAAAAACAAAAAGTGGATTGTACTTGATAGGCGGTGTGCTACGATAGAAAATAGTGACAAGCAGTTGCTTGTTTAAAAGCCCATTTAATGAGCACTACAAAGGTTCAAGATGGATGCTGGCAATGAAAAATATTGATACATTGAGTCCTTGAAGCCAGGTGAGCGATCCAGGCTCCTGGAAATCTGTTTTATGTCGCTTACAACGTGTTTCAAAGCGAAATATAGGAGACACTGTGTCATAATCCGTAGCTTTGCGTCCTTCATCATGCCTCAACACAAAAACTTCCGTCACAGTTTTCTCAGCAACTACATTAAAAAACCTCTTGATATTTGTCATGCATTTTTGTCCTATTGTACTATTAGGTTTAAAGCGATTTTATGCCCCCAAAAAGGCCTACTTCCTGTTTGCCGAGATCTTGATTTTTTTCACATGTAGTAAAATTTTATAGAATTTTCATCGAAGTCTTTATTAAGAAGAAAAAATATGGAATATATGCCAGAGAGACACGATCCCATATACACTTTATACAAGATATTGTAAAAAAAGATCAAAAGGATCTACAGTTATTTAGCATGTATCGCTGTTTTATTGTACCATTAGGTGTAAAGCGATTTTATGCCCCCAAAAGTCCTACTTCCTGTTTAACTCGCCACCGGGAGATCATAAGTCGCCAGGGCGAGAGAATTAACTCGCCGGGGTGAAATAGTAACCCGCCGTGGCGAGAAAATAAGTCGCCGAGACGAGGTAACAAGTCGCCGCGGCGAGATATTTACTCGCCTAGGCGAGATGATAAGTCGCAGATGCGAGATAGTAAGTCGCCGGGGCGAGAAAGTATCTTGCTGGGGCGAGATAGTAACTTGCCGGGGCGAGAAAATAAGTCGCCGAGGCGAGATAATAAGTCGCCGAGGCAAGATAGTAAGTTGCCGATGCGAGTTTTTTGTATGCGTGTCCCTAATAAGTTTCCGGAGTTGTGCATGAAGGGACTCATTTCTTTTTAATTCTAACGTAAAAAGGAACTGCTTACTCTTCCGGAGCACCTGAGTTCACTCGTGTTTCGACTGGAGTTCGGATTGTTGATTGATATTCAGTATTTTGTGTTTCCATGCTGTCTGTTTTTGTCCCGTTCTTGTTGGTGTTTACTGGTTTTGTCTCTGCCCTTTCGGACTTTTGACATTTGGATACCCAATTGATACCTCTGCTTCATTTTGTCCTAATAGGTTGAAAACTTCCAGTCAATCGTGAAACTATCAATCAGTGTTCTGTGACTTATCAGGCCATACTACAATCCTGGGTATTTTTTCATAAGTGTGCTTTGCTTTAAAAGTATTACGTTTTCCTACGATGAACTTTCCAGCTTTTGGAAATAAAAAATCGTTTGCTTATCAACGAACTCGTGTTCTGACACTGCATTTTATTCTGCAAATTGAAAATGATTGATCTATAAGCGCAAAGAGTAAAATTTTTGAAATGCATGTTATATACATTATTTAATTCAGTTTTTAGCTCACCTGACCCGAAGGGTCAGGTGAGCTATTGTCATCGTTAAGCGTCCGTCGTCCGTCCGTCGTCCGTCCGTCGTCCGTCGTCCGTCCGTCGTCCGTCCGTTAACTTTTCTTCAAAAATCTTCTTCTCTGAAACCAATGAAGGGATTGCATTGATACTTGGTAGACATGATCTTTAGGATGTCCTCTACCAAGTTTGTGAATTATATACATGTCGACCAACAAACATGGCCGCCGTTGCTAAAAATAGACAGGGGGGTCAGACCATTGTTTTTGGCTCATAACTCAAAAAGTATAAGAGATAGAGAAAATCCGAAGCAACCTTCCATGTTCAGCATCAAAAGCTCTACGAATCTCTCCATTGAGTCGAAGTTGTGAAACGACTCCTTATAGGAGTTATTGCCCTTTAATCATTAAAATTGACTATTTTTGCAGTTTTTGGACTATATCTTGAAAACCGTTAGAGCTAGAGGAAAAGTTAGCATTGCAGAATTGTTAAGCTTATTGAGAACTACAAATATGATTTCAGGGTCCAAATTGTCAGATCAGCCGTTTAAGAGTTATTCCCCTTTAACTGTTTTTTCCATTAATTTACACTGATTTTCAAAAATCTTCTTCTCTAAAACCACTGAAGGGATTGCAGTGATACTTGGTATACATGATCTTTAGGGTGTCCTCTACCAAGTTTGTGAATTATGTACATGTCGACCAACCAACATGGTCGCCGTTGCTAAAAATAGAACAGGGGGTCAGACCATTGTTTTTGGCTTATAACTCGAAAAGTATAAGAGATAGAGAAAATTGGAAGCAATCTTTCATGTTCAGCATCTAAAGATCTATTATATGAAATTTATTCAAACTTTTGCATAAGAGATCAGGTGAGCGATTCAGGCTCCTGGGAGCCTCTAGTTTAGCTTTGCTTTCATTTGTTATTGACCGTTATGAACGCGGCGAGTGTGTTGCAACAAGAACGAACTACGTACTTATCCTTCCGGAACATCTGAGTTCATTCTCGTTAAGATTTGAGTTCGCGAAAAGCCGTTGCTGATTGCTTCTCTGTTTTTTTTTTGTTTAGTTTTAACTGATTGTGTATTCGCCTTTTGGGACTATTAACATGTCCCATTGATACTTCGCTGCCGCTATTATTCTGCTATCATGTTCGGTTTGTCGTTGTATTTAACTGGACTACTCTTTATTTCTTTCTAGCCTGCAATTTGTTGTACATTGTATACAGTTTGACCATTCTACAGTTTCTTCCAATTGATGATCAAGTTATTGATGATTTTATTGAAACAAAAAGGTTTTGACGTGAGGAAAAGTGTATGATACCGGTGTGTCACCCCTTTTACAACGAAAAATAGCATAACATGTTCTTTTTTTAAATCTTGATTTTCCTATTCTTGAATGATTTGAGTTAAGAAATATGATCATCAGCATCTCATAAAATGTTTCTATCAAGTTTGGTTTAAGGTTTAGATCAGATGTGATCTGAAATTATTGTTCATTTTTGCCGGACAATTGAAGCCGTTGGAAGAGGAATTATCATCCGCATCGGTTAAACATAGTCATAATTTGACCTATTAATCGTTTTTTTGTTTTGTTTAACTGTTACGTGTATGTCTATGCTCTTCATATGAAAATGGTATTTGGCAACATCAACCTTTTGGCTAAAGGTCCTAGCCTCTGATCGGTCCAATAATAAAGGTTATAACATAACTATCGAGCTGTGGTGTTCAATCTCAAATGCCCAAGAAGAAAAGACGAAAACAAACAGAGACACATCAGAGAACTTAAAGATCACGATGGTCCTGACTTAGTACACAGGCATTTCCAGAAAAATGGTTGGTTTAACCAGGTTTTATGATATCAAGCCTTTCTCTTCCGTTGCGACCCGAGCGTACAGTAGTAACAGAAAACACAACACGGTTAAACGTTGTGAGACACACAAGAAATAGAGATCGTAAGGTGATCATCTCAGAAAAACAAACAACCAAAACTAATAAACAATCACGATCCATTTCATCTGACAATTTTTTGTCCGTAATGGCTGATATCGAGGAAAAACTTTGTAAAGACTGTATCAGACGTATATCTAGTTAAAGGCGGTCAAGGAGACAACGGTGTTGGGTAAAAAAGACATAAAATGACATATGTTCACCATATGCAGATGATGTAATGGTTACTTAAGTAATAGACGTATAAAGAGACGCAACTAGCAAACTTGGGTGACAATTTTGTGACATTTTGATTTTAAACATGTTTGTCTGTTTAAATCAGTTTACTTTATGTTTGCCACTGTGACAATAACCGTGTCGGGGGCATACCGTTTTACTTATGCACGTTTGTCCGTACGAAAATTTCTGTCAAGCATTTTTCGGAAACCATACATGAGAACTACTCATATTTGAAATTTGGGTGGTTAAGTATGACAAACAGTATTTTCTTAGAAATTTTAAGATCTGTCGGATTTCTACGCCCTATTTATCGGCCGACCGATATGTGAATTGAATAAAATAAATTGCCTCAGGGTTTGTTTTCACAAACTGTGCAAGAAAATGTTTAAAAATTTGACAGGCTCTTCAGTATACTGAATTGTATGTACTAAGCGATTTCTGGAACTGTGCGACTTCAATTTCCCATTTGGTACTCGCGTGCTGAGCCGATATGAAAATTGGTATACAAATTCCCGTTAAAATTTTCCCAGACACCGCACATGAGAATGATTTAAAATTTGGTTTAGAGACCTTTTGGTTGTTTCTGACTTCTAACTCATGTTTGACGCTGAACTTAGTATACCCCGCTTCCCTATGAAACGTAGATTTAAAAAAATCAACAGTAAATCTTAAATAAATTACTTTACAACAAACATAGAAAAGAATTATTAATAATGTTTGTAAACAAGTTAAAATTCATAGGAGGATTAATTATGCGAATATTATAAAAAAAACATCAGCATTAACGCATAAACAAGTTTTAGCTTTTCAAAAAGCTGGGGAAGCTTCGCTGTAGCGGCATTTAAAGGAAAGGAAAGTGTATATAGGTTTTTATTAAAAAATTACAAGTCACTGGTCTACCAGAACTTTATAGAATGTATCAGGAACATGCCTATAATTACAAGAAGCAGAAGGATAACGAACAAAAAATGCTAGATATAGAAGAAATCCATACTTAGCAAATGGCATATAGTTGCCGAAAACTGCGATGAATAATTTTTGTGACGCCACAGCACCACTATGCAAGACGAGGGATATTGAAAAAGTCACTCTAATTTGTCGCTATATTTGCAAATATTGCAAGTGAATTTTAAAATAAACTGAACGTGCACAAGTATTGGTAACTCGCCCATAGTTGCAATTTAAAGCCCATTTGTCCTTTATTGGTATGCTGGAATAGCCCCTGCCAGAAAAAGACCTATAAGAAAATATCCAAGAACATGGCTAAAAAGTTTAGACCCGTGAGTCAAATGAAGATAAATTGGTGTAAAATGTATGTGTGCTTAAAGAACAAATTAAGTTAATAACCATTAAACTACTATGGTTCTCAATATTATTAAAACAGACATGATATGAAAGCTCGAGTATGAAAGTTCAAATGTACTAGTATGTAAGTGATTTCATATATAGCCTAACTTTACAGCATACCTAAGGATGTTTTTAGTCGTGACTATAGGCTATAAGCCTCTACAGTGATTATTAAAGACTCGCCGTGTGCCATGGGTCGTCCAGGCAACCAGTGTTGGATGTTCCAGGTACATACGCCCTGGAGACAGTCCCGTCTTCCATCGCGAGGAGGTACTGGTCGGAATTCTGGAAGACAACTTTTCAGCACGGTGCATTATGATTTTATTATCCCAAAGTGTTGCCAAACAAAAAAGCTTGTAGTTGGATAAAAATACACAGCAAGAGAAACATAAAAATAATCTGGATAAATCTTATAAATCTTATAAAATCATATGATAAATCTGTTGTAATTTATGTAATCTATTCTTGCTCAACGATCAATAAAATCACGTGATCAAACTATTTTAGTGGATTTGTCGAGGTCACCCGGTCAAAGCAATTTTAATCAACGGTAAACATTAAATTGTACCGTGTCCAGTTCTGCAGTACACAAAATAGCCTAATCATGATCAAATCGTCTCTTCTCCGTAACTGATTCACGATTATAGTTGTTGGTTAAGCCAATGAAACATTCTGTTACTTTTGCAAACTTGTTAAACAGCCAATCAACGCGTTCATAAGTGATTGATTATTTCAAGATGGCGTGAATATCCTATGAAATTAATAGCTTCGCACCTTGATGCGAAGCAACAAATTTAAATTTGTGTATCAGTCCACCTAAATATGTCGGCCAAAGTTTGTCATAAGTCAAAAATTATCTTTATAAGTTAGCAACTATTTGATTTTAATGGGGGAGGGTGGGCTTTGGATATTTTATTCCTGCCTTTTTATTTTCGAAAAAAAACTAGGCTATTCTTTATGTGCGGTAGCACCCGCATGTTTTGTTTTATTTTCAATCTTTTATATTTTTTTTTTAGCAAAAAATACCATCCTGTCTTTTTTAATTCAAAGCACTGTCCTGCCATTTTATTTCTGGATGTTTGCCATCCTGCCTTTTTATTTCAAAGTTCACCATAGCGCCCTCCCTTTTAACAATCAAATGATCGCCCCCTAACCAGCCAAAGATTATTCTTTCTGGGAAGTTATATTTTCATATACTGTGTTCATATGTTAGAATAAAATCAAATATGAAATCTTGTTGACATTTGGTTTTGTAACCAAATAAATTAATCTAAGCTAAAGAGACTGAATAACAAAAATGATGTTCTACTCTCTACCTGACTTCTAATTAGAATGCTACTTAAACTTTAAAAGTTCAAAGATTATAAATCAAATTAAAAAGCATATTTTTAACATATATCTCCATCGATGACACATGACATACATATAATACTTTCATGTCCTAAGTGCGTCCTAACCAAAGTCGTCGCATTTTATGCTATTTGTTTTTATGTCAAGAAGGGGGTCTTTTATCGACACTTTAGGATTTGGCTTGAATCATATGTAGTTTATTTTCAATCTAAGGCTACTTGCAAAACAGTGAGCAGCGACCGCTGGTCACATTGAAGGCTACTGGTTGTTGTTCGTTGTTGATGTTTTAAATCGTTGTCAATGTTGAAGCTGTGTCGCGTACACTTGTTCCACATCTCATTATCTTTTATGGATGTGCTGTGAACAATGGATAGATAATTCCGCCTCTTTAATCTATTTATAAATGTATATGCATGTATTTTGTCGATAACCTAATTCATTGGTGGTGACAAAGTTTAATTCGGTTTTATATTCCTTTTGATATATTATATTCTATAGTTGTCTCTCACCCAAAGTTTTGTTGTCTTTTACTATTCATAGTTATGCGTGAAATGTAAAAGTATTAGAATAAGTCTATGATTTTTTTATACTGCGCTTTTCCATATTGACCAGTTTGTTCGCAATGACCTGTGTGCCTTCTTTAATAGCAACTTCGTTCTGTTATTTCGGTATCTCGCTTATAATCTGAAAATAAGTTTTCAGTATTAAAAAAAAATATTAGTCTTGCTTGTGCTTTAATATAATCGGCTACCCTACAAACTCTTCACAAAGTTTTGTGAACATTTCAACAGGTGTTTCTTTGTCGTGTTAACGTTATATACCCTCTTAAAAAAGAAACACAACATACAAAAAAAAATTGAAATTACATCACATAAAGAAGTCGTGCTTTCTATCATCAGTTGTTGCAATATCAATAAGAATTTTGACTAAGTTTTTCTTTAGTTGCTAAAATTTTGTTAAACTATTAGCAATTCGAGGGCGCATGCCATTAAGAATTGTGTCAATCAGTTTGTTTGCAAGACAGCACTCAAACTGCTATCCTCTGTTTCAAAAGAACGTTGCATGCAAGATTTCTTATTATCAGATTTCAATCACAAACATCACTCATTTTCCTTTTTAAAGGCATATTGTCTACGAAACATTATTTTTTGTAAAACCAAAAAATTGTGGTCAGACTATTCGTTTTGTTTATTTAGAAAGATACAAACGTTCAAAATACCACTAGGTTACCTTATAACTTCAAAAATTGAAAAATAGATAATATTTGTAAAGCTTTACAAAAATTCATATTCATGAGATGTAAATGAGCTGTAAGCATGCGCACTACACTTTCTTTGATTGAAAACTTCCATAGTTCTTGCACGTGGTGCATAATCTGTTTCTCGAAGTTTTAGCTCAGAAGAAAATTAAAACGGCAACCGAATATTAGAGCTACTTAATGAATAAAACTGACAATTATTGCCTGTATTAAGTTTTGAATGTGATTTAAAAAGGTAAACACGAAAAATATTGGTATTTTTTCAACATATCAATGTATACGGGGACAAAACCCGAATGTCCGATTAGTATCCGCGTTAAAACTACTCAGTCTAAATCTGTGTCAATGTGACGTAGTGCAGGTAAATAAGATATCAATCAATGTTGTCGAGCTATTTTGATCAAAATAAACTGCTTTTGAGGCAAAATTTGTGGCAAATTTGTTTTTCAATATTCATTTTATTGCATTTCGGTCTAATTGACACCAAAATATTTGGGGGTAAAAAAATTAGTTTGCCGTAGACAATATGCCTTTAAAATGTACAATTATAACGTAAAAATGCCGTTTTTGTGTTCTGAGACCTACAAGTTTGGCACCGTTTCCATAGAATAAAATTTTATTGTAATATTTTGAAAAATATAATATTTTAGAGAAGAATTATTTCTTAAGCCGAATATTTAGATTAAAACCATTTATCATATTAGGCATTAAATGAGATTTTCCTATGTCCAATGAACGTCGGTATAAATATGTACCTCTTATTTTAGACATTCCGTATAATATTTGAAATACAATAAACGATTAATGTTCTGTAATAGATCCTCCTCTGGTAGCAATATTGACTGACCGATTCGGTAGCAATATTGACTGACCGATTTACCCTGTCTAGACGGAAAAAAACGCGAAAATCAGATAGCTATATGACTCTATAAGGCTCTTGTACAAAATTGGTATTTCAGACCAAGACAATGTTTTGGGACTGATTTCTTCCCTCGAAATAAATTAAAGGGGAATTCCCTTGTTCAAAACTCTTCCAACTGAAATGCCGTGTACGGGCGAATTTCACACCTAGTATTGAGCCTGCTGTTAACCACTAAAAGAGGTATTATCGTTTTGATAATTGTTGTAACAGAAAACGATTAACACATGGTTTTTGAACCAAAAAGCTACTGTTTCAAGCATTGGTCACCAGAATTACTGGATGTTAACTTAGGCCTTCACTTTCAATATTTTTTTTTTAAATTAGATAAGGGCAATCGCTATAGTGCACCCGACATTATTAAACACTTAAAGGCATATTGTCTACGAAAAAATATTTTTTTGTAAAACCAAAAAATTGTCGTCAGACTATTCGTTTTGTTTATTTAGAAAGATACAAACTTTCAAAATACCACTAGGGTTCTTTATTACTTCAAAAATTGAAAAATAAATAATATTTGTAAAGCTTTACAAAAATTCATATTCATGAGATGTAGATGAGCTGTAAGCATGCGCACTATACTTTCTTTGATTGAAAACTTAAATAGTTCTTGCACGTGGTGCATAATCTGTTTCTCGAAGTTTTAGCTCGGAAGAAAATTTAAACGGCAACCGAATATTAGAGCTACTTAATGAATAAAACTGACAATTATTGCCTGTTTTAATTTTTGAATGTTATTAAAAAGGTAAACACGAAAAATATCGGTATTTTTTCAACATATCAATGTATTCGGGGACAAAACTCGAGATTCCGCTTAGTGTCCGTGTTAAAACTACTCAGTCTAAATTGAAAAATTGAAATTACATCACATAAAGATGTCGTGCTTTCTATCATCAGTTGTTGCAATATCAATAAGAATTTTGACTAAGTTTTTCTTTAGTTGCTAAAATTTTGTTAAACTATTAGCAATTCGAGGGCGCATGCCATTAAGAATTGTGTCAATCAGTTTGTTTGCAAGACAGCCCTCAAACTGCTATCCTCTGTTTCAAAAGAACGTTGCATGCAAGATTTCTTATTATCAGATTTCAATCACAAACATCACTCATTTTCCCTTTTAAAATGTACAATTATAACGTACAAATGCCGTTTTTGTGTTCTGAGACCTACAAGTTTGGCACCGTTTCCATAGAATAAAATTTTATTGTAATATTTTGAAAAATATAATATTTTAGAGAAGAATTATTTCTTAAGCCGAATATTTAGATTAAAACCATTTATCATATTAGGCATTAAATGAGATTTTCCTATGTCCAATGAACGTCGGTATAAATATGTACCTCTTATTTTAGACATTCCGTATAATATTTAAAATACAATAAACGATTAATGTTCTGTAATAGATCCTCTGGTAGCAATATTGACTGACCGATTTGCCCTGTCTAGACGGAAAAAAACCGCGAAAATCAGATAGCTATATGACTTTATCAGGCTCTGCCTAAAAATGATCGGAAAGGGATTTTATTAAGTAGGTGTGTGCTTTATTTTATGGATCTTCGATTGCGCAGTTAGGCTTGGCGCACGCACAGATCCAATTTATTCAGATGATAACCGATTTTCTTTCAGATTAGAATTTTCAGAAGTTCTTTAAAAAGCATCGATGTCTCGTGTTATACGTTTGTTATGCTATTGGTAAGGCGTCTGAAGTACCTATTTGACTCTTTATGCACTTTTTAAAAATCCCTGAACTTTTTTTTCACACTGTTTGTAATTAATTGGAATGTTTTCAAGATTTTCTTGTACAAAAATGGTATTTCAGACCAAGACAATGTTTTGGGACTGATTTCTTCCCTCGAAATAAATTAAAGGGGAATTCCCTTGTTCAAAACTCTTCCAACTGAAATGCCGTGTACGGGCGAATTTCACACCTAGTATTGAGCCTGCTGTTAACCACTAAAAGAGGCATTATCGTTTTGATAATTGTTGTAACAGAAAACGATTAACACATGGTTTTTGAACCAAAAAGCTACTGTTTCAAGCATTGGGCACCAGAATTACTGGATGTTAACTTAGGCCTTCACTTTCAATATTTTTTTTTAAAATTAGATAAGGGCAATCGCTATAGTGCACCCGACATTATTAAACACTATTATTAAGGTATTGGAGCAGAGTCTTCAATGTGTGTGAATATGAGAGCCAGAAGATCGTGCTCAGTGTTCTTTTTAAAAACCAGAAAGAGCACGAGTTAAGTCGTGACGCAAGCATTTAGTCTATATTACTACTATTGGCGCTACGTATCCGTCAGTTAGAACATGCGAGTTTTGCTTATGCCACACGTTATATTATTCTTCAATGCCCATACCAAATGTCACACTCGTACGACAATAACGATAAAGTACCCTCCTCGTTCTTGTAACATTGTATGAGATTACTGACGAGTGCTAGTGTAAATAGAACCAAGAAATTATTAGTATGAAAGAAAGGAATATTACAAATTAACCTATGGCTACAACTAATTGTTATATAAGATTATATGAGTAAACATTTGTTTTAACAGGAGACGACGACCGCCTCATAATTTATCTGGCGACCGCCACTTAGGCTATGGCGGCGGCCACTTTATTTATCTGGTGGTCACCTTATATTATACATGTAACACAATCGCCACTTAAGTAAATGGCCGTCACCACTTGTTATGTCCCAACATCCACTTTATTTATTTTGCGGCTGCTATATAATAGGTACCGGCCGCCAGATGCATTTAGAGGCAGCTACCATAAATATTAAGTGGCGGCCGATAAAATAATTAGTGACGACCGTAATATTAGTTTTGGTGGCCGCAACATAATAAGTAACGACCGCAATATATTAAAGTGGCGGCCGCAATTTAATAAGCGGTTGAATCTTGTTAAAACAAATATTTTAGTCTTGCTTGGCACTACATGTAAAAGGCTTCCATCAGATTTACTATTTAGGACAAAATACAACATGCCTGATTATTTGGACTTTTACACACAAAAAACCCGTTATGGTCGCTTACAATATAAAAATCATACAAAAGTCAAGGTATAGTGAGGTATGTCGTCTTGTTTTTTCCTCTTTTCTTCTTGGATATTAGGATTGCTCATCCCAGTTCGGTAATTTTTGTTATTTCCTGTTTTAAAAGGTAAAATTAGCGTTTTTTTCATGACATGGTCAGTTACTTGAGCTCTTAAAAAATCTAAAAATATATATTAGGCACAAAAATAAACGATACCAAAATTATTAAACTGATCTTAAGGCTGACTTCTTAAAGAAGTAACTTTACGCGGTTTTAAATAAAAACTACCAGTTTTATCATTTTAAGTTACAAAATTTAACAGTTTAAAAGTGAAAAAAAAAAAACAATCATATGATCTTTAAATAGCGTGATGAAAGAGCGATAGTGTGCTACTTTCAGAGTTTGGCTTGCTTGTGGGCCATTTTTGCAAAAGCACTTTCCTGGCGCTTCGATTGCTTTTTTCAAGCCCAATTCATAAATGGCGTCAGTTCAGCATTAGATATGCAATAAATGAACCAGTTTCGAGCACAGATATGATTTTCTTGTATTTGACGTTTCGACGTTTTTTGTCCTCGACGTGTACTGGGATGATGTGTGTCAAAAGTGTAATATCAGGTTTGAAAAACAAACTGAGATTAAAATGCAAAGAAACCTGTAAAATTTAATTGATCATTTTGCTCTGTTTTGACGTTGACGTTGTTTTCGATTTTCAGATTTTCCAGTTTCAGTTTTGATCGTTTTTTTTGACGTTATTTGACGGCATTGAAAAATGTTGTTCACTTCAACTGAAGAATAAATTTTTCATTCTATTCATATAACAAATTGCAGTCAAACACTTTCGTGGAACTATGTTAAAATTAAAAAGTCTTGGTATCGTTTCTTTTTGTGGCTTGTATATATGGCCCCTTATTGAAGTTATGGGCATTAAAGGGCAGATTTTATCTTGAAACTTGAAAACTGAACAAAACACAAAATATCAATCAAAGCTGTTAAAAAACGGTATATTTGGTTTTGCTATATACTTGTATGCATATTTCAAGAAAAACTTTTAATCAGCATTTAAAGCAAAACATTAGAAGGTCGAAAACCAACAAAAGAAACGAAAGAAAAACAATCGTTTCCAAAAAGCAAAAAGATAGAATAAGCGATTACTTAGTACATAAATTTTCATCTAAAACTGATTATCGTTGTCAAGTATTTATCTCTTAAAAAAAACACAGAGAAGATTTTCAATCTTTGTCTGATGTCCTGTCCTTTTTGAAAAAAAAACAACCAAAGATCATCTGAAGCTAACAAAAATCAAATATCTAACGAGAATATAGTTTAGATACACGTTAATTTTTTTCTGTTTATGATTTTGCATCAAGGCGTTCAAAATTGTGCTTCGGAGACCTGAATTTTGTTTACTTTATAACTTTAAGATTGTAAAGGACAATTAAAAACAAAAAGGAATATGGGCCATTTTTCTATTCAAAATAAGAAAAAAAGAAAAAAAATTCAAAAAAAAATTTTTTGAAAAAAAAAATTGAAAAGGAATATGAATAACGAAAAGGAAAATGGGCCATTTCCCTATTCAAAATCGAAAAGGAAAATGAAAAACGAAAAGGAAAATACATAACGAAAAGGAAAATGAGTCATTTTCCTATTCAAAATCGAAAAGGAAAATGAAAAACGAAAAGAAAATGGGTCATTTTCCTATTCAAAATCTAAAAAAAAAAAAAAATCGAAAAAAAAATTAAATTTGAAAAGGAAAATGAATAACGAAAAAGAAAATGGGCCATTTTCCTATTCAAAATCAAAAAGGAAAATGAAAAACGAAAAGGAAAATGAATAACGAAAAGGAAAATGAAAAACGAAAAGGAAAATGAATAACGAAAAGAAAAATGAGTCATTTTCCTATTCAAAATCGAAAAGGAAAATGAAAAACGAAAAGGAAAATGGGTCATTTTCCTATTCAAAATCGAAAAAAAAAAAATCGAAATTTTTTTTTTTTGAAAAAAAAAAATTTGAAAAGGAAAATGAATAACGAAAAGGAAAATGGGTCATTTTCCTATTCAAAATCGAAAAGGAAAATGAAAAACGAAAAGGAAAATGAAAAACGAAAAGGAAAATGAGTCATTTTCCTATTCAAAATAGAAAAGGAAAATGAAAAACGAAAAGGAAAATGGGTCATTTTCCTATTCAAAATCGAAAAAAAAAAATTCAAAAAATTTGAAAAAAAAAATTGAAAAGGAAAATGAATAACGAAAAGGAAAATGGGTCATTTTCCTATTCAAAATCGAAAAGGAAAATGAAAAACGAAAAGGAAAATGAGTCATTTTCCTATTCAAAATCGAAAAGGAAAATGAAAAACGAAAAGGAAAATGGGTCATTTTCCTATTCAAAATCGAAAAAAAAAAATTCGAAAAATTTTTTTTTTGGAAAAAAAAAATTGAAAAGGAAAATGAATAACGAAAAGGAAAATGGGTCATTTTCCTATTCAAAATCGAAAAGGAAAATGAAAAACGAAAAGGAAAATGAATAACGAAAAGGAAAATGAGTCATTTTCCTATTCAAAATCGAAAAGGAAAATGAAAAACGAAAAGGAAAATGGGTCATTTTCCTATTCAAAATCGAAAAAAAAAAAAATTTCGAAAAAAAAAAATTTTGAAAAAAAAAATTTGAAAAGGAAAATGAATAACGAAAATGAAAATGGGTCATTTTCCTATTCAAAATCGAAAAAAAAAAATTTTGAAAAAAAAAAATTTTGAAAAAAAAAATTTGAAAAGGAAAATGAATAACGAAAAGGAAAATGAGTCATTTTCCTATTCAAAATCGAAAAGGAAAATGAAAAACGAAAAGGAAAATGGGTCATTTTCCTATTCAAAATCGAAAAAAAAAAAAAAATTTCGAAAAAAAAAAATTTTGAAAAAAAAAATTTGAAAAAGAAAATGAATAACGAAAAGGAAAATGGGTCATTTTCCTATTCAAAATCGAAAAGGAAAATGAAAAACGAAAAGGAAAATGAATAACGAAAAGGAAAATGAGTCATTTTCCTATTCCTATTCAAAATCGAAAAGGAAAATGAAAAACGAAAAGGAAAATGGGTCATTTTCCTATTCAAAATCGAAAAGGAAAATGAAAAACGAAAAGGAAAATGAATAACGAAAAGGAAAATGAGTCATTTTCCTATTCAAAATCGAAAAGGAAAATGAAAAACGAAAAGGAAAATGGGTCATTTTCCTATTCAAAATCGAAAAAAAAAAATTTTGAAAAAAAAAATTTGAAAAGGAAAATGAATAACGAAAAGGAAAATGGGTCATTTTCCTATTCAAAATCGAAAAGGAAAATGAAAAACGAAAAGGAAAATGAATAACGAAAAGGAAAATGAGTCATTTTCCTATTCAAAATCGAAAAGGAAAATGAAAAACGAAAAGGAAAATGGGTCATTTTCCTATTCAAAATCGAAAAAAAAAAAATTTCGAAAAAAAAAATTTGATAGGAAAATAAATAACGAAAATGAAAATGGGTCATTTTCCTATTCAAAATCGAAAAAAAAAAATTTTGAAAAAAAAATTTTTTGAAAAAAAAAAATTGAAAAGGAAAATGAATAACGTAAAGGAAAATGGGTCATTTTCCTATTCAAAATCGAAAAGGAAAATGAAAAACGAAAAGGAAAATGAATAACGAAAAGGAAAATGAGTCATTTTCCTATTCAAAATCGAAAAGGAAAATGAAAAACGAAAAGGAAAATGGGTCATTTTCCTATTCAAAATCGAAAAAAAAAATTTCGAAAAAAAAAAAAAAAATTTGAAAAAAAAAATTTGAAAAGGAAAATGAATAACGAAAAGGAAAATGGGTCATTTTCCTATTCAAAATCGAAAAGGAAAATGAAAAACGAAAAGGAAAATGAATAACGAAAAGGAAAATGAGTCATTTTCCTATCCAAAATCGAAAAGGAAAATGAAAAACGAAAAGGAAAATGAATAACGAAAAGGAAAATGAGTCATTTTCCTATTCAAAATCGAAAAGGAAAATGAAAAACGAAAAGGAAAATGGGTCATTTTCCTATTCAAAATCGAAAAAAAAAATTTTGAAAAAAAAAAATTTTGAAAAAAAAAATTTGAAAAAGAAAATGAATAACGAAAAGGAAAATGGGTCATTTTCCTATTCAAAATCGAAAAGGAAAATGAAAAACGAAAAGGAAAATGAATAACGAAAAGGAAAATGAGTCATTTTCCTATTCCTATTCAAAATCGAAAAGGAAAATGAAAAACGAAAAGGAAAATGGGTCATTTTCCTATTCAAAATCGAAAAAAAAAAAAAAAAAAAATTCGAAAAAAAAAAATTTTGAAAAAAAAAATTTGAAAAGGAAAATGAATAACGAAAAGGAAAATGGGTCATTTTCCTATTCAAAATCGAAAAGGAAAATGAATAACGAAAAGGAAAATGAGTAATTTTCCTATTCAAAATCGAAAAGGAAAATGAAAAACGAAAAGGAAAATGAATAACAAAAAGGAAAATGAGTCATTTTCCTATTCAAAATCGAAAAGGAAAATGAAAAACGAAAAGGAAAATGGGTCATTTTCCTATTCAAAATCGGAAAAAAAAAATTTCGAGAAAAAAAATTTTTGAAAAAAAAAATTTGAAAAGGAAAATGAATAACGAAAAGGAAAATGGGTCATTTTCCTATTCAAAATCGAAAAGGAAAATGAAAAACGAAAAGGAAAATGAATAACGAAAAGGAAAATGAGTCATTTTCCTATTCAAAATCGAAAAGGAAAATGAAAAACGAAAAGGAAAATGGGTCATTTTCCTATTCAAAATCGAAAAAAAAAAAAAAAATTCAAAAAAAAAAATTTTGAAAAAAAAAATTTGAAAAGGAAAATGAATAACGAAAAGGAAAATGGGTCATTTTCCTATTCAAAATTGAAAAGGAAAATGAAAAACGAAAAGGAAAATGAATAACGAAAAGAAAAATGAGTCATTTTCCTATTCAAAATCGAAAAGGAAAATGAAAAACGAAAAGGAAAATGGGTCATTTTCCTATTCAAAATCGAAAAAAAAAAAATCGAAAAATTTTTTTTTTGAAAAAAAAAAATTTGAAAAGGAAAATGAATAACGAAAAGGAAAATGGGTCATTTTCCTATTCAAAATCGAAAAGGAAAATGAAAAACGAAAAGGAAAATGAAAAACGAAAAGGAAAATGAGTCATTTTCCTATTCAAAATAGAAAAGGAAAATGAAAAACGAAAAGGAAAATGGGTCATTTTCCTCTTCAAAATCGAAAAAAAAAAATTCGAAAATTTTTTTTTTTGAAAAAAAAAAAATGAAAAGGAAAATGAATAACGAAAAGGAAAATGGGTCATTTTCCTATTCAAAATCGAAAAGGAAAATGAAAAACGAAAAGGAAAATGGGTCATTTTCCTATTCAAAATCGAAAAAAAAAATCGAAAATTTTTTTTTTTTGAAAAAAAAAAATTGAAAAGGAAAATGAATAACGAAAAGGAAAATGGGTAATTTTCCTATTCAAAATCGAAAAGGAAAATGAAAAACGAAAAGGAAAATGAGTCATTTTCCTATTCAAAATAGAAAAGGAAAATGAAAAACGAAAAGGAAAATGGGTCATTTTCCTATTCAAAATCGAAAAAAAAAAATTCGAAAATTTTTTTTTTTGAAAAAAAAAAATTGAAAAGGAAAATGAATAACGAAAAGGAAAATGGGTCATTTTCCTATTCAAAATCGAAAAGGAAAATGAAAAACGAAAACGAAAATGAATAACAAAAACCTATTCAAAATCGAAAAGGAAAATGAAAAACGAAAAGGAAAATGGGTCATTTTCCTATTCAAAATTGAAAAAAAAAAAAAAAAATCGAAAATTTTTTTTTTTGAAAAAAAAAATTGAAAAGGAAAATGAATAACGAAAAGGAAAATGGGTCATTTTCCTATTCAAAATCGAAAAGGAAAATGAAAAACGAAAAGGAAAATGAGTCATTTTCCTATTCAAAATAGAAAAGGAAAATGAAAAACGAAAAGGAAAATGGGTCATTTTCCTATTCAAAATCGAAAAAAAAAAATTCGAAAATTTTTTTTTTTGAAAAAAAAAAATTGAAAAGGAAAATGAATAACGAAAAGGAAAATGGGTCATTTTCCTATTCAAAATCGAAAAGGAAAATGAAAAACGAAAACGAAAATGAATAACAAAAACCTATTCAAAATCGAAAAGGAAAATGAAAAACGAAAAGGAAAATGGGTCATTTTCCTATTCAAAATTGAAAAAAAAAAAAAAAAATCGAAAATTTTTTTTTTTGAAAAAAAAAATTGAAAAGGAAAATGAATAACGAAAAGGAAAATGGGTCATTTTCCTATTCAAAATCGAAAAGGAAAATGAAAAACGAAAAGGAAAATGAATAACGAAAAGGAAAATGAATCATTTTCCTATTCAAAATCGAAAAGGAAAATGAAAAACGAAAAGGAAAATGGGTCATTTTCCTATTCAAAATCGAAAAAAAAAAATTTCGAAAAAAAAATTTTTTGAAAAAAAAAATTTGAAAAGGAAAATGAATAACGAAAAGGAAAATGGGTCATTTTCCTATTCAAAATCGAAAAGGAAAATGAAAAACGAAAAGGAAAATGAATAACGAAAAGGAAAATGAGTCATTTTCCTATTCAAAATCGAAAAGGAAAATGAAAAACGAAAAGGAAAATGGGTCATTTTCCTATTCAAAATCGAAAAAAAAAAAAAAAAAATTCGAAAAAAAAAAAATTTGAAAAAAAAAATTTGAAAAGGAAAATGAATAACGAAAAGGAAAATGGGTCATTTTCCTATTCAAAATCGAAAAGGAAAATGAAAAACGAAAAGGAAAATGAATAACGAAAAGGAAAATGGGTCATTTTCCTATTCAAAATCGAAAAGGAAAATGAAAAACGAAAAGGAAAATGAATAACGAAAAGGAAAATGAGTCATTTTCCTATTCAAAATCGAAAAGGAAAATGAAAAACGAAAAGGAAAATGGGTCATTTTCCTATTCAAAATCGAAAAAAAAAAAATTTCGAAAAAAAAAAAATTTTGAAAAAAAAAATTTGAAAAGGAAAATGAATAACGAAAAGGAAAATGGGTCATTTTCCTATTCAAAATCGAAAAGGAAAATGAAAAACGAAAAGGAAAATGAATAACGAAAAGGAAAATGAGTCATTTTCCTATTCAAAATCGAAAAGGAAAATGAAAAACGAAAAGGAAAATGGGTCATTTTCCTATTCAAAATCGAAAAAAAAAAAAAATTCGAAAAAAAAAAATTTTGAAAAAAAAAATTAGAAAAGGAAAATGAATAACGAAAAGGAAAATGGGTCATTTTCCTATTCAAAATCGAAAAGGAAAATGAAAAACGAAAACGAAAATGAATAACGAAAAGGAAAATGGGTCATTTTCCTATTCAAAATCGAAAAGGAAAATGAAAAACGAAAAGGAAAATGAATAACGAAAAGGAAAATGAGTCATTTTCCTATTCAAAATCGAAAAGGAAAATGAAAAACGAAAAGGAAAATGGGTCATTTTCCTATTCAAAATCGAAAAAAAAAAAATTTCGAAAAAAAAAAAAATTTGAAAAAAAAAATTTGAAAAGGAAAATGAATAACGAAAAGGAAAATGGGTCATTTTCCTATTCAAAATCGAAAAGGAAAATGAAAAACGAAAAGGAAAATGAATAACGAAAAGGAAAATGAGTCATTTTCCTATTCAAAATCGAAAAGGAAAATGAAAAACGAAAAGGAAAATGGGTCATTTTCCTATTCAAAATCGAAAAAAAAAAAAATTCGAAAAAAAAAAATTTTGAAAAAAAAAATTAGAAAAGGAAAATGAATAACGAAAAGGAAAATGGGTCATTTTCCTATTCAAAATCGAAAAGGAAAATGAAAAACGAAAAGGAAAATGAATAACGAAAAGGAAAATGAGTCATTTTCCTATTCAAAATCGAAAAGGAAAATGAAAAACGAAAAGGAAAATGGGTCATTTTCCTATTCAAAATCGAAAAAAAAAAAAAAAAAATCGAAAAAAAAAATTTTGAAAAAAAAAATTTGAAAAGGAAAATGAATAACGAAAAGGAAAATGGGTCATTTTCCTATTAAAAATCGAAAAGGAAAATGAAAAACGAAAAGGAAAATGAATAACGAAAAGGAAAATGGGTCATTTTCCTATTCAAAATCGAAAAGGAAAATGAAAAACGAAAAGGAAAATGAATAACGAAAAGGAAAATGAGTCATTTTCCTATTCAAAATCGAAAAGGAAAATGAAAAACGAAAAGGAAAATGGGTCATTTTCCTATTCAAAATCGAAAAAAAAAAATTTCGAAAAAAAAAAATTTTGAAAAAAAAAATTTGAAAAAGGAAAATGAATAACGAAAAGGAAAATGGGTCATTTTCCTATTGAAAATCGAAAAAGAAAATGAAAAACGAAAAGGAAAATGAATAACGAAAAGGAAAATGAGTCATTTTCCTATTCAAAATCGAAAAGGAAAATGAAAAACGAAAAGGAAAATGGGTCATTTTCCTATTCAAAATCAAAAAAAAAAAATTCGAAAAAAAAATTTTTTGAAAAAAAAAATTTGAAAAACGAAAAACGAAAAGGAAAATCACTTGTGTTAGGTATCCAATGTTCATTGTCGAGTTGCACCAATACCTGTCTGTTGAATCCTGGATGTTGGTACTTCCGGTTAGATATTTCTGTACCCGGTTGTCAGCCATGTTTACTCTTTGACAGTGCCGTGAGGTTGTGTCTGGGGACTGGAATAGCTGATGAACATTTATATAAATTCAAAAGTTACGCTTAACATTTAAACCGATGTCAGTAGTTTAGTCTTTCGACGTTGATACTGTCTTTGAATATCATTAAGTTTTAGATTCCCTGTGAATAAGAATTTAGAATTTTATTGATGTTTCCCTTACACTGCATTTGAATTGATGGTTCTTTTTTGGAGTCATGTTTTCGTTAATGAAGATAACAAAAAACATTTATAAACGTTTCCCCTTCAGGTTCATGTCCTTTTTTCGTTAAGATAAAAATCTTGTTTTATATATGTATCCAAACAGTTTTGTGTCCTTCATTTGTTAATTCATTGAAGAAGAGGAAAACGTTTTCCTTAATGGTTCATGTCCTTGTTTTGTTAATGAAGAAGAAAAGTTTCTTTTTAAATATTTTTCTTTGCATTTTCTTGCCTTTTTCTTTTATTTAACTGTATTGGAATAACATTATATAATAAAATGTCTTGTGAAAAAGAAAAACAAACTTATTTAAATGGCGTTTATCCTACAGTTCTTAAATAAAGACACAATCTTTTTATATTTGGTATTGGTGGTTGATATATTGGAATAGTCCAATGTTTTACCTACTGTCTCATAAAACTGATTATGTAATTTTAAAATTTTCTTTTTAAACTTCAATATAATATATTATTCATTGTGTATGATTTTTTATGTATTAATGTTAATTATAATATGTATTTGTTCTATATAGTCATTTCGTCACAAAATGTATATATCTGTTGCATCTATAACATAAAAACATCCTTTCTGCAAATAAAGCTTTTCATTTATTGATTAGATGATTAATTAATTCATTCTAAGAAATGCTAGAACTTAATCTAAAACAGTGTATTTCATTTTTTTTATATTTATTTTATTTTTATTTATTTTTGTCCTCATGCAGACATTTGGAATTCTGTTCAATGAACATTTTGTTGTTACAATTTATATTTAAGACAACATAAACAATGGATATATGAGATTGATCCCCCCAGTTCGTTAGTTTTATTGTTATCTTTATTTTACATTTTATCAAAACAATCAAACGTACACGTTATAGATAAGTTATGCAATCCACTTCCCTTTAAGTACATATTAAGGGTTATCCAAAACTTTGGCTAAAATAAAACTGTGTCGTTTAAGTTTCATGAAAATTTACATATAATAAATCTGCACTTTAGTCAACTAAATTTCATTGTTTCTTGGGAAATTTTTCATTAAACATAATGGAGTTTCAACATTTCATATTTTGATCATTAAAAATCTTGATATTTTTTTATAATTGTGCCTGCCTTAAACGTCCAAGTGATATTTAAGAGTTGTTTCCCTCAGGTGTTCTGTATCCCGTACACCTTTGAACAGCTCTTGTACCTTTTTAACCAATTTAGTTTTTGCAGCTCTAAATGATTCTGACCTTGAACAAGAAGCTCCCAAGAGCCTGAATCGCTCACCTGCACTATACAGGTACATATATTTGTAGATATTATTGTGCTTAACAACATGCGATTTAAATTTCTGAAATATCTTGATTAGTTTTCAAGATATTGGGCTTAATAAGTGAAAATTTGGCAAAAATTAGGAAAAAGAACAATAACTCCCACTACAGCAGTGAGATCTTTTCGAAAATTTCAGGACAGGTAGGTCTTAATATGCTGATCTGGAAAAAAGGTGGGGGAGGGGTAATTTCATGTAACGTTCATATTTTTATATATTCTATACATTCGGACAAAAATGACCGAAATCAGCTCAAAAAATTTCCAGACCCTTGCCTGATCACTTTTGATTCTTGCACAATTTTGATATCTGAAACCATTTTTGAGTTACTAGCAAAAAATACAATTTACCACTTTGTTCTATTTTTAGCCATGGCGGCCATGTTTTTTACAAATAAAAAATCTGCATGATATAGTTGTAACATATAACTATTAAACAAGTGTGACATGTTAAGATGCAGTTGGTTTTACCTTGTCAAACAAGTTAATCTTTGAAATTCAGGGAAAAAGTAATGAAAAATGTTAAATTTTGAAGCTTTAAGGGCCATAACTCCTAAAAGAAATGGTTCCACAGCTTTGACCTGATTACATGAAATGTAGATCTTGATGTGCTTAATCATACGCAATTTAAATTTTTGAAATATCTTGTATCGTTTTCAAGATACAGGGCTAAATAAGTGAAAAAAAATGAAAAAAATCCAGATAAAGAGCAATAACTCCTATGTCAATTGTTGGATCTTCTTGAATATTTCATAGCAGGTAGATCTTGAGATGCTGATCACCTTTGTCCCCCGTCAGAATTTTGATATCTGTAACTATTTTTGAGTAATTAGCAAAAAACTGCAATTTACCCCTATGTTCTATTTTTAGCCATGGCGGCCATGTTTTTTTACGAATCAAAAATCCGAACGATAGAATTGTAGCGTTTATGCTATTCATCAACTGTGCCAAGTTTGGTTGAAGTTGGATGTATGGTGTCAGACAAGTTAATCTATGAAATTCAGGGGAAAAGTAATGAAAAATGGTAAATTTTGATGCTTTAAGGGCCATAACTCCTAAAAGAAATGGTTCTACAGTTTGACCTTTTTTCATGAAATATAGATCTTGATGTGCTTAATCATATGCAATTTGAATTTTTAAAATATCTTGTATAGTTTTCAAAATATAGGGCTAAATAAGTGCAAAATTTTGAAAAAAATCCAGAAAAAGGGCAATAACTCCTACATCGGCTGTTGGATCTTCTTGAAAATTTCTGCGCAGGTAGATCTTGATGAGCTGATTACTTTTACTCTCAGCCAGAATTTTGATATCTGGTATCTTCCGCTTGCATGTTAATGTAGACGCACGCTTACAATTATTCAACAATAAAAGACATTTTAAATACCAGTTCCCCTATTCTTTTATAAGAATACGACATGGTACTGTTTTTGAGTTATTAGCAAAAACTACAATTTACCCCTATGTTCTATTTTTAGCCATGGCGGCCATGTTTTTTTTACGAATCAAAAATCCGAACGATAGTTTTGTACACATAATGCTACTAAACAACTGTACCAAGTTTGGTTGCAATTGGACTTATGGTGTCTGACAAGTTAAAGTTTGAAAAATTGTTAACAGACGACGACGACGACGACAGACGACGACGACGACAGACGACGACGACGACGGACGCCAAGTGATGGTATAAGCTCCCATGGACCTTCGGTCCAAATGAGCTAAAAAGTAATCAAAAGATAAGAAAATATTTTTAATATCTCAATGTCCTTTCCGTTAATCATAATCTTAACTGTGTTGGAAATCGTCCGTTTAAAAATACCATATTTTTTATTTTTTAATATTTCTTCTTGAAAATTTGAGATAAGTTAGATATATTGATATAATTTATGGAATATTTTCAAAAGTTTTATAAAGTATGTCTTTGTAGATTTTTTTTACAAAAACCAGGTACCGTTCTTGTGCGAATCTGACTCGGTCAAGGCATTGTCCTGACGGCTCTTAACTTTTTTATTCTTTAAAATTTTTTCCTGAAAATTTGACATAATTTAGATATGATAATTAAGTTGTTAAAAATTGTTTTAAAGGTTTCATAAAATATGAATTAGGGTAATAAAAATGTACTAAAAACGGGTACCGTACTTACGCTAATCTGATCTGGTCAGGACAATGTCCTGACAGTCCATAATTTTTGTATTCTTTGTCAATTTTTTTATGAAACTTGAAAACATTTTAGATATAAATATGGTGTTCATGGTAACTTTTCTAAAATTCTGGATAATTGAGTTTTGTGATCAGATGAATAAGAAAACTGAGTTTCTATCCGACCCTGGCTTGACTCGGTCAGGACATTGTTTTGACTGACTAAAACTTTTTCAGTGTCTAATGTATAATTTCTTAATTGTATATATTTTTGCTTATTTTGTGTTTTGTAGATTTTAGTAAATTACTAAGTCTGTTTAATAGACCCTTGGTTATAGTTTTACTTTCCAGTCTATCAAAAGTCTTTACAAGTAATCATGATCGAGTAATCTAATTAAATAACTGTTGATTGGGACAGGTAATACAAGTATTAGTCCCCTAATCTTGTTATGAAGGTGATAATTACATACACAAAATTGTTAAGACGTCTGGCCTTTGTTAATTATTAGTTAATTATGACAACATTATATGGTACCCCTTTCGTTCGCCAAGCACAGTTATGGCTTGTTGTCCCCTGCTCACCAATGGAGAGGAGTAACAGTATTTAATGACAAACATTAACATTAATCAAATCATTGTTGGCCACACCCTGTTTTATTTGACCAGTGTTTCACACTCCAGGAATTGGATGATCCTCAAATTTTCACCTCTAATACTGATACAATCCAGTTACTTGATGGCTCTTAGGATAATCATTTATATCAATTTAATAAACATTTTTATTTGAGTTCAATTCATATGAAATAATCTATCTTTTTATTATTTAATACTTCAAAGATAGTTTTCCGTACACTATGAACCAAAAAAATTACTGTCTATACCAGATACAGTCATTTTTTTACTGCCTTACACTGCTATTTACTGTGAAACTACTGCCAAACAACAGTGAATTACCATTATCACCCTATACAATCAAGGACAGTTTGCGACAGTGATTACCTTCCGCCTATAATGCACTGTCCTGCATTGGCCTGCACTGTCCGACATTGGTACAGTTTCTCATAGATCGTGACAGACTTTACCTGGATTGTTAATCACTGTCCTAAATTGTTACAATTTTGGGCAGTAGTTAACAATTTTACTTGTATTGTTTATCACTGTCCTGATCCGTAACAATTTTGCACAGCAGTTGACAATTTTTCTTGACCTATTATGCACTGTCCACCATTGCCATAGTAAAAGGCAGTACTTGACAAGATATCCACTAACTGTAATGCACTGTTGTGAATTGCTGCAGGAAATATTAGGTCATGACAGATTTGTGTTTTCTGTCTTGAACTGTCATGAACATAAGCAGGAAATAATAGATGGTAACAATTTATAACGGTCTCTTATTTACTGTCATTCATTTTGTGAGTTTTTGGCGAAGACGAGATTATTTTTATTTTCATTTAATTGCTTTGTACATGGAATCTTTTATAACCTAGCCCGCCACACCGAATGCGCGAGTTCTATGGGTTTTTTATTTTATTTTCACATATTTTTCTATCAGAATCAGAACCACAAATTTATAACTGTCACATGCATTCGTAAAGCCATCTAGAAAGATTTTCTTTTTAAAAAATGAAAGAAACTTTTCTGACACAAGCTCTTAAAATCGCTTCAAAATGAAGATTAATAATTTTTTTTGTTCAAACATCGTCATGCATAAGATATATATGCCTTTCTTACACTTACGTTTTCAATGTCAATTTCAAAACTCGGAAATAATTATTTTTATAAGTTTGGTGTCAGTAATAATAATTGGAGAAGAAAAAACCCACTACAAATAATAAAAGAAACTAGAAGGAAAATGTGTTTATGAGAGATGGGTGAACCGCCCGTACTTGAAATATCGCCACCACCCCTCAAACATGAAGTTCTTAGTGACCTAAATTTACTTGGGCGGTAGCAGTACATACTATAGTGTTTAAATATTATTGTCTCCAAACATGCATCGAACATTAAGTAAACAAAGAAATAACCCATAGTCGTTCATGTGTAAAATATAGGACGCAGTGACCTATTTTCAAGTGGATGGTGAGTTTCTATTCAAATCAAATCTAGTATTGAAATATCATCAATGATCATTGGCATCCACTATGTAGTATTCAAGATCACCAAAGTGTTACAGATACACCGATGATTGGATGCACGGACGCACATACGTAAAAATATAGCTCTAGCCAACATACATAACTATTAAAGCAATGAAAAAACTTCTTTTCCGTGTTAAATTTATCTTTCAATATGATGAATAGTTTTATTAATAGCCTTTGTTTCTAATTGTAAAATTACAAGTCTATGGTTCTAAAGGTAGAAATTAAAACGGGTCTATAATTCCAAAGACTTACTCAATGGTTAAAATACATCCTTACCACACTTGTACATACGCCTTTTACGCTTTTACGTTTTTCCAGCGGATCGCTATATTCTCCGCTTTGTATACTTATTTATTTCTGGGAAATAAATTTATCTTGAAAAAATATTTTGGCAGCAGAGGTTATTTCTGCAATATAAAATTATGCTAATAAAGAATAAATAATAAACTATTTTGTCTCTTTCCCTTTAAAAATAAATATTTTTTCCGACAAAAACATAAAATAACCCCCCTTTTTTAAATGAAGTTAAATGGTCCGCCCCTGAGCCCGGTCTACATTATTTAAACATTATTAAGATGCATTTGTAAATTAACAAGTTACGCAATACTGCCGTGAAAATGTCTTGATGGGTGTCCTGCTGTGTGTGACCAGGCAGTAGACAGGATGTTTATTGTGAACGACATGTACAAATGTACATGTTTATTACTTAATACCTGCATGTCTGTCTAGGTAGCAGGTTAATTAGCCAAACGCTTACCTGAGGCAGTTTACACTCAGAGGAGAGAGTTCACAGTTTTAGAAAATCATCAGTTTTACTTTAAACATTTAACGCAGGAAAATGCATGCACTTGACAAGAAATGAAAGTATTTTATACATGTACACATACTTCTTATTCGTTCCGTTTTGTATAACAATAATTTAAAAAGTGGTAGAAACACTTAATACAATCAAACATCACATTATTTTATATGGATGCATTGACTAAGAACTTGTCATGAAAGATCGACCTATCTTCGTGTTCTACTATAAGACCCCTTCCAATCTAATCATACAAACTCTACATGCCCTAAGTAGACATAAGCTAATCAAAATTATTATTTCTCGAGAGAGGTGAGCACACACTTGTCTTATTACTTAATATTCTTCTTTAAAAGTCTTTTTTTTTACTCTCAGACTCCTCCATATGCACTTCATTATTGCAAGTTTTATGAAAATTAATTGTGTTATATAGATCTATAAGGAGGTGTGAATAAATGTTACAGATTGTAGCGCACACACGGTTAATAAACCTTTTTATTTTTCTGGGCTCCATATTTTGTACATGAAAAACAGATACGTGTTGCATTATGCGTCATCAATGACCTAAATAATACATTATCATTTAAAGCGTGTATGTTGCAATTATTAATAAATCCCTGTCGCACATCTACTTCCTGTTTTGAAAATACCAGTGATGTTATTCAAGGCATAAAAGCAGGACGCTAGCCTACCAATAGTTAATCGTTCTATGAGTGTTCTTGTTGTTTAGTCTAACAAACTTATCTTTAAAGATCTTCAAAATTCATTACTTTTCTATACAAGAACTTCCAAGAATTTACAAGTAATAACTCTTAATTTTCAAACAATTTTAGATAAACAGGCGGCAGATGTCTCTGCTGAGAATTCCCGGGGAGCGGGTGTGGGCTTCTGCGAAAAAAAAAACTTCCCCGCAAAGACAGGTGGTGAGAAAACATCTGTATTCCGACTACTGAGGCTTTCATGGTAAATCAAGATTAGGAAACATTATTATGGATGTTGTTTAATTTAATAAATGTGTTATGTTGATCAAAAATCCGTTAATTTAGTAGTGACAAAGGGGCAAATGCAAATGCAACATTGGGTCCATTCAGCATAGAATTGAAAGAAATGCCGCAAAATGTGTCACCTTAAAACTATTTCTGGGGAAAAAGGGTTACCGGCTATGCTTTACCGCTGGTAAACTAAAGACGTACATTTCATTAAACAAATTAATGGTGTACTATGATTTTGACAAGGAGTGGATAATAAGAAATAATAGCTAGACAAATACTAGGATATATTAGACTGCTGTTTACCGCTTAGACCTATTGTTCTTTTCTACAAGTCATGATCAGGTGTATTATTTTGGACTATCTTCTTTGTAGTCGGTGACAAGGATAGCAATAATGCAGCTCGTTCGACATATTAAAGTACATCTCACCTTCCCACCTATCAATAAACAATGTGTATTGCAGATCAAAGGACCGGCCTGAACCAGATTCAAAAATAAACATGAAAAGTATAAGGTGGCAATGTGTTCATAGAATTGCATTTATTTTTATTTACAAAAAAATCTAAAAAGTTTTTTCCCTATATTAAAAAAAATCATTTAAATAGTAAGTAAAATAAATATAATCTTATGAATACGTAATGCATAAAACAAGTTAGTAATTGATCCTATATGTAAAGGGAAACAATGATAAAAAAAAAGTCCACTTCAACTTGAATGGTGGAAGAAATAGAAGATTTTCTTTGAATTGTTACTTATATTTTGACAAGCACTGGTTATTTAGTTTTTTTTGTTTGGGTAAATTTTGATTTATTATCGTTTCAAGGATTTTTTTGGGTAAATTTTGATGCAGACAGCTACATTCAACATTGTTCAAAGTACTTACAAATCACGGGGGGGGGGGGTGTTACTCTTAGTACTTTAGGGTAAAAATTTTATACCCATCCCATTCATATGTAGGCCTGCTTAAAAAATAAACCCATTCATATATTTTTAATGCATTTGAAATTCCACAGAATATACTTAAACTTGACATATTTTATAGATATTCTATTTAAATCAAACTGTTTGAATGCTCAAAGTTATCGAATGCATGTACAGTAAGGATTACATGGAGGCCAATTGTGAACACGAATTGCATATTTTAAAATTGTATGATTGTCGCACATACAAAATAAAATTAGATAAAACATAAACAAAAAACAGGAACTGAAATATGTGAATGTTTATTATTTATTAAACCAGTGAATGAAAAAAAATAATGGTTAATATATTTAATTTCATTTAATATACGTGCGCGCAGTCTTGAGCGTTTGATTAATCTAATGTTTGAATAAGTTAAAAAAACTTTTTTTTTAATTAAGGTCCTTTAGTTGTAAAAATAGTCCTGTGGTTAAAATGAATTTGTATAAAAGGGATAAATATCTATAAAACTGATGGTACATTGTATATCTGTGAAATATTCCTTTGAATTGGTTTAATGAGTTTAAATGTTTATTGTGCAAGAAGTTTTGACATGTTTATTGTAACTACCAAAATCAACAAGCCGTACGTGTATTCTGATACTTAAATGCACCCAAGGACGCAAATCATTTTTATAATTCTGAATTAAAATAAACTCGTAATAAATAAACAAACTAATACTGGTGCATGTACATATAATATATAATCCTTTTTATTCTGTCATTCCAAATTTACTATTTTACAGTTATAAATTTTAATTCTCATTCTTTATCTAGCCTTTATTTGTATCATTGAACAATATCATAATCATTTATCAGATATTTTTCATTTAACATTGTATGACCTTACCCAAGTCCGTCTAAAGACATAAGTTGAGTCTCTCAATTTGGGATACTCCGTAATTTTTCTCATAACTTTAGGACACCTGACGTTCCATATGTATTTCAACCCTATTAATGATTTTAATTATTAATTAATTAACACGAATCTAGTCATACTTATGCAAGAAACACCAATATTTTGGCAGGAAAAGATTTTGAAGGATTTATATTATTTAATCAAATTACATTAGAAATGATTTAAATAGAAGTATATCTATGTGCATGGTCGGAAAATATATTATATTATTTTCTGTAAGTATTTCTTCTTTGACTTTATTTTTCTTCATATGTTCGGGTCCGGTAGCTGAATTGGCCCGCAGCAGAGTCTAGGTTGCCGTAAGAGTTGAGATTCTGATTCTGCCAGTGCGACTAAGTGTGTACCCTTGGTGTGTGAATAGGATGACCCTCGTCCGCGGGTGTTTTCAGGTCTATAATACGGAAATCCTGACCGCTGACCATAGTGAGCCAACGTTTTTTGAGAGTGTCACGCTTCTTGCACGTAAAAGACCCCTTTGTTGACCGCCAAGAAGAGCATCACATAGGGTAAATTTTTCTACCCACCTTTTCCATTTTCTTGTGGTCTTCAAAATTTGATATTCCCGGCCCTTTCTCATCATCATTTCATGTTCATTTTATCATCTTTTTCATGTTCATCGCTTTTAAATAACCTATATAGCGTTGCAAGGGTGTAAAACACCAACTCACTCTTCATATGTTCACAGTTTTAATTTCTTAACAAAAACTAACACAAGTAATAATATATTATATTAATTGATTATTTATTGAAATGCATAGTCGTGACTTTATACCAGCTGCCGTTTTATAATAAAAAAATCTGTCAAAGTCAAAAATGGCCGGATTTCGTTAAACAGGAAGTAGGTGAGCGACAAACCTGAAATCGAATCCCCCGTTATGGGACCCCACCTTGATGCTGTAGCTGTATACTAAATATCAAGTGGCTGTGATGAGTAGTTGCTGAGAAAACTGTTGCAAAAATATTACCCCGCCTGCACGCCGCCCGACATTCACCATTTTATAACCCGGATTTTTCACTCCGTGAAATCCGGCCAATATAGTTAGGATTGTCTGAGTTAAGAAGTTACTAGGAATACTTCGAAAACACCCCTAAGTATTTCTTAAGTCATTCCTAGATGTTTCCATAAGTCTGTCTAAGAACCTTTTTTATGGCTTTTCTTAGGAAAGCATCGGGAACACCACCCCAGATTAATACTGCAAAGGATCAAAACGGAAAATTCATATTATTTAAAGGGTGATCTAGCCTCGGATCTAGCAAAACGTACAAAGGTGAGATTTATTTGTCACTCCCTGCATTTGTAAGGTTTTTTTGAAAATTTCTAAACCATGAATCATATTTTTACATGTAAAAGTCCTTCAAATGAGCCATGATTAATAATAAATTTGAATAAAAAAGAAAGAGCAAAATATAGAACTGCTTTTTCAAGGAAAAGTAGCGAAAACATATCATGAATGTAGGTTTGGTCGCGAATTTCATTTTTTATGATTGATAGGCCGGCACATGATAGGCAAAGTGTTTTCCCGAATCTAGGTGCTTTCGTCGAGGTCCGCTATCGCTTTACCAAGAATGCATTTTCTGAAAATCTAGATGCTTTCTTCGAGGTCCGCTATCGCTTTTCCGAGAAAAAAAAACCCATTTTCTGAAAATCTAGGTGCTTTCTTCGAGGTCCGCCATCCTTTTTCCGAGAAAAACAAATCGGCTTCACGAATTATCGATTTTATGGCTTGAAACTTTGTTGACGTGTTGATTTTTTTAAAAAAAACATAGTGTTTTATTTGGTTATTTCAACTTATTGTTTAATTTGGTTATTTTGTGTGGTCTTATGCGTAAACATTCAGCATTATTGTCAAAATGAGGTCTTGTTCAAAATCTATGAAGACTACCAAGAAAGGTTTTTTTTCTATTTTTTTAAATGAATGGCAATTAATTCTACAAAAGACCTAGTGCAAAAGGCAAAAAAAATGTGTCAAACCCGTCTTCACTCGATAAATTAAGTTCAGTGTGAAAAGCCGGATTGGAAGGTTATTTTACAAATTTCTCTGGCAAAAGAACGCGTGCAACTATCCCGGGGCCACTGTCCTCTATCAAGAAGGAGTACCAGAGCAAGATATCTGGCCAATAACCGACAATCGCTCAGTAGAAAGCGTTAGAAAATATAAACGTCCGTCTGTTCTGTTTACTGGAATGCCATCACTTAGCGTCCGTTGTTCATTATCTACTTTTGGGTACAAGCGTCTTTTACGAGTCTCATATTGGTGAAACTGTAGCACTTAGTAGTGTGTTTATGTGGTTGTTGGTTGGTAAACTAAGGCAACGACCATTTAATTTTCGGGGGGGGGGGGGCTGGGATTTTCACCCGAGCCGAGAATCTTTTTCGACCGCTGCGCGGGCCAGCTTATTTTTTCCCATACACACAATGCTAGAAAATTTTGTTCATAAAACTCTTTATTTCTAATGCGCAAAATGAGGGCCAGTTTATTTTTTTCGCCCTATAAGCTGGCCAGACTATTTTTAGGCCAAAAATCAGAGCCAGAATATTTTTTTTTTTAAATTCCAGCCCTCAACCCCCGAAAATCAAATGGTCGGTCCCTAATCAAATGTGTCGAAATTCTTTCATGGGTGATGTACACATTTGTATAGAAATTTAATTCATATATGATATATGGACACCACCTTGAAATAGAAGATCTTTTTTGTCAGCTGTAAACGTTAATATGATGTTTGGCATAAGGATAAGAGGTTACATGTGTGCTCAATAAAGTTGTGTTAGAGGAGTTCCTTTAGTTTTTTTTAAATATAGGAGTATTTCCGGGTTGCTTATAAACTTGTGGTTTTGATTCCGATTCTGATGTAAAAATATATGCAAATAAAACACATAGAACTTCGAGCATGCGTTGTATCAGGCTAGGTTATTATTAATATACATGTAAATATTCTTGTCGCCGCCAAAAACTAACAAAATGAAGGACAGTAAATAATAAACCATTATAAACTGTTACAATCTATTGTTTCCTGCTTAAGTTCATGACAGATTAAGACAGAAAATACAAATCTGTCATGACCTATTATTTCCTGCAGCAATTCACAACAGTGCATAACAGTTAGTGGATATCTTGTCAAGAACTGTCTTTAACTATGGCAATGGTGGACAGTGCATCATAGGTCAAGAAAAATTGTCGACTGCTGTGCAAAATTGTTACGGATCAGGACAGTGATAAACAATACAGGTAAAATTGTTAACTACTGCCCAAAATTGTAACAATTTAGGACAGTGATTAACAATCCAGGTAAAGTCGGTCACGATCTATGTCAAACTGTACCAATGTCGGACAGTGCAGGCCAATGTAGGACAGTGCATTATAGGCGGAAGGTAATCACTGTCACAAACTGTCCTTGATTGTATAGGGTGATAACGGTAATTCACTGTTGTTTGGCAGTAGTTTCACAGTAAATAGCAGTGTAAGGCAGTAAAAAAATGACTGTGTCTGGTATAGACAGTAATTTTTTTGGTTCATAGTGGTACCTACGCTGATCATCTTTTCAATTGATCAATTAGATTAACATGTCTCGTGTACACAATCGCGTGAACAAACCCATAAGGAATAGGTTTTCGACCCTTAATTAAATTAAAGAATTAATAGATCAATGATTAATCAGGATTGTGACATAAGGATTTGTCTTTTCAATAAAATGATAACTATAAGTTGGTGAGTTAAAATAAAGAAAGAAGAGAAATTAAATCAGATATCTTAAAAATAAATTGTTGTCAAAGATTAATAAGTTACGGACCGTCAGGACACTGTAGTCAGTGCAGTCCTTGGTACTAGTTATTCGTAATTAACTCACAAAATATATAATCATTTGTCCAAAAACTATAGATATATACATCAACTACATATTTTTTCTTAAATATCTTTCCATTTCATTGAATTTGTCATAAGATTTTAAAAAGTAATGGGCCGTCAAGACATTGTCCTGGCCGAGTAAGGTCAGCGTAAGAACAGTGCCGAGTTTTTGTATAAACTTGTCAACAAATACCTAATTTATCAAAACTTTAAAACTATTTGAAAAAAAACTACACTATAATATCTAAATTTTGTCAAATTTTCAGGAAGAAATGTTAAAGAGGTAAAAAAGTGTCGTCAGGACCCTGAGTCAGATTCGCCCAAGTACGGTACCCCGTTTTTGTACACTTTTTTCTAAAAAGACATACTTTATCAAACTTTTGAAAATATTTCCATTAACTACATCAATATATCTACATGTAACTTATCTCAAATTTTCAAGAAGAAATATTAAAAAATAAAAATTATGAGCCGTCAAGACACTGCCTTGACGGTCAGGACAGCGTCAGGACAGATTTTTACACGATTTTCATCAAAAACATCGAAAAGAACTTTTTTTACAAATTCAAAATCAAATTGCATAAACTACATCATAATATCTATTATATGTCCAAATTTCATTAAAATCCATCGAGAAACAAAAAAGTTATAGCCCGTCAGGACATTGTCAGGACATAAGTGTAACCCCTGTTTGTCAAATAATTGATTTTCCTTACCTGGAAAATAGTCTAGCTACCTCAGCTGCTAACGGTGTTTATATTTCATAACTTATTAGTACAAATTTATTTCCTTTCATTTGACAGCGCTGTCCCCCTGACCGACTATTTGAAATACGTCTCATACGGTGTTATTTTAGTATCCATTTTATGTTTTCACAACCGTGTTGTGTTTTGTTTAACTTCTGGACCCAGTGAAATATGAATGTTCGTTGCGTCATAAAACCTAATTAAACCCACCAGTTCTTTTGAAATGTCTGCACCGAGACAGAACCTTTGCAATCTTCAATTTGTTCGATATGGCCTCATTATTTTGCCTTTTTTCTTTGACACTGAGATTGATAAAGTATTACTCAAACTTTAGGTTTTTTTTTGTCATTACCTTTACTTGGTTAAGTAAAAATAGTTCTACACCCCGATTTAAAACATTGTTAGATAATAACAAAAAAAAATACAAAAATTAAAAATCGAAATAATATTTACAATTTTCTAAAATGGTAACATAATAAAATTTAAAACGAAGAAGCTTATAGGACAATTGGTCATTTGAATGTCAAAAGAACGAAAACGCCGAAACAAAACAAGTTTACACAAAAGAAATTAACGTCATATAAACACTAAACAAGAAATGCAAGCAAAAATGGAAATAAATGATCATTTTGTTACAGTGGTAAATTTGACGACCATTGATATTGGAGAAGTGAATTGGGAAAATAAACCTACAACCCTATCAAGTTACTATACACCAGTTGTTGAAGATGTAAATCCAACGACTAAATCAGTATGGTACTTCCAGACAAAATCATGCGGAAATTCGTGTCTTCTAATTTCAACTTATCCAAATCTCACTGGGCCTCTATTTGAAATAATTATCGGTGCATTTACAAACTCTGTGATATTCGTCCGCGAAGGCCCGACGATACCGATCGAATACCGGACAGGACCGACCGTTGATTGTACGGGCTTTACTCAGTTCTGGTTAAGATGGACACCAGATGGCAGTGTATCTCTAGGAGCTGGTGGTATTGAAGGCCTAAACACGTACCTAACTCACTCTAAACCAGGTGAGAAGATTGGAGGTCTGGGCGTTTGTTCTTCATGGGGACACAACGCTGAATGGAGATATAGTACTCCGTGTAAGTAGTCAACGTAGTTAAACGTTAATGTAAAAATGTTTCATGATTCCCTTTTTGTCATGAGCTATTTATCATCTCAATTTCAAAATGTAAGGATTTTGATTTTTATACCCTTGCAAACAGCTTGAGGTTTTCTTTCTTCTGAAAATTTTGCACGCACAAGTCCTGCTAAAGTGCCCAATAAGCATTGATTACATTTTACACGCAAAAAGTACAATTGGACAAGGTCTTTGTCGAAATGTAGGTTTTTGACCCAATTAAACTCTAAGGAGACTACATTAAACAGATAAAAAACCTTGCGATTTTTTTAATTAGATCTAATGAGGTAAAAATACAAATAAAAACAAATTTCCAGTTGTAACTTTTGCTACGTCTGATGCGTTTTTCGTCTATTAAAAAGTCATCAGAGAAACTCTCTCCAAAAAGATTTAAAATTTCCAAGGGTTCTTTCCTCGTACTGCACATGGTTGATATCCTCCATGCTGGATAGGGCTTCCTTGTTTGTGCCTTTGGCTTTGAGTACTTTTCATTCAATACGTTGAGTTTATGACCTTCCAATGTGTTGATTCAAATGATGCTAATAACGGGTTACTCCTTGAAAAATTGATATACAGCATAACCAAATTTCCGTTTTTATTACCGTTTTTGTGTTGTATTTCCTAACAGAAATAAGGTGAACTAGGACTTAGATTATGATTAAGATCAAACGTATGCAAAGAAGTGTTTGTAGTTATGAAGGAATTGTTTTGAAATTTTCCAACTATTCACGTTTCAAATTTGTAAAATTACCATGTTAATTTCATTGTAATGCACGTTATTGATATTCTCTGTGCAGTTTGCTTCCCTTTTCGATTTTGGGGTAGGACTACTTTTCTTTCTATTCTTTTTTGTTTTTCGGCTTTTGAATTATTTAATGCATAAACAGCATCACCTAATTGACACTTTTATTGATGCCCGCTATGTTATAATATACTAGGATATTAACTTAAACTAATTAAGATATACCCATTTCAGTATCATCGAGAATTGTTACGACCAAAACCATTGGTCAGTTCAACAAAGAAGCTGGAATGCAGTTGAGCGTGCTTAAACAGCTGGAATCTAGTATCCAATGTTCATTGTCCAGTTGCACCAATACCTGTCTGTTGAATCCTGGATGTTGGTACTTCCGGTTAGATATTTCTGTACCCGGTTGTCAGCCATGTTTACTCTTTGACAGTGTCGTGAAGTTGTGTCTGGGGACTGGAATAGCTGATGAACATTTATATAAATTCAAAAGTTACGCTTAACATTTAAACCGATGTCAGTAATTTAGTATTTCGACGTTGATACCGTCTTTGAATATCATTAGGTTTTAGATTCCCTGTGAATAAGAATTTAGAATTTTATTGATGTTTCCCTTACACCGCATTTGAATTGATGGTTCTTTTTGGGTGTCATGTTTTCGTTAATGAAGATAACAAAAAACTTTTATAAACGTTTCCCCTTCAGGTTCATGTCCTTTTTTCGTTAAGATAAAAATCTTGTTTTATATATGTATCCAAACAGTTTTGTGTCCTTCATTTGTTAATTCATTGAATAAGAGGAAAACGTTTTCCTCAATGGTTCATGTCCTTGTTTTGTTAATGAAGAAGAAAAGTTTCTTTTTAAATATTTCTCTTGCATTTTCTTGCCTTTTTCTTTTATTTAACTGTATTGGAATAACATTATATGATAAAATGTCTTGTGAAAAAGAAAAACAAACTTATTTAAATGGCGTTTATCCTACAGGTCTTAAATAAAGACACAATCTTTTTATATTTGGTATTGGTGGTTGATATATTGGAATAGTCCAAAACTAGATTTGTACCTACTGTCTTATATAACTGGTTATGATATTTTAAAATTTTCTTCTTAGACTTTAATATAATATATAATTCATTGTGTATGATTTTTTTCTGTATCTTTTAATGTTTATTATAATATGTATTTGATCTCTATAGTCATTTCGTCACAAAATGTATATATCTGTTGCATTTATAGCATATATGCATCCTTTCTGCAAATAAAGCTTTTCATTTATTGATTAGATGATTAAGTAATTGATTCAAAGAAATGCTAGAACTTAATTTAAAAAGTGTATTTCATTTTTTTTATATTTATTTTATTTTTATTTATTTTTGTCCTCAGGCAGACATTTGGAATTCTGTTCAATGAACATTTTGTTGTTACAATTTATATTTAAGACAACATAAACAACGGATATATGAGATTGATCACTGCAGTTCGGTAGTTTTATTGTTACCTTTATTTTGCCTTTTATCAAAACAATCAAACGTACACTTTATAGATAAGTTATGCAATCCCCTTCCCTTTAAGTACATATTAAGGGTTACCCAACACTTTGGCTAAAATAAAACTGTGTTGTTTAATTTTCATGAAAAATTGCATATAATAAATCTGCACTTTAGTCATATAAATTTCATTGTTTCTTGTAAAATTTTTCATTAAACATAATGGAGTTTCAACATTTCATATTTTGATCATTAAAAAGCTTGATTTTTTTTGGATAATTGTGCCTGCCTAAAACGTCGAAGTGATATTTAAGAGTTATTTTCCTTAGGTGTTCTGTACCCCGTACACCTTTGAACAGCTCTTGTACCTTTTTAACCAATTTAGTTTTTGCAACTCTAAATGATTCTGACCTTGAAAAAGTAATCGAAAGATAATAAAATAATTTTAATATCTCAATGTCCTTTCCGTTGATAATAGTTTTAAATGGTTTGGAAATCGTCCGTTTAAAAATACCATCACCTTAGATTTGTAAATATTTACTTTAAGCTTCCAGCGTTTGCAGAGAACGCTGAAACAATCGAGTTATCGTTGAATTTCTAAACTTGACTATGCCATTTTAGCAGTGTCTTCAGAGTACAAATATATCTAAATTTTCCTCCAAACCGTTATATAATGATTGAATGCATAAAACTTCATTGTCATTTAAACAGGATTCAAGATAATTTAAATCATTTAAATATAAAGAAAAAATGTAGGGAGACATATTTCGTCCTTTTCTTTCACCACTGTTTCAATAGAAAAAGTCCGACGAATGATTGTACTTTTAGTGTTTTGAAAAGTTTGATAAGGCAACTGTTGGTCTGTAAGTTCTGGTATTCATCATATCCCCCTTAGTTTTGCAAATAGGCTTAATATTACCCGTTGCCCGGCTCTCGCAGGTATAACACTGAAGCTAAATATACAATTTAACAACTTCATACCAAAAAGATATACAGAACATTTAATATATTCAAGTAAGATAAGGTCTTCACTGCGTGCTTAATTATTTTTAAGATTTTTATATAATATAATACAACTTATTTTCTGTGTTACTGTTTTGAAAATAAATTTAACTACCAGGTTATCGATAAGGGGTTGTAAGATAATTAAGGGGGCGTATAAATTGGATGTATTTGTTTGTCTTAACTTACATTATTCTTTTTAAACTTAATGTAAACTTTTGCCTATAAACCACAGTATGTAAACCTGTGCGCATGAAATGTCTTAATTATGTTAAATGTGTACGCTTATTTATGTTTTCGTGGGGAAATTGCGTTAGTGTCAACAAGCTAGGTAGGTTTTTTATATAATACTTTCTTTTTAATAATCAACACTGTTCGTATTATTATTTTTAGAAACTGTTCATGAAAGATAAAAGAAGCCAATTCACCTTTTTGTGCTAGATAATGCATATTAACCCCAAAAATCTAGTTTTGTTCGAAACTTGTTGTATCCATTTCGAAAAACAACCTATTTTTACGTTAAAACCTCAACATTGTCAAACCAAAATTTTCCCGCTTGTTCACATTATCTTAAAATATATAAGTATAAATTTTTGACCAGTTAAGTTGTTTCGTTTTCGAGAAATTTGAAATAAAAGAAAAATAGCATTGTGGACTTTTTAATGTGTCATTAATTGTGCACTGTGTATCTTAATGTCGTAGTCTTTGTACTCCTTTTTACGTGCAAAACTTGTAAGATATATACGATATTGAGATGTGGAATAAGTGTACGCGACACAACAAACATAAACAGACAGCAATTAAAAAAGTCACAACGGAAAACAGCAAGCAGTCTACAACATGACCATAGGTCACTGCTTACCGTCTTGCACTGGCCCAAGACTTATAATACAATACAAAAGTATCAAAACCAATCCCTAAATCATCAACGAAAGACTCAATTCTTGACATAAAACAGTTAACATTGAATGACAAGGACAAATAAAGGCTTTGGCAAAGTTTCCTGGCTTAGGACAGGCACATATAAAATGTGGCGGGGTTAAACTAGTTTTGTAGAAGAGTTGATATAGTTATCGTTTAGCATCATCTTACTGATATAATAAATGGTTTTAGTTTCTGAAATACGTTTACGAGACTTTGACGTACAATTAAGGTGTTATACACATTGAAAATGTTATTATTGATCACTCCGATCGATGCACACATGTACTTGCCGTCCACGCAAGTAGATTTCGCTTTCATTCAGTGTAACCAAAAGATCTAACAATGACTAAGAACACCAGGTGTTATTTTCATGATAAATAAAACTTCGATAAACCAGATAGAACTGACATCGTGGAAATGCAAAATTAATTGTTGTATCAAATGGCATGGGTTAGGGACGGACCATTTAACTGATAAACCTAATTACCAACAATCAGGGACAGTGGTTTTTTAAAACAGTTTACTGAATTTCAGCATAAAATTAATTTGAAAGAGTGGTTAAGGTATCAAAATTATACTACATTGCTTAATTTCTACAAGCTATCAGTTAATTTATTGAAAACACTTTAATTGCTTTTTGACGATTTTGAATTACCCGGTATAAAATAAGTGCTTTTATTGATTAAGAAACATATTTCTTTTGTTATACGGGGTAATTCAATGGCTGAATTAAAAGCTTTATTTTTTTTTTGATCGGTGGAGCCATAGTGTGCTTTTCTTTCTCGTTTGAATTTTACCTGAAAAATGTACTTCTTATTTCTTAAAGAAACAGAGGTACCAATGGGGTATCCGAATGTCAAAGGTCCGAAAGGGCAGAGACAAAACCAGTAAACACGAACAAGAACGGGACAAAACCAGACAACATGTAAAACATGGAAACATAAAATAACTGAATATCAATCAACAACACGAACTCAGGTGCTCCGGAAGAGTAAGCAGTTCCTGCTTGCTATAGCACACCCGTCGCGTTGCCAATAGTCCATTTAGCGTGTCAAATCCGGTAAAGGAAGACAAAACAACATCCTATGACAAACGAACATCTGCACTCATCTGAAAGATCGAAATCCCATATTTGTCTATAAGTGCATGATGTCTTCCGTAAATGAAGGGAATAAGTTGATATGGATGCAAAGTGCCGATATCCCTTTACGAGGATTGTTTTTTGTTTTAAAGTAAAGTGAGTAAGGGAGTTGAATGTCAGACAATATCGTTTTACATGTGTAAAATGAATTTGACAATTCTTTCTTCTCTAAAACGTATATTTGAAATAAATGGTGACAAATGCCATGTTTCAATATGCCTACAAATGTAATATCACATTAAAGTAGTTGACAGAATAGCCAAAGACACTGTACATGTTTCCAAAGATAACAAAAGCGTACAAAAATTAGAATTCCCGATTTTTTATTTCAATGCAGTATATTATTTCTAATAAACGTTTCAATTTGAAATGTACTTGGTAGTCTTTATGTGTTATATTTTTCCTGGCAGCCACAGTCATCACCATTGACACTGACTAGTAGATCTACAAGTTGAGTAATTGATTCTTTCGGAATGAGAAAGTTTTACAGTTATAAAACAATCCCCTCCAGCATTAATCAATTTTTATCTTGACCTTTTGTATATGCGTTACTGATTGATAACCTTTTCAGACGGTGTTACTTTGATTTTCGGGTATAACTTGAATTTTAAGATTCATGCCTATAAAAATCAGTGTTTTGATTTATTTCATATCCTAAAAAGCACGTGTATGCACATTATGTTCTTTAAAAGGGTAACTTCACTAGGAAAAAAAGATAATTTTTTTTGGTACATAATTTTGTCATTAACTTGGAAGAAAACTGAAACATTCTATAGAAAAATATCTTACATCGTAAAAAAGAGAATGGTTTCAAGTATTCCGTGAGCCATGGCATTCAATATTCAATTGAAATGGGTAAAGAAAAATGACACTCAAACATACTTTGTTCTGTTTTCAATCAGTTTTTCCCCTTCAAAGTGTGTTACTAACCGTTCTATTGTGCGGTAATAACCTTCTCCTTCGCTCACGAGTCAATACGGTGATATTAACTTTTAGCTTCCAGTGTTTGCAGAGACTGCTGAAACAATCGCGTTGTTGCATTTCTAAACTTGACTGTGCAATTTTAAAAGTGTCATAAGCATATAAAAGAACAAACAATTTTACAAATATATCTAAATTTTCCTCCAAACCGTCAGATATGGATTAAAAGCCTAATACTTCATTGTCATTGAAAAAGGATTCAAGATAATCTAAATCATTTAAATACAAATAGAAAAGGTAGGGAGACATATTTAATCCTTCTCTTTCTCCACTGTTACAATAGACGGACAGTCCGACGAACGAGTGTACTTTTAGTGTTTTGATACATGCTAAGTATAACATTATACGTATTTCAATTTATATTGTTCAGTATGAGTTTATACCACGGACCATTTCTCAAAAGTTCATCAATAACTTTTACGAAATCTATATAAGTTACGAATCACGTCGTTTTCTTGAGGTAATTAAAAACAAGTAATGAATATTTGTAATAATTAAAAAAATATTGTCTGTTAATGAAGAAAAACTTTTCCGATAACCACACTGATTTTCTCAAATTGAAAAAACATTTTCTGAAAATGTAGTCTCCGCAAAAGAACTACAGTGTAAAGTTTGCTAATGCAACTGTTGGTCTGCAAGTTCTAGTATTCATCATATCCCCTTTAATTTTACAAATTATATTACCCGTTACCCAGCTCTAAATATACAATTCAACACCTTTATACAAAAAAGATCTATAGAACATTTGATATATTCATGTTAATAACTTATTCTCTGTTATTTCTTCATTTGTTTCAATATACATATCATTCAGTCATGATGTCAGTAATATATTTCAAATTTGGCAGTTCAATACGACCTTCAAAGAATTAAAATATGTTGCACGGTGGCTTGTGTATAAATAAGAAAGATAAATAAATGGATGGTGAAGCCACATTTAAAAGGTAAAAACTAAATAAGAAATATTAGAAGCAAAGGTGTACCAAAGGGGTAATCAGTATCATAGAACCGTAAAGACAAAGACAAAACCGGCAGACAAAAAATCATCACAACAAAACAAACCACATAATAACATGAAACAAACACACATAACAACACTACCGCATTCAGCAACGCTAATAAATTATAAATGAATAAACGGGTATAAGTTAATAAAACCTTTAAAACAACTAAAACAAGAATGACCTTCATCGTGCGTTGGAGTTTTATTTAAGTCCTTGAAAAAAATCAAAAAGCGAGGATAAAGCGATATTGGGGTGCCTTCTAAATAAACCTTTTCTTAAAAAATCCCAGTACTCTTTACTATTATTTGATCTTAAATTGTGTAATTTTCCTTGACATCGCCTTTCTATAACTTTTCATACAAGTGCCAATTTTTTTCTTGTTAAGTGTTTCGGCTTGCTTTATTTCGTCTCTATATCTAGAAAATGAAGATTCATCGTTTTTACAACGTCTTTTTTGCTTACAAAAGTTTTGTCAAGAAACTTAACAGTCCGATTCAAACCACTGTTATATGTTTTTACCGATATTTTTTTTCTTAAGCAGGCGAGGCATGATCTCTATTTGAACCAAATATTGCTTCTGCAGCTTTAACAAAAGTAATTTTCACTTAGCAACGTTCCTTGGCTACAAACAACAATTTCGTTTTAAATGCAAATTATGTAATCTTTTATTCATTCTATTCACAAAATCATAGATTTGAAATGAAAAGAATAAATACAATAGGATAGTCAACCGCAATTTTTTATTCTAAACTTTCATGAAAATTTATTTTATTACATCATAATATTATATAGTTTATGTTGAGTTATTTTATCTTCAGATTAAGTTTATTTCATTTATTTTTCATTGCTGTTTGCAATTTATTATTCTAAACTCTTAAGAAAACTTATTATTACATAATAACATTATGAGAGTTGTATTTTGCTGATTGATTTTATCTTTATATTATTACCTTAATTTCATTTATTATTCATTATTGTCTGCTAAGTAGGATGGTGCAATGCAAGTATATAAGATCATACCTTAAGACAGATTATGTTACTTCGTTACTTAAATGTATTACACATCAGGTGTTTTTGAAATGACTGCCTATTGCACACATTTTCTTCTGGTTTGCATGGCATTTTGGCCAGCATGTTCAAGTTTGGATTGCCGTAAGTAATCTAAAATTTTTTAGCAATTTTGTACGAAATATGACAAGGGCGGTCATCTCAGGACAAAAGTTCAGATAAAAGAGACGGTTCTGTTTGTCAACTAATTGATTTTCCTCACCTGGTAAAAAGCCTATCTACCTCAGCTGCTAACGGTGTTTATATTTCATTACTTATTCGATATACCAGGCTTGTACAAATTTTCATTGTTTTATTTGACAGCGCTTTCTCTCTGGCCGACTACTTGAAATACGCCTCATACGGTCTTATTAATATCCATTTTATGTTTTCACAACCGTGTTGTGTTTTGTGTTGCTTCTGGACCCAAAGTTCGAAATTAAACATGAATGTTTTTGCGTCATATAAAACTTGATTAAACCCACCTTGTCTGCACCAAGGAAGAACCATTGCAATCTGAAACTGAAACATTCTATAGAAAAATATCTTACATCGTAAAAAAGAGAATGGTTTCAAGTATTCCGTGAGCCATGGCATTCAATATTCAATTGAAATGGGTAAAGAAAAATGACACTCAAACATACTTTGTTCTGTTTTCAATCAGTTTTTCCCCTTCAAAGTGTGTTACTAACCGTTCTATTGTGCGGTAATAACCCTCTCCTTCGCTCACGAGTCAATACGGTGATATTAACTTTTAGCTTCCAGTGTTTGCAGAGACTGCTGAAACAATCGCGTTGTTGCATTTCTAAACTTGACTGTGCAATTTTAAAAGTGTCATAAGCATATAAAAGAACAAACAATTTTACAAATATATCTAAATTTTCCTCCAAACCGTCAGATATGGATTAAAAGCCTAATACTTCATTGTCATTGAAAAAGGATTCAAGATAATCTAAATCATTTAAATACAAATAGAAAAGGTAGGGAGACATATTTAATCCTTCTCTTTCTCCACTGTTACAATAGACGGACAGTCCGACGAACGAGTGTACTTTTAGTGTTTTGATACATGCTAAGTATAACATTATACGTATTTCAATTTATATTGTTCAGTATGAGTTTATACCACGGACCATTTCTCAAAAGTTCATCAATAACTTTTACGAAATCTATATAAGTTACGAATCACGTCGTTTTCTTGAGGTAATTAAAAACAAGTAATGAATATTTGTAATAATTAAAAAAATATTGTCTGTTAATGAAGAATAACTTTTCCGATAACCACACTGATTTTCTCAAATTGAAAAAACATTTTCTGAAAATGTAGTCTCCGCAAAAGAACTACAGTGTAAAGTTTGCTAATGCAACTGTTGGTCTGCAAGTTCTAGTATTCATCATATCCCCTTTAATTTTACAAATTATATTACCCGTTACCCAGCTCTAAATATACAATTCAACACCTTTATACAAAAAAGATCTATAGAACATTTGATATATTCATGTTAATAACTTATTCTCTGTTATTTCTTCATTTGTTTCAATATACATATCATTCAGTCATGATGTCAGTAATATATTTCAAATTTGGCAGTTCAATACGACCTTCAAAGAATTAAAATATGTTGCACGGTGGCTTGTGTATAAATAAGAAAGATAAATAAATGGATGGTGAAGCCACATTTTAAAGGTAAAAACTAAATAAGAAATATTAGAAGCAAAGGTGTACCAAAGGGGTAATCAGTATCATAGAACCGTAAAGACAAAGACAAAACCGGCAGACAAAAAATCATCACAACAAAACAAACCACATAATAACATGAAACAAACACACATAACAACACTACCGCATTCAGCAACGCTAATAAATTATAAATGAATAAACGGGTATAAGTTAATAAAACCTTTAAAACAACTAAAACAAGAATGACCTTCATCGTGCGTTGGAGTTTTATTTAAGTCCTTGAAAAAAATCAAAAAGCGAGGATAAAGCGATATTGGGGTGCCTTCTAAATAAACCTTTTCTTAAAAAATCCCAGTACTCTTTACTATTATTTGATCTTAAATTGTGTAATTTTCCTTGACATCGCCTTTCTATAACTTTTCATACAAGTGCCAATTTTTTTCTTGTTAAGTGTTTCGGCTTGCTTTATTTCGTCTCTATATCTAGAAAATGAAGATTCATCGTTTTTACAACGTCTTTTTTGCTTACAAAAGTTTTGTCAAGAAACTTAACAGTCCGATTCAAACCACTGTTATATGTTTTTACCGATATTTTTTTTCTTAAGCAGGCGAGGCATGATCTCTATTTGAACCAAATATTGCTTCTGCAGCTTTAACAAAAGTAATTTTCACTTAGCAACGTTCCTTGGCTACAAACAACAATTTCGTTTTAAATGCAAATTATGTAATCTTTTATTCATTCTATTCACAAAATCATAAATTTGAAATGAAAAGAATAAATACAATAGGATAGTCAACCGCAATTTTTTATTCTAAACTTTCATGAAAATTTATTTTATTACATCATAATATTATATAGTTTATGTTGAGTTATTTTATCTTCAGATTAAGTTTATTTCATTTATTTTTCATTGCTGTTTGCAATTTATTATTCTAAACTCTTAAGAAAACTTATTATTACATAATAACATTATGAGAGTTGTATTTTGCTGATTTATTTTATCTTTATATTATTACCTTAATTTCATTTATTATTCATTATTGTCTGCTAAGTAGGATGGTGCAATGCAAGTATATAAGATCATACCTTAAGACAGATTATGTTACTTCGTTACTTAAATGTATTACACATCAGGTGTTTTTGAAATGACTGCCTATTGCACACATTTTCTTCTGGTTTGCATGGCATTTTGGCCAGCATGTTCAAGTTTGGATTGCCGTAAGTAATCTAAAATTTTTTAGCAATTTTGTACGAAATATGACAAGGGCGGTCATCTCAGGACAAAAGTTCAGATAAAAGAGACGGTTCTGTTTGTCAACTAATTGATTTTCCTCACCTGGTAAAAAGCCTATCTACCTCAGCTGCTAACGGTGTTTATATTTCATTACTTATTCGATATACCAGGCTTGTACAAATTTTCATTAATTTATTTGACAGCGCTTTCTCTCTGGCCGACTACTTGAAATACGCCTCATACGGTCTTATTAATATCCATTTTATGTTTTCACAACCGTGTTGTGTTTTGTGTTGCTTCTGGACCCAAAGTTCGAAATTAAACATGAATGTTTTTGCGTCATATAAAACTTGATTAAACCCACCTTGTCTGCACCAAGGAAGAACCATTGCAATCTTCAATTTGTTCGGTATGGCTTCATTATTTTGCATTTTTTCTTAGACACTGAGATTTATTGTCTGGAACTTTGTTGTCATTTGTATTTCGAACACACGTGAAGGTTAGCACTGCTGGTGGAGTTTAAATTCCCCGAGGTTAGCCCGCTCCGGCACCAACACTTTTGAGTTGGAGAATACATCAAAGCTTTAAATTATCCGTCTAAATTTCAAAATTGTCTAAACCCTAAGGTTTTTCCTACCCCAGACATAGGTTGAATATCTTAGTAATAATTTGGTTCCCCAGTTTGGTAGTTTTGGTTATACTGTTATATGCTCTTCATATTCATACAGTGTTTGGCATTTTCAATATTTTTGGTAGAGCGCCTCTGATGAGTCTTGAATAGACGAAACGCGCGTCAGGCGTAGCAAAATTTATTGTCTGGAACTTTGTTGTCATTTGTATTTCGAACACACGTGAAGGTTAGCACTGCTGGTGGAGTTTAAATTCCCCGAGGTTAGCCCGCTCCGGCACCAATACATCAAAGCTTTAAATTATCCGTCTAAATTTCAAAATTGTCTAAACCCTAAGGTTTTTCCTACCCCAGACATAGGTTGAATATCTTAGTAATAATTTGGTTCCCCAGTTTGGTAGTTTTGGTTATACTGTTATATGCTCTTCATATTCATACAGTGTTTGGCATTTTCAATATTTTTGGTAGAGCGCCTCTGATCAGTCTTGAATAGACGAAACGCGCGTCAGGCGTAGCAAAATTTATTGTCTGGAACTTTGTTGTCATTTGTATTGATAAAGTATTTCTCAAACTTCATTTTGTTTTTGTTATTCCATTTATTTGGTAAAATAAAAATAATTCTAAACCCCATTTTAAAACATTAATAGATAGTGACTTCAAAAATATACGAAAAGAAATAAGATCAAATTGAGAATTTTCTATAATGGAAACAACAAAATTTAATACTAGGAAGCTTAAAGGACTACTGGACAAAACCAGGTTACACAAAAAGAAATTCACGTCATATAAAAACTATAACAGAAAACGTAACCAAAGTTAGAAATAAATGTTTATTTTGTTACAGTGGTTAACTTGACGACCCTTGATATTGGAAATGTGAATTGGAAAAATAAACCCACGACCCTATCAAGCTATTATACACCAGTTGTTGAAGATGTAGATCCAACAACAAAATCGGTATGGTACTTTCAGATTAAATCGTGTGGAAATTTTGGTCTTCTAATTACAACTTATCCAAATCTCACCGGGCCTTTATTTGAGATCATTACCGGTGCAAGAACAAACTCTCAGATAAATGTACGCGAAAGTCCAGATATACAGTACAAATATTTCACAGGACCGACGGTTAACTGTACGAGCTTTACTCAGTTCTGGTTAAGATGGACACCAGATGGCAGTGTATCTCTAGGAGCTGGTGGTATTGAAGGCCTAAACACGTACCTAACTCACTCTAAACCAGGTGAGAAGATTGGAGGTCTGGGCGTTTGTTCTTCATGGGGACACAACGCCGAATGGAGATATAGTACTCCGTGTAAGTAGTCAGTTATTATTGTAAATTTGTGTGTTTGTGTGTGTGTGTTGGTGTTTCACGCCCTTTATCGAAGCACCTAGGCCATGTTGGGCGGTCAGTTTTAATGGTGGAGGAAACCGGAGTACCCGGAGGAAACTATCTACCTTGGGAAAGTAACTGACAAACCTAATCACAAATAGTTGGGAAAGTCTTTTTTGTAAATTACAAAACGGGACTCTAACACCAACTGAAAGATAATCGGCTAGTGATCAATAATGTGGTACTAAAACCACAGGGACTTGTTACGAAAAAAATAATAAATATATCTCCATATCATAATACCGCATACTGCAATATTTCATTCTAATTTTTAACATTCAAGTCTTACGTAATCTTTGGTAAAACTGGCGTGCCTTTGAAGATTAATAAATATATTTTCAGGTTATTTACTTCATTGTTCACTTACTTTTATCTAAACTTAGCTACGATGGCTCTTTTTGTGAAAATGTACTCGTGCAAAATCTCCTTCCATATTTCTTACGACCCAATTCTTGATCTGCGATTTGATTGGACAATAAGAAGGCGGAGGAATAATTTTCTCTTCCGAGAATTGGAGCACCGCAACTCAACCAACCAAATCGCAGATCAAGAATTGGGTCGTAAGAAATATCGAAGGAGTTTTCGTACACTTATTGCACATTTGATTACATTTAGTTTCTACGTCATGTACGTAAAGTAAATCATGGTCAAGTAAATTTCAGTGAAATAAACCAAGTTGATCGCAGATTTAGTTATTAACATATATTTTACGTGTATTTCCCTTATCCTACATTTCGAACTGAATGACACAAAAAAAAAGAATGAGAGTGTAAAAAATGTGATTTACATAAACAATATGTCTTGGCATAACCAAATTAAATGTTTGATTTATATCCACTATGGAACTTTGTTTAATAAAATATAATTCAAAAGAAATATTCATAATATAAAAATACATTGCAGTATCGTTTAGGACGAATACAACGGATAACATATGGCAGTTCAAAAAGGAAGCTGGAATGGATTTGAGCATACTTAAACAGCTAGAATCTAGCACACACTGTACACTGTTGAATTGCGCCATTTCCTGTCTGCTAAATCCTGGATGTTGGTACTTCCGGTTTAACATTTCTACGACGAACTGTCAGCCATGTCTCCTCTTTGACAGTTCCGTGAGGCCGTGTCTTGGGACTGGACTAGTTGATGGACATGTATACAAATTCAAAACTAAGATTAACATTGAAATTTAAAGCCGGTCATCATTTTAAATGTTTTAGTTTTGTGTTCTTCATAAGCCTTATTTTAAATAACATTATATCTACATATTCTTGTAAATATGAAAAATACATTCTACTTTATTGGGCACAAAAAGAGAGAACACTTCCAGTGTTCCATCTTCATTTTCAAAACCAGGACACAAAACTGGTTTCGAACCTGTAGTGGAAAACATTTTGTTATTCACATGAATGTTATTCAGAAATGGGTGTTTTTTCACTGCACAACTTATTCAAAAATGTCTATGCATCCTTTGTATGTATTTTATAATGTTTTTTCTTTCGTATTTGATATGTAATATTTAGAACATGTTTCATTGCTTATTCCATTTTAAGTTACAATTGCTATAAGGAGACGAAGGCCACGTCAATGAAGATATATTAGTCCTTGTCAATTTAAATTGTATGGAGATTTGATTCTCATAATTTTAGGTGAGTGAGTTGATGTTATACGCACGTACAACACCAACTCACTCACCCACCTAAAATTCTGATAATCCTGTCTCCACACAATTTAAATGGACAAGGACATAATTTTAGGGCACATTTGATGACACAGACCGATTTATATAAGCACCCTGTTCTTGTTTTTAAATATTTTAAGTTAGCTTATAGATGTTTTAATAATAATGTATCTTTGTCATCTTTAAATAAATATGTTTATATTGTTTGGCGTGCAATGAAACTTCGTTTAATCCACCATTTCTTTCGAAATACTTGTACCAGATCAGGACCATTGCGATCACTAACTTCTTTCATGTGTCTTCCTTGTTTTCTTCTTTTCCCATGGAACTATGTGAAGATCTATGTGGATCAGATAACCCTGACTTAGGAAGCTGTTGAATGTAGAAAGAACGTCAACAAAAAAGTTATATTCTTCTTAGCCATAGCCCCAATTAGGGATCATCCTACAACTTCGACTAAAAAGAGACTTTTTAGAGCTCAATTAGTTTAAAGTAAAAGCGAGCAAATTTAAACAATCCGCAATAGATGATTACCAGCCTTCAATGTGACCAGTGCCCTTTTTTAACGTTATTTCAATATTGATAAGATATTGGAGATTCTATCTTTAATTTTCCATATCTTAAGTTTAGTTAGTTTAAACATATTTATTTATCCATATCATGACATATATCTGTGACTTTAATATTCTTTATGTTGATATTTTGGTAGGAAAACTATTGAAATTAATCATTTAGGCACCTATTACCTTAAAGACATAGAACCTATCATTTTCGCAATTAAAAAAAAATAATGAAATTCACACAATTTGAAGAATACAGTGTAAAACCTTCAGAGAAACTGTTAAGTTTTCAAAAAAAAAAAAACTACCATAAAGTTTTCTTTTAAAAGAACACAACAGAAAAAAAAACAGAGTGTCAAAAAAGAGGACAAACTAATTATAAAATGTACACAATTGCGGGTACCGGTAAACTGTGAAACCAAATGAAACTACACGAAACGGAACGAAAACAAAAACGGTAAAGAAGGAAACAAAAACAGTAAAGCAAGCAACCTAAATCTGTAAAGAAAGAAAACAAATCGAGAGAAACCGATAAAAATGGAAAGCTGAATCGATTTTACCCGACACAAGTCGTTTTCTTAATTTACCAATTTCGTTTTCTTTTCGTCTCGTTTGGTTTCATTTCGTTTCTCAGTTTACCAGCACCCAGTAAAGGTCATGTGAATAATGGTTTACCAAAAGTAAATATTTATGCTGGACAATACTTAATCAACGCGCCGAAGAGTTCAAATGAGATAAAATTATATAAAGCTGCAAAAATTTGACTTTTTGTGTCGGTAAAGCTAAGTTTAAGAAAGTATATTTTTGATATATGTACTTTTTATGCAGGGAAGAAAAATTGCGAAATTGATAGGTTCTATGTCTTAAATAGGCTGAGTATTTAAACATAACAAGAGGCTCCCAGGAGCCTGAATCGCTCACCTGACATATGTGCCTGAAGTAAAGGTTATAAGGCAAAATCTATTTAACGTTGAAAGGGTCATAAGATTAATAAGAGGGTCATCTGACAATATGGTGGATCTAAAGGTGCTGATCACTTTTGTTCTCAATCAAAATCTAAAAATCTGTCACCCTTTTTGAGTTATTTGCAAAAAAATGCAGTTTAACCTAATGTTCTATTTTTAGCCACAGCGGCCATGTTTTACAACCAATCAAAAATCCCCATGACAGTTCTATACACCTAATGATAATAAACAATAATACCAAGTTTGGTTCCATTTGGACTTAAAGTGTCAGAGGAGTTAACATTTTCAATATAAGGAAATGCAGGTAAAATGCTAAATTTTGACGTTCCAAGGGCAATAACTCCTCAAAGGAAAGGTCCTACAATGTTGACCCTGTTACAAATTTTGTAGATCTTGATGCGCTTAACAATATGCAATTTAAATTTCTCAAATATCTTGTATAGTTTTCAAGATATTGAGCTAAACAGGTGCAAAATTTGCAAAAAATCAACAAAAAGGGCAATAACTCCTACATGGGTTGTTGGATTTTCTTCAAAATATCAGAGCTGGTAGATCTTGAGGAGCTGATCACTTTTGTTCCCAATCAAAATTTTGAAATCTGTCACCGTTTTTGAGTTATTTGCAAAAAAACTGCCATTTACCCCTTTGTTCTATTTTTAGCCACAGCGGCCATGTTTTACAACCAATCAAAAATCCCCACATCAGTTCTATATACCTAATGCTAATGAACAACTATACCAAGTGTGGTTCCATTTGGACTTAAAGTGTCAGAGGAGTTAACGTTTTCAATGTAATGAGGAAATGCTGTTAAAAAGCTAAATTTTGACGTTCTAAGGGCAATAACTCCTAAAAGGAAAGGTCCTACAACGGTGACCCTATTACATATTTTGTAGATCTTGATGTGCTTAACAATATGCAATTTAAATTTCTCAAATATCTTGTATAGTTTTCAAGATATTGAGCTAAACAGGTGCAAAATTTGCAAAAAATCCACAAAAAGGGCAATAACTCCTACATGGGTCGTTGGATTTTCTTCAAAATTTCAGGGAAGGTAGATCTTGAGGTGCTGATCACTTTTACCCTTTGCCAGAATTTTGATATCTGTAGCTGTTTTTGAGTTATTTGCAAAAAACTGCATTTTACCCCTATGTTCTATTTTTAGCCATGGCGGCCATGTTTTACGACGAATCAAAAATCCCCACATCAGTTCTAAGCACCGAATGCTAATGAACAACCATACCGAGTTTGGTTGCAATTGGACTTATGGTGTCAGAGGAGTTAACGTTTTAAAAAGTTTACGGACGACGGACGACGGACGACAGACGACGGACGACGAACGACGGACGACGGACGCCAAGTGATGACAATAGCTCACATGACTCTTCGGGTCAGGTGAGCTAAAAACCGTTTCCTTTTTATTTGTAATAAACAATTCCTGTTTATAAGGGGTCACTTGAAAATATCGACCCATGGACCCTTTGTGCAGCTAAATATGTTAAACATGTAAGCAAGGAAACCTTTTCCTATCTTATGATTCCCAATTTTTTGGTAAATACCACAATTTCTGATATTTATATTAACTCCAAGAAAGAGTTATTTGACTAATGAGCTCAATAAGCTGAACATTTAAGCAAGCAAAAGCCTTTCCCTTTCTTCTATAATGCAATCTTTAATCTATTAAGCAAATACACTATTTTAGGACCCATCATTGCTAAAAGGGGTCATTTGACAAAATCAGTCTATCGACATTTATATAGGGCTGAATAAGTTGAACAATACGAAAATTGAATGACTTCTTAATCTCACATAGTTTCTAGGATATATGTGAGGAAAATATATAAAGTACAAAATGCAGAAAAAAAGGGAAAAAGACACACTCATCTGTAGGGGAAATTTCAATTGAAAGAACTTCATTAACGAAAATATATAAACCTGTTGGGAAACATGCATTAAAAAGTTCTTTGATTTTTTATCTTCATTTACGATCAGAAATATGTGTTGATGAAAAAAATTAAAAACATTTTTTCATCTTAATAGCAAAGAAAATGACAAAAACTTGCAATGAAAACGTCAATAAAGTAGAAGTTTAATTCAAAGAATTCAATGAAGTGTTTATTTACGAAAAAAAACCACAAACCTGTACCTAAACATATACAGGAAGCATTGCATATAACATACTGAACGAGCAGACCTCGTTCTTTTTTTTAAATTTTTTTTCAGTATTGGTCCAACACTTTTAGTTCCGACTTTTTAGAAAAGATAGTCAGCAAACAAACATTCAATTAAAAAAAAAATCATGCTTATTTTTGTTTCTATCTATCAACATATGAAGGTCAGAATTCGTCCCTAAAATACTTCCAAATCATTTTTGAACCAACGGGAGCCTCTTGTCAAAACATCGACACCCTTAAAGCGACTAAGGATCTTGGAATTCTGGCCCGGTTTCATAAAACATCTTAAATTGACTTCTTACCAATCAAAAATGTTGAAATTCGAGCTGAGGAAAAGTTTGAGAAAATACTCAATTTGAGATGTTTTATGAAATCTGGCTAGAACTCAGCTTATCAATGGAGCACCAAAGGCGTGTAACCTAGATGACTGAAGAAGATTGCCCTGATCTGCTGGTGTAGTTCTATCATAAAAATTGCCTGATCGCTGACCATAGTGGACAAACTGCATTTCTGGACTTATTTGGTTGAGCAATGGAATTCTCAATTGAAAACACAATAAAACGACGACTCCACTAAAAAGAACAAGCCAAATGCTATATAATCTCAAGGAAACATAGTTCAAGGTGTTTCATCATTCAGGCAAGAAAACATCATTCTCTTTTTATATGGATTTGAAATAACTGAAAAAGCATAATGTCGGTTTTATTCTTTGAAGAACAGCTGTGCAATTTAAAAACTCTATAAATAAGAAAAAAAAACCAATGCATTCCTAAAATAAATTTAAGTTGTTTCCCAGGTATTATGTTTTGTCTAGCCAAAAATATTTATACGCTGAATGTACATATGCAATTAAAAGTACATTGACTCGACATTTTTTTTTTTGTACAGATGAGAGCAGCAGAGGTATCAATGGGGTATCCAAATGTCAAAAGTAAGAAAGGGGAAAGACAAAACCAGTTAATAGCGAACGAGAACAACAGGAAGGAAAAGAAACACAAAAGATACAATTGCAAATGAATAGCAATCATCACTGGGAACACAAGTCGTAACATCAGTTAACTCAGGTGCTCAGATGAAACTTAGAAACAGTGTACTATTATTTACTATTATAGCATTTATACTCTAATATCTTTTTGTTGTTTTTTTTTTTTTGGTCAAGCATTCTTGACAAAATTTATTAATTCAAAAAATCTATAAATCATCTCATCGTGACCCTCTCTCACTTTATGATCAAATGTAAGCAAACGATAAAAAAAAGAGGCCCTTGAATCACTCACCTGGGGTCTAAAATGGTCTCTTCTATGACCTTTCACCCGTATAATGGCTCCTCTGACAACTGAAAAACATAAAAAAACGCTATTTTTACATTAAAAAGCCACAATCTTCAATCCAACAGAGACGTTTGCAATGAGTAGGTTTAAGCGAGCAATGACATTTCTTTATCAGAAACAGTTGGAATAAGCCTGCAGAGGAAAAGAGACGTTTGAAATGAGCAAGTTTAAGCGAGCAATGACATTTCTTTATCAGCCACAGTTGGAATAAGCCAGTAGAGGAACAGAGACGTTTGCAATGAGCAGGTTTAAGCGAGCAATGACATTTCTTTATCAGCAACAGTTGGAATAAGCCTGTAGAGGAACAGAGACGTTTGCAATGAGCAGGTTTAAGCGAGCAATGACATTTCTTTATCTGCAACAGTTGGAATAAGCCAGTAGAGGAACAAAGAGGTTTGCAATGAGCAGGTTTAAGCGAGCAATGACATTTCTTTATCAGCAACAGTTGGAATAAGCCAGTAGATGAACAGAGACGTTTGCAATGAGCAGGTTTAAGCGAGCAATGGCATTTCTTTATCAGCAACAGTTGGAATAAGCCAGTAGAGGAACAGAGACGTTTGCAATGGACAGGTTTAAGCGAGCAATGACATTTCTTTATCAGCAACGGTTGGAATAAGCCAGTAGAGAAACAGAGACGATTGCAATGAGCAGGTTTAAGCGAGCAATGCCATTTCTTTATCTGCAACAGTTGGAATAAGCCTGCAGAGGAACAGAGACGTTTGAAATGAGCAAGTTTAAGCGAGCAATGACATTTCTTTATCAGCCACAGTTGGAATAAGCCAGTAGAGGAACAGAGACGTTTGCAATGAGCAGGTTTAAGCGAGCAATGACATTTCTTTATCAGCAACAGTTGGAATAAGCCTGTAGAGGAACAGAGACGTTTGCAATGAGCAGGTTTAAGCGAGCAATGACATTTCTTTATCTGCAACAGTTGGAATAAGCCAGTAGAGGAACAGAGACGTTTGCAATGAGCAGGTTTAAGCGATCAATGACATTTCTTTATCTGCAACAGTTGGAATAAGCCAGTAGAGGAACAGAGACGTTTGCAATGAGCAGGTTTAAGCGAGCAATGACATTTCTTTATCAGCAACAGTTGGAATAAGCCAGTAGAGGAACACAGCAGTCATTAGAGGTGACTCTAGGGTGTTGTAATTCTTTGGAATGTCAATGAACAGTACACTAAGCGATCAAAGTGTGCACCTATACCTGACTGGAATTCATTTTACAACATGTACCCTTGAACATATGCATACATTTGTAGTATATTATGCACTATTGTGACCCGAAATAAATTTATAACAAATCAACGCCTGAATTATCATATTCATCTATACGCCACCAGATAGAGAAACATCCCTTGTGATCCTGTTAATTGAATAGAAATATAGTGTAATAATTCATAGAATTTTATGTTTAAGATCATCTCATTGTGATTGTGCAAAAATATTTTTAATGACGAAAAAAGTTTTGATTTGCATAGTTTTTAAAGTGAACTGTTCATATCACCGCTCATTCAAGATTTAGCATATACATGTATGTCAAAGGCGACTTAATTAACCCAAATCTATGTTGGGTTGAATCTCTCTAAGATATTCATGACCATATACACATGTACTTAATAAAAGTATGTGCCCAACATCACGCATTAAGTTCATCATGTTAAGACAGTACTTATCATAGTACGTTATCATTATTGTTTCTCTTATTCTAAATCATGTATTGAAATGTCACATCACTTGGAAAGAACGCAAAACCGAAAAAAGCAAATTATACTTATTGTAAAAAAATGTCAGCCGTGGATGTCGATAGAGTTTGGACGGCTTTAGGGAGCTTCGGGAGGTACCAGAAAACACAAATGGCGTTATTTGTTTATTCTATGATTGCCGTGGCATATTCAATATTAGTGTTTGTTTTTGCAGGTAAATTATAGTCAAACAAATCAATATTTTTAGATTGCTAAGGAAAAAAGAGTAAATTGCTTTGTAAAGTTGAATTGATTGTATATTAACATCAAACATGAAGCAGAAAAGATATTAATTGAAACCAAATTACGATCAGCAGATAACAAAGGAACATTTAAGGATGGGGAAACATTTTAATCAACGTTATTGTCTTAAAAACAGCAACCTTTCAAGCTTTTTTTAAGTTGATTTAAAAGAAGACTAGACAGTGACACGTGCATAATAGACGCTAACCAAGTACTGACGGTTTCCCCATTGTTGTTTTTGTATTAAAGTACCGCTCGTTATGTGAGATGTGTCGCGTACACTTATTCCATTTTTCATTCTTTTTCTATAATTTTATGTACCGTTAATGAAATTTACGAAAAAAAAGTATCGCTTCTTTGTAATGACGTCTTAAGGGGGTACATAACACTTTGGCTAAGATAAAATTGTGTCGTTTAATTTTCCTGAAAATTTGAGAAGATATGTAATTTAGAAAAAAAATCTAATTGCTAAATCTTAAGAAAATCGAACCATAGGCTTCTTGTGAAAATTTCAACAGTTCATATTTTGATCGTATAAATGTGCCTGCAGACTAAAACATTTAAATGATATTTAAAAGTTTTCTTCCCTAGGTGTTCTGCATGAGACGATTTCGATATTTGATCCCATTTTCTTTCTTTTTCCTGTAGCTTATAGACCAAACTACCTGTGTAAACTTCCTCCTACAAACAACGAATCTCTACTCGGTTATACCAACTCCTCTGAAATACAAGTGGTCCCAGACAGCTGTGATATAAAAGTTGTACGAAATACGAGTGGGGAGATTGTTGTGTTGCACACTTGGTCATGCGACAGTGGATATGAATATGACCTAAAACCACTTACTATTGTATCACAGGTAAAACATAACATGATAATTACCCCAGTAGAATGTGACAACCTACAGATATTGCTTGTCATCTTGCAATCAAATGTTCGCACCAAATAAAGAAAACAAAATTGAACAAAAATATCAAAAAACACTCCATGGTCCACATCTTTAATAAACATGATTTTATTAGATTATTAATAGATTGTTTAATGAATACATGTAACCAATTAAGAAAATACTTATTCTCATATATGCAAAAAAAAGGAAAAGAAAACAAAAACCCGATTTTAGTCGAATTGTTAAAGGAGACAAACCTATCGATAAATAAGTTAACGATTTAAAAAAAAATACTATTTTTGCAGTGGGATCTTGTGTGCAGCGAGGAAGGTAAAGGGGAGTTCACTCAGTCGGCCGTCACCATTGGTCAGACCGTCAGCGCTTTCTTAGTTTTACCCTTAGCTGACAAGTATGGACGAAAAAGAGTGTTTGTCTACAACGGTTTGCTGCTTTTCTTGTCCATGACATTAATTTCTCTGTCACCTAATTTCTATGTTTACTCTGCCATGAAATTTTTGATGGGGTTTAGTCTAGAGGTAGGTTTATTTTTAAAGAAGCAAGAGTACGAATGCATTCAAATGTCGCAAGACCAAAAATGGTCAGGGGCTTTGAGAGTTTGATTGTTATACATGTAGCACTTTCAACGATTAAAAAGACTAATTAAATAAAAACAATACTGTTACTTCATTGTTAAAGCAAAGGCAGTACATTAAAGGCTTAAGCTAAAAAGACATTAATATAGGTGGTGTCAGCAATGTCGATACATTGCAACAACCCTCATTTAAAACGTGCATCTTATCTACTGACATTGGAATCTTTGTTTCGAGTTTAATGACTGATCAATGGTTTGCTGATAATAAAGTATTTAATCAACATTCTTTTTATGGTCCCTTTTAGGCTCATGGAATGACGATGTACACCTACGTTTTTGAGATGTTCCCTAGGAAGGAGAGATCGTACTTAGTGATCATGGGCTCATTTTTATGGAGTTTTAACGTTATGGGTATCACGATCTTCGGTTATGGTTTGCGGGACTATTCTTGGAGATACTTACACCTAGCTACCGGTCTAACAGCTACAGGACTATTATTTTTTCATTGGTAATATTAGTGATTTAGTCACACGTTCCTTTATGGAAACAATATTGCACGAAGTAATAACAAAGAGAGCAAAAAAGAGACAAAAAAGACCGTAGACTAGCTCTCTCTTTCAACCTCACGTTCCGTTATATTGATGATGTCCTTTCACTAAACAATTCTCGATTTTGTGACTTTCTCCATCTCATATATCCCCAGGAGCTTGAGATAAAGGACACAACGGATTCTAGGAAGTCTGCTTCATATTTAGATCTACATCTAGAAATTGACTCACAAGGAAGACTTTCAACAAGGCTCTATGACAAACGTGATGACTTCAACTTTCCAATCGTCAACTTTCCCTTCTTGTGTAGCAACATTCCGTCCGCTCCAGCTTATGGAGTTTACGTATCTCAATTGATTCGTTACTCCAGAGCGTGCGGGACTTACATCGATTTCCTTAGCAGAGCGACACGTCTGACGCAAAAATTGCTCACACAGGGTTATGTTGCTCCTCGGTTGCTGTCTTCACTCAAGAAATTTTACGGAAGACATCATGCACTTATAGACAAATATGGGATTTCGATCTCTCAGATGAGTGCAGATGTTGGTTTGTCATAGGGTGTTGTTTTGTCTTCCTTTACCGGATTTGACACGCTGAATGGACTATTGGCAACGCGACGGGTGTGCTATGGCAAGCAGGAACTGCTTACTCTTCCGGAGCACCTGAGTTCACTCTTGTTTCGACTGGAGTTCGCGTTGTTGATTGATATTCAGTTATTTTGTGTTTCCATGTTTTACATGTTGTCTGTTTTTGTCCCGTTCTTGTTGGTATTTACTGGTTTTGTCTCTGCCCTTTCGGACTTTTGATATTCGGATACCCCATTGGTACCTCTGCTTCTATCTAATGGGACATTAAATGATACCCCGCCGCAAACAAAAATATCATTAAAATCCCTTGAAGCGTTTTCAAAACATCATCTGGATAACTTCGAGTGACGTATGGACACACGGACGGTGGACGGACAGACATTGAAGGAAACTGGTATAACATAATACCTCGACACTTCGTCTGGTTGGGTATAAAATCACAACTCAAATTCATAATTTAGGTGTGCTGTTTCATAAAACATTTCAAAATATATGATTTTTTCATCTTCAAATCTCTTCAGAAAGTCGTCGTTGTAGGGGAATACTCAATTGCCAGGTGTTAATTAAAAGTATATCAAAACTTCAAAACTCTCAGGTTTTTCTTACCGCAGGCATAGAGTGATATATGACAAAGTTCATAATGGAGGTTCCTGTTCAATAGTCTTATTGATCTATGCTTTTCAATAAAATATTAATAAGATATTCAATTTCTTGGCAAGAGTTCCTATGGTAAGTCTTGAGATAAACAAAACGCACCTAATCCGTTCCATTTTTGTGAATGCAACTGTGTTGTAATTTTGATTTAAGGGAGTTGGGGTCTAAAAATTTGACATAGATTTTTTTTTCAAACTTTCATTATAAATACATAGGCATTTATATAAGCTTTGAAATAAAATAAAAACAATAGGTCACGGTGCTTATTTTAGAAATAAGCTTCAATCTTTAAGAAACTTTTGTGAAGATATATAGGAAAACTCATAAAAATGCATATATTTTTAAAACTACTACATGTACTATACAAAAAAAATTGTACAAATTTGTGTCAAATAATCATTATAGGATATACTTTTGATTTCTGTAATAAAAACAAGGGGTCAAGTTACTTATTTTCGAGATATTTATTTAAACAACTAGTTTTTTTTCCAATTTATTTCTTTATAAAAATCAGTCACACATTTCCTGCCAATTATTTCCCCTGAAATGAGATTTTTTAAGAAAAAAAGCTGAATATCGTTCTTAGTGTTTACCTTGGAATTATTTCATTAATAAATTCTTAAACCTAAGGATTAACTCTATTCATCGCAGTTTTTTGTGACAGTGGAATCTTTGTCGGACTTTTAAAAATTCAGATACATATTTTGAACTTTCTAAATGTATATATTATTCTTTTTTAATTAGATTAATATGAATTATTTGAAAATTGTTTAAAGAAAAAAGTGTTTTCTCATGGAAAAGTGTGACAAGCGTTTTAAAGGATTATCTTACAATATTCTTATATATCAGAAGTGTCACCTTTATTTTTTATCTAATTCGTTAGCTGCTTTTGTTATTTTGTATCCGGTCTCTTTCATATGTAATAAGTCTTTAATCCTCTTTTGTCATTTAGTGCTATTTGTATGTTTATTTTATCTTTGGTCAAATTCTATTGTAATTTTAGTTTTTAATGTGGTAAACTTAAGATTACAACTTCAGTTGGAATCCGAAATTATAACTGTACGGACGTCGTACGTTTTTCAAGTGAATTGTAATTTATACTTTATTACGGAAAGCCGTCTTTATTGTATTGTTTTATGTGGATTTTCCATATGTATTTAATGAATAATTAACATTTGGAACTTTTATTTCGTGTTTTATTTTATTTGAAAAAGTGAGCTAGTTTTCCTCGAACTTTTGTATAACAGACCGGTGCGAACCGCTGTTATATTTTGGTGGAGAACCCGGGCAATTCGCCAAGTGTAAGCCGAATTGGCGCAAGATCACCGTGTACTATGGATAACCGTTTCGTCAGATTCAACTGGTGGTGCCCGTCTGGATTACGAAAACAAACAACATTTCCCCAAATTTGTAGTTTTGCACCAAAAATAAGTTCAGCGAGATGTTTCCGCTGTGGACAATTTGGACATTTCTTCAAACAGTGCTCTTCTGTAAACAATAGACCGAAATCAGAGAAAAAGATTCTCAGGGACAATGAAAGAATGTCAGAATTTATTCAGAAAAAAGTATGTGAGAACTTTCCCTATGCATCTCTAAGTGACCTGGAACTCCGCAAGATGTGCAAGTCAGTATCAAATACACAGTTTATAAAGATAAAGGAATTACAAAATTTAGAGACTCAAATAAACTTATTAACAGAGACAAACGACAAGATTTCAAAAAGACGCTGTGAGACTGGAACATGTTATAGACAAAGTAAAAGATCAATTTAAGGAAAAACGAAAACTACTAAACGAACGAATAACCAATTTACAAATTGAAAACAAGCATTTGAAAACCAAACTTCAAAAGACTGTCCGCAAACTTAAAACAGCAAAATCTGAAATTGATTGGTATTATGATGAAGACAACAAACATGTGGATAAAATTAATGAACTAAACCGTACAATAGAAAGCTTACGCAAGAAGGAAGTCGAATACAAGGAAGATGTGCAAATATATAAATCTAAATGTAAAGAACTAGAGACTAGAAAGGTAACAAGACCGTGTGAATTCATCAAGGAAATAGAGGAACTAAAAGATAAACTACAGCTAGCAGAGCAACGAAACCAAAATCGTCCATCGACGAAATCGTGGGGACGCTACAATGGAAATCGTGGGAGACAAAGAAGATACTAACATCTGTTGAATATTAAGACTCTGGGGTCAGAGTCTTGTTTGAACCGTGAAGAAAATGTGACAGTGGAATCTTTGTCGGACTTTTAAAAATTCAGATACATATTTTGAACTTTTTAAATGTATATATTATTCTTTTTTAATTAGATTAATATGAATTATTTGAAATTCGTTTAAAGAAAAAAGTGTTTTCTCATGGAAAAGTGTGAAAAGCGTTTTAAAGGATTATCTTACAATATTCTTATATATCAGAAGTGTCACCTTTATTTTCTATCTAATTCGTTAGCTGCTTTTGTTATTTTGTATCCGGTCTCTTTCATATGTAATAAGTCTTTAATCCTCTTTTGTCATTTAGTGCTATTTGTATGTTTATTTTATCTTTGGTCAAATTCTATTGTAATTTTAGTTTTTAATGTGGTAAACTTAAGATTACAACTTCAGTTGGAATCCGACATTATAACTGTACGGACGTCGTACGTTTTTCAAGTGAATTGTAATTTATACTTTATTACGGAAAGCCGTCTTTATTGTATTGTTTTATGTGGATTTTCCATATGTATTTAATGAATAATTAACATTTGGAACTTTTATTTCGTGTTTTATTTTATTTGAAAAAGTGAGCTAGTTTTCCTCGAACTTTTGTATAACAGACCGGTGCGAACCGCTGTTATATTTTCGTAAGATATACTACGAAAATAATAAACAGTATCTGATATAACAGATTATTCGGATTTCATTTGGTTTTAGGCATTTTCAACACATTATTTGAATTGTGGATTTCCTGCTGATGAGGAATAAAATTCAGAATTGACCATACAGCTCATAAAAATATAGTTGCTGGTGGAATTAACATATGTTTTATGGTCTCATGTTCATTTACTCCGTATCCTTTTATTAAATATTGATAGTAGTTTGACATTAACACATATTTTATTGGACAAATTTAAGGCGCTTTTGCTGTGTCAGTTTTGCTAGAGATTCTTTTAAGTGATGCAAAATTTTGAAAAAACTTCTATTCTTTACCTTTTTCAATTTAATCAACATATAAAATTTCTTATGTTTTGGTTTCGTTGGAACAGGTTTACCGACGAATCATTAAGATGGCTGATAGCAAATGGCAGTAAAAAAGAGGCTATCCTGTTGGTGAAAAAGATTGCCACAAAAAACAAAACCTCTGCAGATGAGGCCATTCAAATGATCTTCCCAGGACATTTACAGAATCATCATGATGGGTTTCAAAACGAACAAGAAAAGGCTATGCTAGTTAAAGAGGATAACAGCAAGCCAGAACAAGTCGGAATGATATCTCAGATAAAAACGATATTTAAACACAACTATTTGAGGAGTATTACCATTATTTGGTTCATCACATGGTATGTAGTAAGGCACGGACCATTTGATTTTTTGGGGGGGCCTGGGATTTTTTTGAAAGAAATTTCCCGGCCCTGATTTTAGTAAAAAAATAATCTGGCCAGCACCTAGGTTAAAAAAATAATCTGGTTTCAATCTTGCCAATTGAAAAAAATAATCTTGCCAACAAAATTTCCTTGCTTAATATGTGTGTAAAAAAAATAATCTGGCCCGCAAAGCAATCGAAAAAAATATCCCGGCTCAAGGTAAAATCCCAGCCGCCCCCCCCCCCCCGAAAATCAAATGGTCCGTGCCTAAATCCAACGAAATGTACGGTATACTGTTCAAAGTTCGTCAATCATAGATTTTCAGATTTTGTAAACGCTTATTGCTATAATATAAAGGTTAAATTGTTTTTTTGGTATTTCAGTGCACTAAGAAACAAATCTTTTAATCCTCCCTTGCATACTAAGATTCTGTCCGAGTTGCTGTAACAAAAAATGTAGAATAAGCGTTCACAACCTACATATATCGGCGGCAATTTTGACTCAAACATGGATTTTCGAAACGCGGCAATCAATCTTCAATGTTTTCGGAGTTTTGAAACGGTAGGCAAAGGTGCCAATATTGCATTTAAGATGGTCACTCTTTATGTTTCAGAATTTCAGTCTAACTTTGGAACCCATCTAGACTTAACCGTTAATTACTGAAGAAATTTTTGCACTCTGATCCCGACCTTTTATGACATTTTCAGATTATTTTTACCTTGAAAACCAAATGTATAAATTGTCTAGAAATTCTTCATTCAGCTTCGTGGTCTTAAGGCCAACAACTCAAAATATGATAAATCTATGTAAAATCTAGACCACTCTGAATTCCCGCCAGATTGTTTACGTCATATATCTCGGAAATTAGCGCACGGACCTATAGTTTTCTTTTTGCCATTTGATTAAGTGGTCATTTATCTATCATTTCCACCAAAAAAATATATAATGTTTTATATAAAAGAGATCAGGAATGACCATCATTAAAGTTAAAAACCCGACCAGAAAGGATCCCGACAAAACCAGGTTACACATTCTTTAGTGTCTGCGACTAAAACATTGTAGAATAACAACCTTTTTGCATTTTTTCTTTATCATTTTTGTATCATTTAAGAAATGACTTTAATAGTTGGTCATGAAATGGGTAGTGTCGTTTTAATGAAGCGAAGCGCTTTATGTAGAGCGTTTAACGACCCTACCCATTTTATATCCCTATAAAATGACCAACTATTAAAGTCATTCCTTATAATTTAATTTCGTAAGATTTATATCAACTATCGAATATTCAAAAACCATAGGGACTATTTCTAAAATGCCGTGGCACATGAAGATGTCAGTGACGTCACAAGACCAAAACATGTTATACAAAATAACATAGGTTGGTCCAACCAATCAAATGAGCGTTACATACCAAATTAAATTATAGAGATTTAATCATTTACACTTATTTTTCTTTTAAAAAGTTAATTACCCTGTTGTTTTGATTTAACAATTTGTTAAGTAAATGTACTAACTTTTCTATGAAAATATTAGTCTGGGGTGCGTATTGTATTTTCCTTGTACATGTTCCCTTTTTACATGCAAGGCAAACAAAGCAAGACCTTATGTAGTCTATAGAGTATAATTGCTGGTTTTCGCGTTTTATTTGAGTCTAGAAGGAGTACTCTTTTTGGAAATAATATGTTATATATTCTCTTACTTTCAGTATTTGTTTACAAGAAACACACTTTTATATATATCTCCCTTTTTATAGGCATTTATTTATTCCTTTGAAATTTACAAACCGAACTATTTGATTAATGATTCGGATACCGCATTGGTTCCTCTGCTTCTTTCATCTTTTTCTTTATTTGTTCGTACAATTTACCTATAAATATTTCTGTATTTTAATATGTTAATTCAAGGTTTCTGGCAGATTCATTCATTCATTCATAAAATTCAGTATGAAATACAAATTAAAAGTTATGCTGGATGAGCGTATTTTAATTGAAGGGGTATGTTAATCGATACTGGTAGTACACCATTCCTCTAATGCATGTGCTGCCCAAAGTTTATGATTTTTATCTGATACATGTATTCAATCCATTGTCAAGATATACATGAAATACTCTTCTGTGTCTGGTGGAAAAGGGGGGGGGGCAATATTGTGTTCATTAACTTTCAAAACATCTACATAACATCGTTAATGATTTCCTTGCTTACAAAAAATATTTCGCGAACATTTTGAACAATATATTGCAATACTTATATATTTCGCTTGCCATTTAACGCTTTGATTTTTCATATAACCACATTGTTTTCTAGGTTTACAAATAGTGTGACGTACTATGGACTTCTCCTTTCGTCGGTACAAATCAAGGGCAGTCGGTTCCTCAACTATTTTATCAATGGTGCCATGGAGTTGCCAGCTAATGTTGTTTTCTTCCTCGTTTTAAACAGGTACAGTGTTATGTTACATGTTTATATGAAAAAAAAAATGGATTCACCTTCATACTAATACGAGAAAGCTTTTATTTGTTCGGTCAGAGATATATCATTAAGGTTACATCTATATTATTATATCATAAAGGGAAAGAAAGCAAACAAACAAGCGAACAAAACAACAAAAACAACAACAACAACACAACAACAACAACAACAACAAATTACACTTATTACAACACGATAGCAATAGACAGAAAAGTTCTTCAAATTCTAGCAAAATTTCTTAAAATAATTTTAGAATCAGCCGTCGGACTTTAGTTGTAGGATTCCACCTGCTGGCTGGTATCCCCATGGTTATAGCTGCAGTATTATTAACCTTCAAAGGTACTGTACAATTACAATTAAAACATATTTACTAGTGACCGACCATTTAAATTGAGTTTATGTTCTGGTCAGAATATTTTGTTTTCAAACGCAGCGTTTGTTTTATGAAAACATCATGTCAAAATTATTATCAATTATGAAATTATGAGCATTATTTTATAAACCCAAAACTCTTGTCCACAATATTTTTAACCTATCCTTTGCTGTCAATTTTTTTTTTCATGAAATTCAGATTAAAAAAAATTGCTTAGCCAACCTTATCAACTTTGATGGTCGGTCTTTTATAGAATCAAATATTATGAACCGTATGAATTCTATAAGTGTTAGCTCAGCTTATAGACAAATATGGGATTTCGATCTGTCAGATGAATGCAGATGTTGGTTTGTCATAGGGTTTCCTTTACCGGATTTGACACACTGAATGGACTATTGGCAACGCGACGGGTGTGCTTTAGCAAGCAGGAACTGCTTACTCTTCCGGAGCACCTTAGTTCACTCTTGTTTCGACTTGAGTTCGCGTTGCTGATTGATATTCAGTTATTTTGTGTTTCAATGTTTTATATGTTGTCTGTTTTTGTCCCGTTCTTGTTGGTGTTTACTGGATTTGTCTCTGCCCTATTCGGATGCCCCATTGGTACCTTTGCTTCTTTCATTTTTGTACCACCGAATTACAAGTTTCTTAACCAAAGCGAATCAAATGGAAACGTGTGTTGGAATAAAATGGCAATTTAAAACAGGAAACAGTGACCCCTTGTCACATTGAAGGCTGTTACAATGTAGCTGCTGATGTCCATTGTGGATTGTTTTTTTTAATTGCCGTTTATATATGTAGTTTGTATCGGGTACAATTATTAAACAACTCATTATCTTCTATCTTATGCATAATGACAATACATATTCTATAGGCTACTAAAACCAAGGTTCGTGATTCGATCCTCGTCCGGGGTGAAAATTTCATGAACCAATTTTCCGACTCTCTCTTGACACCATTTGCGAGGATGGTCTCAAGGAACGATGCTAGTCCTTCGGAAGGGACTAAAAAAGGTTTTCCCGTGTATGTGGAGAGCAATGCCCCATGCACGATAAGACCCCTCTGTAGAGTTCGATAAGAGTAGGCTCAATGGGGGCCACTGCAAAGGCTACACTCGCAAACCGCTAGCTGGAAAGAGATTTACATAAGCATTAAGCTTGTTTCCCAAATCCAGGATAAATAAATATGTTTAAACTATTAAAGTATTAAAAGTGTCTTTTAATGTTATAAAACTCAAAAACCAGAAATTGGATTATCTTAAACATTTTCTTTACTCTTACGGACAAATGAAGGAAGTCGTTGAGTTGTTGTTTTTTATGTTGTCATGTATCAAATAGTACCTAAATTATCATTATGCTTCTTCCAGTGCACTCGTGATAACCCTTATTATAATCTGAGTTCTTAGCAATTATTGCGCATTAAATTATAATTTTGAAATTCTTGGTGGGTGATTCTATTCGGATCTTTTATGATCGGCAATCGATGCATTTTTGTTGTTTATCGACTGTCAATTATTACATTCTAATTAAGTTTTGTTTCTTTTTGTAGATACAAACCCATCTTTAGAAACTATTGCTGTGATATGTGGGTATATAGCAAAAGTCGGAATTACAGGATCATATAATTCTATCTTTATACATACACCAGAGACATACCCTACAAACTATAGGTAAACTTTTAAAACCAATCTAGACAACTGACCAAGGAACTATGGGTAAAATTTGAATACCAATCAAGATAACTGGCCAAAAAAATATTAAATACATGCACCACCCTACAGACATACTCAACAACTACCGGTATAGGTTAAAATTTGAAAACAGAGACGCACCCAACAAACTGTAAGTAAAATGTGAATACCAGCCTACAGACATGTCCAACAAAATATTGGAAAAATGTGAATATCAAACAAGAGACACGCCAAACAAACTTGCGGTTAGAAGCAAAGTGTCAAAAGTCCAAAAGGGCAACGACAAAACTGGTCAACACGAACAAGAACATCACGAGGAAACTCAAATCACAAAAAATACATAATAAACCGAATAGAAATCAAAAATGCGAACTCAAGTCGATACAAAAGTGAACTCGGGTGCCTTGGAAGAGTAAGCAGTTCTTGCCTGCTATAGCACACCCGTTGCATTGCTATTTTCCAATTCAGTGTGTCAAATCCGGAAAAGGTAGACACAACAAAACTCTATGACAAACCAAAATCGGCAATCATTTGCGTGATAGAAATCCCATATTTATCTACGAGTGCATGGTGTTTACCCTCAAATTTCTCGAGTGAGGAAAGCAACCGTTGAGCAACATGTGTGTATTAGCAATTTTTGTGTCAAACGTCACGCTATGCCAAAGAAATTGATGTAATTCCCGCAGAGTTACGAATTAATTGTGATAAAAAAACTCCATAAGCTGGAGCAGACAGATTGTTGCTACACAAGAAGGTAAATTTGACAATTGGAAAGTTGAAATCTTCATGTTTGTCATAGAGCTTTGTTGAAAGTTTTCCGTCAAAGTCTATTTCGAGATGTAGATGTAAATATGGAGCAGACTTCCTAGAATCCGTGTCCTATATCTCAAGTTCCTGGGAATATATGAGATGGAGAAACTCACCAAATCGAGAATTGTTCAGTGAAAGAACAACAACAATATATTGGAAAGTGAGGTTAAAAGAAAGAGCTAATCTACGGTCTTTATTTGTCTGGAAGAGATGGTAAGAAGTCTGCTTCATATGAATAAAGAAACATGCATGCATGTAAATATGAAATATGAATACCAACTATATGTAAAATGTGAATACCAACATTGAGACACGCCCAACAGACTATAGGTAAAATGTGAATTCCAACCTTGAGATATACCCACCAAAGTCCAGGGAAAATCTGACTACCAACCTTGTTGCATTACCATCAAAATTCAGGTAAAATTTGTAAACCAACCAAGAGACATAACAAACGAACTATTGGTAAAATTTGATGCCAGCGTACAGACATGTCCAACAAACTAGAGGTAAAATGTGAATATCAAACTAGAGGCACGTCCAAGAAACTTTGGTAGGTAAAATGTGAATACCAACCTACAGACACGCCAAACAATCTGTATGTAAAATGTTTATACCAACTTAAAGACATGTCCAACAAACTATCGGTACGTTTTGAATGCCAACCAATTGACATGCTCGTTATACTAAGGGTAAGACTTGAAAAACAACCTAGAGACATACCCCATAATTTACAGGTAAGTCTTAAATACCAACGAAGACACATGTCCAACAAACTATAGGTAAGTTTTGAATACAAACCTCAAGGCTAGAGACATACCTAAACAAACTATTGGTAAAATGTGAATACCGATCCAGAGACATATCTCACAAACAATTGGTAACATTTGATAACCAACCTGATTTATTGTATATGTGTATATTTCTATCGCCATAATCTCTTAACCTTTTCGTTATGTTAATAATTTTAATTAGGGATGTGACAATTTTTGTGATTGACAATTAAATATTGATATGTGACTGCGATTCATGATTATTTTCGCTAAAATTTCTAACTACTAGTAATTAAAAATACATTTTATAAATTTTAAGCAATCCTAAGCACTGACTGTCATTTTGTTTTGATCTATGCACACTCTTAAATATCCCGCTATGGAAACAACATGACAGTTCTTAAAAAAAGAATAAAGATTCTCCCAATTCTAGAGCCGAGCTCGTTCCTTAATTTTTATGTAACACGACGTTATCTTTGGATTGAAAACATCCATGTAATTGATTATATCATGTACTGCTTTAGTTATCTTCGTACAATTTAATGTAAATATATCATGTACATCATCTTGAACGTCTTGATTTAATGAAAAGTTTGTTGTAGCTTTTGGTGCTGAAGGCGAAGATTCCTTGTCCTATTTTTTATGCTTTTTAATTCATAAGACAATAATTTCGTTCTGACTTACTGTTCTTAATCATGGCATAAATTTCAAGAAATTGGTAGAGGAAATCATATATGTTAGAAAGAAATCCCTTTCAGAGAACATTTATAATTTAAAAGACGGGTAACGGACGCTAAGGAATGAAAATAGCATCACATGTCGAGGGACAAAGGCAACTTTGAATGTTCTTTGGGAATAATCAGTGTATGATATTAATCATGTATTTCACGAACTATTACATGTAGATACTTTGGTACTTAAAGTTGACCACAATTCACATCGAAAGTCTAGGCAGGAACAACTTTTTATTCTAATTAAACAATATAAATAAAATATCCTCATGAAAACGATACGAAAATGTATCTCAAATTAAGTGCTTATCATTATATAAAAAGAAATTTGTCGTTAAATGAAAATTTCATAACTTATTTTTATTCGCCTTTATTATTTCTTTAGAAATATTGGAATCGGTCTATCATCTGCCGCTTCTCACGTTGGTGGAATTATTGCACCCTTTTCTACTTTACTGGTAAGATATTATAAATAAAACAATTCACAGCGCATTTAAGGCAGAATATGACTATATTCGGCCATTTTATGTGAAAGTTAAAGATATTTGTGCTATATTCATGGGCCGAAATATCTTGTGGACAAAGGGGCTTAATCCTGGGACGAAAGTTTCAATTTCATTCATACATGACTGTCATCTTGAACAATAGATGTATGTGTGAGTGAGTGTGTTAATGTTTTCCCCGTAGCAACGGATTGATTCATTCTCAAACAGCACGAATTTAAATGAACACGGAAGGGGTAATGATGAAGGAGAGGAAATGAGGACACAATAGATTCTAGACTGTCATGTAGAAATGAAGGATTGATTCAGGATCAGACAACATAGCCTCTTAGAGTAGATCTAACTGGTCTCTTTTTGAAAAGCTTTAATGTGCGGCGAGGTTTTCCGCATTCTGGCTTTTATTATGGTGATAGAGCAAACTTTTTCTATCACCTTTGGCACACATTCCTGTCTCTCTGTGAGCGGAATGTCTTGACCTAACGCTCTTTTAACAGTGGACTTTTCCGCTGCTGTCGGATTATTCGCTACCCGGCAACCATGATTTGATAAACACATTAGCTGAACGTGATTTTTAAAGTTTCATTCTTGACTATATATATTTTAGGCTGTCCATGTTGTATGGGGACCCAGTGTGATATTTGGAGCATTCTGCGTGGTTGTTTCAGCTTTGTTATATGGTTACATGCCAGACACAAGGAAAAGGAATCTACCCCAAACGATAGAAGAAATGGAACTTTGGACTAAAACAATGAATTCGAAATGATTTTAAAAAATTCGTTTAAACATGTATTTATAAATGTTTGATAAATTATTGCTACATTTACGGAAAATTATTTGTTAGTGAATCGTAGATAAGACTTAGAAAAAAAGAAAACGCTCTTAAGTTATATTCATAGTTTTCAATGTTAAGGTTACAATTTTTGTAGGTCAATCACTAATATTGATTGAGTAAAGATATTGACAAATTACTGATAACTGATATCAAATAATCAAAAACAAGGTGAGAGCCTTTTGTCGTCGTCTGATCGAGAAAAAAACTTATAGTCTTGTCATCGTCTCAGGTTTTATGTCGGCAGATTACAATGAGTGGCTTAAGTTGTTGGACAAGTATATCATGATGTTAAGTATTACTAGATGGTTTGGACTTCCAATGAAACGTTGAAACTCTTTTAAGAGAGCAGTGGTGGCGAAAGTAACGTTTTCAGTAAAAAGAATTTGGAAAACAATGGGTGCACAGTACATGGCATTTACAAGTAATTGTAAAGAGTATTATGAATGACATGCCATTTCTAGTATTAATATCAGCGTAGTTTGACTAGTCACTTTGATTAGATCTAATTTTCAACTTTAAAGGAAACTGCTCCCTAAAGCGGACTAAAATTCAGAGATTGCTCTAAACCATTTTTGAAAACTATTCCAACTTTAACAAAAGCAGCAACATATGTTTATATACAGTATTGGCTTGAAATACTTGGAAAACTTTCAAAACAGCAGTTAAGTCTATTGAAACTTTCAGGTCTGAATATATAATTGATGTTTATCTAAACAAGCCCCTTTACAGCACATTATTCATTATAAATCATACCTGTCCTTTTCCAACCCCCCCCCCAAAGCTTATAAGAAGTCTCCCTTCGGTCTGTAAGACTACATTGTGATTATAAAGCAACCACATTTTTACTCCAAGCCAATTTTTCAGTGTCACATTATTCTCCGTTTATATTTTGTACTTACAGATCGCAATTGAAGATGGAGGCTTGGCAACATAAAACCTGGTTTAACCCACCATTTCGTTTGAAATGCGATCTTTAAATTTTTTGGTGTGTCTTTGACTTGCTTTGTCTTTTCGTCTTGGATTATGATATTGATTATCCTAGATTGGTAATTTTTCAGTCACCTTAAATCAACAGCGTTTTGTTCATGTTTCTATTAATTCAAAATCAAAATATACTGACAAAGGCGTACAACGACAAAACGACTTATACCGTTTGAACATAAACAAACTGTGTGCATCTTTGTTTTCAAAAACCAAAGCAGACGTACTATATGTTTGATGATTTCGAAGCAAGAAAATGACATCTGTTCAGTGCTATATATACTAACGATGATAAAATTCATTAAACACTACGAAGCGCTCTCTGGTAATCTTTGGAATTTCTTTGTAACTGTGATTTCATGTTTATTCGTTGGGTATCAGTTTTCATGGGTTGCTTTGACCAACGAAATTTGATACCCCAAGAAAAGGAAATTTGACATTGATCTGTATGCTGCAGACTTTTGAACCACGAATCTAAGTTAAATGGTCCTATTTCATCAAACCACGAAAAGTGGTACCTTCGATAATAAATGAATTCGAATTCACAGTATATAGAAAATGGGTGAATAGCCCCACAGCAAAGTATAGTTTGTCGAACGAGACTGAGAGTTTTGGGATTCTGACATCGGGTTCATGCCTAGCTTACAAATGACCAAAGAGTGTATCTTAATTGGCTATACATTGGGTGGCCCTCGCACGCACACGTGGGGGTTGTCGGGTCTGAAATACGGTAAGCCTGAGAAGTAAGTAGTACAGGACATAGGCTAAATTTCCTCACCCGCCAATTACTAATCTTTTCCTGTTCTCTATCAAATTTACTTTTCTATTATGTTTTTCACCCCAACCCATGTTTTTCATCATAATTTTATTATCATCACATACAACATATATAAGTTTGCTCACTCACTCCCTCATATTTATAGGATCGTACACAAAAGAGAGGAGATCCAGTTCAGGACAAAAATATATTAACCGGAGATTGTTCTATTTATAGATCGATACAACTGCCAAAATAAAAGTTTATGACGGACGATTAATTATGACAAAGAGATTACCTGGCATTAACAAAATGGCTGCAATTTAACTTTGAAAGGGAAGGGGAAGGTCGGTCGACATTTTTTTAAAATTTTTCTTTAACTTTCTTGGAAGAAGCATAGTTGTTCCAATTTGGCAATCAATCGTTGTTTATCCGAGCAGACAGAGACGAGAAAGGTAGAATTAAATCACAACAAACAAACCACACAATAAAAAAAGCAACCCCCCAAAACACATAGTACAACAAGCGTTTACTCAAATTGAAACACAAATAACTTTGTTTTACCAGCAGCTGCAAATAAAATCTATGGAAAATAGACAAAACATTCAGAAATATTTTGTTGTCCAGTCACACTATTTGATTGCTCGATAATCTAATGTAGTAGTCATCCCTATGAGACTAGGGCACTTTTTAACATGGGCTCTATGGGAGATCTCGCAGGAGCAATTTTTTTGAATAGGATATCGTACTATAGTAAGACCTCTAATACACGGCAAAGACATATGTATTAACCTTATGCCTTAATATGCACCTAATTACCCTCGTTAATTAACTTATTAATCAACAGTAATTAAATATAAAAAAAAACAGGAAGTTGTATAGGGCGTTTTTGACCGGAATTGTAAAAATCTTGGTATCCGCGTGTGGGCATCGGCGGCGGCGGCGGCGGCGGCTGAGGGCTCCCGGCCGGGACAGAGAAAATTCGAAATGGTTTTCCCAGAAAATCATACCCTTTTGGTAATATATCATCATCATGGGTTGAATACATTATATGTTTTCAAAGGGGGTACTATACCCTCACCCATTGATTGACAGGAAATGACAAGCCATTGACAGGTAGTGACGTACACACCCATGGACAGGAAATTACCTAATTGAACCACACCTCTTATTGATGGGGGGAAATTCCCTAATTAATCCCTTAAAGTTTTTTTTTATGTGGGTTTCAACCCCAAACATTTGACAGGTGTGAAGGGCCATCAATCATAAAAATCGTAAAATTCCTTAAAACGTGTTTCAACCCCAAACTTTTGTGAAGGGTAATCGATCATCTGAGGATTACATTTTTTTTTAATTCCAACGCCTACGCGAAGAATCTAATTGGGAGCTTGGGGTATAAAACGGCTGTTAACTTGGGTCTTCCAACGAATTCTTCAAGAACAAGATTACGAATGTAAGTTACCATTTATTATTTCAGTATTTCAAGGGTGTGATCATTGAGAAGTCTTATCTCACAAGGACACATAATCAATGCATGCAAAGACCTAAGCCAAACACTTTGTTTTTGTACCCTAATGCACACTTTGAATGATTAATCAAAATTAATTATGTGTTTGTGTTTAAACGTTTCAAGTGTCATGATACAAAACATTGGTAAATTTACCTATTCCGATGTGACAGATAAGTTACCTGTATAGACTTAACTACATAATAATTAAGATTTGATAACATGGAAAGGTTCATATTGACATTTTAACGACTTAAACATGTAAATAAGAAAAAAAATGTGTAAAATCACAATTATATTCCGGCTATTTCCTGGGAATCATAACTATGATAATTTATTTCTTGTACCCTTTGACCCCAACCTATTGGTTTAAGTACACTTTGTGACCTTACCTGTAGGGTGTTTAAATAACACGGTACATAGTCGATACCGATATTCCCCAAATTTTATAACCCCCTTAATATTTCGACCCCCACTCTTTGATCTTATCGCCCACACTAACACATGTGACCTATCCCGGGAATTTCCACCCTCTAGGTATAAAAGGGATTTATAGAGAGTAAAACCATCATAAGGCAACTGGGCAAGGCAACTATTGGATATAGTTTAAACTCTATAGGAAAAAGTTAGTATTTACTTTATGATATGATAGGGTTTTTTTTAAAGTTTACAGCGATTGGAAGTGGTAACTCTTTTTTATTTAATGAAGTTGAAGACAAAACAAAATTATTCAAACAAATCATTTCCTTCATTTGTTATTCTGTTGATGTGGTTCTATATCAAAGCTTTATGAGCAACTAAATTTTAATAAAGTAGCTTTCACATAGAAATACACCTTTCATCAAATTTCTTAAGCTCGTGTTTTTTCAACCGGAAATCTTAAATGCAGTTTGTATTTTATATTAAATGCATTTGTTTTTAAGCAGGTATCATGATTTATTTATTTATTGGGAAATCACAATAGATATCATGCATGTGTGGGCATAATTTTTAACCACCAGTTTTTAATGGGTTTCACAGGTGTTTATAAAAAACCATTTTGGATTTAATACATTTATTAGTCTAATTTATACAACATACAACATATATTATACATTTTCGATATCACTAGCTTTCACCCAAGAATCAAATTTTTTCGGCCAATGTAACCATTTCACAAAGTATTGTTTATTTTGTCCTGTTCCTTTCGTTTTAAGAATGTTCTCCACTTTCCACATATGATCTTGGTTTAGATTTATCTTCTGCAGTTCACTCTGATAGAATGTTCCAGTAATCTCCTCATTGTTATAATCTTTAATACGGTATATAGGGATTCCGCTCCTCCAAAATCTTTTTGAAATGGTAAACACCTCTCCTGTCCATCTTTGGTCATATTCTCTTGTAAATATGTTTCTTAAATGAGTTATTCTCACGTGATCGCCCAATTTGAATTTAAATTTCCATGATCTTGCATGATCTCTGTGTGGTTTAGAGAAATATGTGGATAACCGCACTGTCTCTTCATTTTGTTTCGTAACTTTACTTGGTTCCATATCTATAGTTCTATGATGTGTATGATTATAACTGTCTGCAAAGGCTTGCAATTTGTCGACATATCTGTAGCTATTCTTGTATGTCATGAATCTGGTTATTCGTGATTTCAAGGTTTTCAAAGCTCTTTCAGATATGCTCGATTTCATTTCATTTGTCGAATAGAAATGACGTATGTCATACTCTTTCAAAATGGCTTGAACTTTTCGAGCTCGGAATTCTTGACCCATGTCACTTCTTAATCTTTTAGGTCTCCTTTGTCCCTTCAATATATCTGACAAAGCTTCAGAAACAGATGCACCAGTTTTGTCTTTTAGTTTACGAAGCCATAAATATTTAGAAAATACGTCCACTACCACAAGAAGATATTGGATTCCATTATTGTACTTAGAGTACTTTATCATATCGGCTAAGTCCATACTCCATTGGTCGTCTATTCCAGCAACTACAATACTTGTTCTGTTTTGAGGACGTCTATATGGGCGTTGCATACTATACGTTTCTTGATTCTTCAACCACTTCCTAATTCTGTATTTTGAAATATCATATCGGCCATGTTTCTTTACGTATTGAAACAATTTATCCGGCCCTGAAAAACTAGCTGGGTTTGATGGATTATAATAAATATCGTTCAAATATTTATCCATGTTGACATGTCTATATCTATCACTCGTGTGAGTAAAGTTTATTATGTAGTTGTTGATAAAGGTTTAGTCGTCACTGTCATCTGAATCTTCCTCTCCTTCAGATATCTCTTCATCACTTTTATTCATTTCGTAATAATCGTCATCAAATAAGTCTTCAAAATGCTCTCGTTTTTTCCGCAGTACACGTTTGATTGCGACGTCTTTATTAACATCGTCATCCATTAATGCCTGAATATCATGAACGATTTCTTCATGAACATTACTTTGTTGCAGTTCCACAGCTATTTGTAGATAGGTTGTATAACGAATAAAAAACTCTTTCTTAACTAATGGAGTTATGTCTTCATTACTTTGTTGAAATGCCTCTTTTTTATTCATACCATCCTCCACATATTTATCACGTTTCTCATCAAAACGCTTTCCTAGAGTTCCAGCAGCCTTATTTAATAACTCCCTGTACCCATCGTTTTCGTCAACAACCATATCATCATTGTCGGTATATTCGTCATATTCACGGTCATATTCTATCCATTTTGTTTTCTTTATGCTTTCGTCATTATCATCTGGTTCGGTCCTTTTTCGTTTCAATGTTTCATTTTCTGGACACCAATTTTTTACATGTCTTTGTAAATCATGCATGCTATCAAGCACGACACCACAATCATCACAGGATGGCATGTCTGTATACGTCTGATCAACAGGATGGTTTTCGTAGTAATGATACATTTTTGTTTGATTATCGGGTAATAAAGAAGAGTCTCCGTCGATGACGTCATCATCCCTTTTAGAACCAATCACATTTGAAAGAATCCTTTTATCTTCTGGGGTGGTTGGTTTTAGATCTAAAAGGAGGAATCCATGAGGTTGGACAACGGCTTCATAAAACTTATTCATAAAGTAACCTGTCTTTCCGGGATGCATTTGCCGTGCTAAGGTCATTACTTGTTGTTGATCGATCGGATTATTGAATAGGACCATGTACTGACAATTTCGTCGTTGGGTCGGATCTTTACTAAAGTATAAATTCTGATTGATGGACAAAACCGAAAGGTTTCTGTGGTGGCTGCCTTCAGTAAAAAGGTCTGTAATTCTACTGTCTTTTGAAGTTGAAGCCATAACATCATCAAGAATTATTAGGTTCCTGATAGAAGGATTCAAGTAGCTGTCTTTGTCGATATCCATTGGAATACCCTGGCTGAATTCGACTTGAGGGTGTACTGAACTTTTGATTTCATCGTACAACGGTTGCCAACGTCTGTAGACCCAAATAATTCGCTCAGGCCAAGGTGTTATTAGATGCTGTTGTAAAACAGTCTTGACTAAAAACGTCTTTCCACATGATGTTGGTCCACTGAAAATACCAGTAAAAGGATGTTTGAACTTGAATTTTTCTACTGGTTCTTCATGCAGCATCGGTGGTGGTGGTGGTGGTGGTGGTGGTGGTGGAGATGGCAGCTGTGGTGGTGGTGGTGGAGATGGCAGCGGTGGTGGTGGTGGTGGAGATGGCGGTGGTGGTGGTGGTGGTGGTGGTGGTGGTGACAGCGGTGGTGATGATGGTGGTGTTGGAAGTGCCATCTCATTGTTTCCGTGTTTGATATTTCTATGCCTTAAAAAAGCATCCTTTCTCGAAAATTTTATATTACAGTCTGGACAGAATTTATCCATCTTGACACGGCAAACTCTGATTTCATACTGAGCTTTTAATTACGAACTTACCTTAAATATTACTTCTGCAATGAATTATGGGTAAAAAAAAATTCCTATATATATAACCTTCTCTTTACAGCTAGCCAGTGTGGAAAAATTCCGAGATGGAACATAGCTGTTTTACCTGCGGGATGAAATTTCCAAGAAAAAGTTTACTTCTAAAACATCAACGAGACTTGGGTCACCATGCAACTCATGAATGTCCACAGTGCAAAAAGAAGTTTGGAAGAAAAAATAATTTTGAAAGACACATGGATAGACACAATGATCAGTCATTGCATCATTGTAACGAATGTGGAAAAATATTTTCTAGGAAAGATAATTTAGATCAGCATACGCACCGCTACCATAACCAGGTTGGAAGAGGATTGAAACGAAAGGGATCAGAAATAAATAAACCTTCGATGAAAAGGCGATTGGGGAAAAAGGATGCACCCAGTCGATTTTATGATCTTTCAGTCGTTACTGAGCATAGCATCCCCAAATTCAAGACGAAATCGACAACATATAAAGTGACATTTAAAGAACTAGAGGTTAGAGATTTACCGAAAATCTTAAAAACGTTGCAGCTTTTGTTTGATTCGCTGATCAAAGATTTGACTGAATTTATGAAACCAGAGGATCTTGTTCGAATGTCCGTTCAGTGTCCAGAGTTGGATTTCCCTATAACCATACCGTTTTTGAAAGTGGCACAATTTACTTCAGAAACGCTTTTGAAAGAAATAGAGCGAGTTTTACAGTCATATGAAGAGTTTGTACTCGATAGTTCACTAGAAATAGAGATAACACATGTAGACATGCCCATTGGTAAAGGTAAAAAGCATACCTTCGTAGACCTTGATCGTTACTTATTAGAAAAACAATGCGTGATTCGCATTCAAAATGGAGATGACTTATGCTGTGCTAGAGCTTTAGTAACCGCTAAAGCTAGATTAAATAAAACCAGAGACTGGGATGATATACGGAAGGGACGTAAGCTACAAGAACAGATGGCTCGAGTTTTACATTGTCAAGCTAATGTACCTGTCAAAAGATGTGGCATCGATGAAGTAAAACTTTTTCAAAAAGTAATGGATGACGTACAAATTCATGTCTTATCGAAAGAACATTTTAATAGCATTATATACGAAGGTCCAGAATCTGACAACAAAATATATCTGTACTATCATGATGAACATTTCGATGTAATCACTAGCATGCCGGCATTTCTAAACCGTAATTATTACTGCCACTCATGTCACAAAGGATATCAACACAGAGAACAACATAGATGTAATAACGTGTGTTCATCATGCCGCAAGATACATCAAGGATCCGAAGCAGAGTGGATATATTGCGTAGATTGTAACCGTTATTTTAGAGGTACAAACTGTTACGAATTGCACGCAAAACAAACACACAAAGGAAACTCCACATGTAGTACGTACTACCGATGTAAAAGATGTACTCAAACAATTAACAGAAAGATGCACAAGAAAGAACATAAATGTGGTGAGACATATTGTAAAACATGTAAAGATTATTTCGATGAGGAACACCTATGTTACATACGGCCTGTGGTAGACGACACGTGCGACGAGAAAGAAAACGATGAACAATCTTATATCTTTTTCGATTTTGAATGCACACAGCAAGATATCATTCAATGCAGTTCTGGGTATCAGAATGAGAAAGACGGATCAAAATGTATAAACTGTCATAAATCAAACTGCGGCGCCTACGAGCATAGACCAAATTTATGCGTTGCTCAAAAAGTTTGTCTCAGTTGTTATACCGAAGAGATAACTTCTTCTAGCTCATGTGAACATTGCGGTCAAAACGAAATGATCTTTGATGGATTGAACGCTGCTGATGACTTTTGCAAGTGGCTATTTTCTGGAAAAAATAATGGTTCTACTACATTATGTCACAATTTTAAAGGCTACGACTCGTTTCCAATTCTGAAGTATTTGTTCGACAATGGAATCATACCAAAGATCATTCCGAGTGGGGCAAAAAACTTGTCTGTTGAAATACCGGCATGCAACATTCGCATGATCGATTCTATCAGCTTTCTACCTGTAGCACTAGCAGAGCTTCCCAGGATGTTCGGTTTAACAGAAATCACAAAAGGTTTTTTTCCACATCTTTTCAATAGAAGAGAAAACCGAGGCATTGTTATGGCGCATCTTCCAGACATCAACTATTATAATCCGGACTCAATGACAACGGATCCAACCAGAGCTTGTAATCGGAAACTATTTCTAGAATGGTATGATACACACAGAAATGATTCATTTGATTTCAACAAAGAACTTTTAAGATATTGTCGCTCAGATGTAGATATCCTTAGACGCTGTTGTCTAAAATTCAGAGATTTATTTATGGAAATCACTTCAAATGAAGGAGAAGGAGGCATTGATCCATTTGCTCATTGCATTACAATAGCTTCAGCATGTAATCTGGTGTTCAGGCGGAAATTTCTAGCACCTGAAACAATAGGAATAATACCTGTTCATGGATATCGGCCTTACGAAAAACATTCTATTAAGGCATTAAAATGGATTCAGTATATGTCAAATACCAAAAGCATACACATTCAACATGCTAGAAACGGCGGTGAGAAGAGAATAGGGGAATACCGTGTAGATGGATACCATGAATCAGAAAGTGGTGTTAAAACAGTTTTCGAATACCATGGGTGTTTCTGGCATGGCTGCAGCAAATGCTTTTCCCGTGAAACTATGAATCCAGTTAATCAAATGACGATGTCTGATCTTCATCAACGGACCTTAGAAAAGAAGAATTATCTTGAACGTCAAGGATATGACTACATATCAACATGGGAATGTGACTTTGATCTCGATATTTTGAACAACACTGATATCAAAAGTTTCGTTAATAAGGTGAATTATGTTCTACCACTAGAACCACGAGATGCATTCGCTGGAGGAAGAACAGAGGCATTTAAACTCTTGTACGAAGTCAAAGAAAAAGAAAGTCTTAACTATTATGATGTTACATCCCTATATCCTTATATCAACAAGACGGGAAAAGCAGTATTAGGTCATCCAACAGTGGTAACAGAAAACTTTGGAAGCATTTCTCAGTATGAAGGTTTAGTAAAATGTAAAATCATTCCGCCACGAAAACTTTACGTCCCCGTTTTACCGGCAAAGATTAACAACAAGTTACTGTTTGCCTTATGCAAGACATGTGCTGAGACGAAACAGCAAAGTGTGTGTTTACATTCAACAGAGCAGAGAGCAATCACTGGTACTTGGGTTACTGATGAGGTTAAAATGGCACTGCAGAAAGGATATATTCTAGACACGATGTATGAAGTTTGGCACTTTGACAACATTCAGAAATACGACCCTGAGTCAAAGTCTGGGGGTATATTCACGGACTACATCAACACGTTTTTAAAGATGAAACAAGAAGCAAGTGGGTGGCCTACTTGGATCATAACTGAGGACGATAAACAAAAATATATCGAAGACTACTTTGAGAAAGAAGGAATCAAAATGGAATATGATAAAATAGTGAAAAACCCAGGACTCCGTTCATTGGCAAAGTTAATGTTAAATAGTTTCTGGGGTAAATTCGGACAACGCTCCAATTTACCACAAATAGAATACGTGTCAGACCCTGCACTGTATTTTGATATCCTGACCAGTGATCAACAAGAAGTTTCTGGTGTCAATTTCGTATCTGATCAAGTTGTAGAGATGAGATGGAAAAACAAAAATGATTTCGTTGAAACATCTGGACGAACCAATGTTGTATTGGCTGCGTATACTACCGCCCAAGCAAGGTTAAAACTTTACAGCTATCTTGAAAAGTTGGACCAGAGAGTTTTATATGCTGATACAGATTCGATAATTTTCGTCACATCTGACAGGGAATGGAAACCTTCTCTAGGTGATTACCTGGGCGATTTGACAGACGAAATACCAGCTGGGAATACGATGACACATTTCGTTACGGGTGGACCTAAGAACTATTGTTATAAACTTTTAAAGCCGGATAGCAAAGGCATACAGACTGTATGTAAAGTCCGTGGGATTACTCTTAATTACAAGAATTCTCTCGATATCAACTTTAACACCATTCTAGAATTGGTTACGTCCGGTAGGGAAGACAAGATAACTGTTGTGGATGAGCATAAGATAGCACGTGACCAAAAGAATAGTAGACTAGTGACAAAAACTGAAAGGAAAGACTATAAAATTGTATTTGATAAAAGAGTGATTACTAATGATATATGTACAATTCCTTATGGATATTAAAAAAATACAGTTAAACATGTTGTATTATTTGCCAATATTGCATATTAATTAAAGACGGCCAGTTATTACTCTTATTAAATAACGACATCCATTAAAAAAAAAAAAAAAAACAACCTCCTTTAGGATATCTTAAGCTTGTAAAAGGCGTAGATCCATTACACCATGGACTTAATTACTGTTGATTGATAAGTTAATTGACGAAGGTATTTAGATACATATTAAGACCACATAATGCCCTAAGGTTAATGCATAAACATCTGTCTTGTCTACCTGTCTGTGATTAATAGGTCTTACTATAGTACGATACGCCTTTCGAAAAATCCCTCCACCGAGATCTCCCATAGAGCCCATGCTTAAAATCACGCTCATTGACGACCATCCTGATGTTTCATAACCTATATTCAAAGGGTGTGATTAACTGGGAAAAACAATTACGAAATTTCTCTGTCCCGGCCGGGAGCCCTCAGCCGCCGCCGCCGCCGCCGATGCCCACACGCGGATACCAAGATTTTTACAATTCCGGTCAAAAACGCCCTATACAACTTCCTGTTTTTTTTATATTTAATTACTGTTGATTAATAAGTTAATTAACGAGGGTAATTAGGTGCATATTAAGGCATAAGGTTAATACATATGTCTTTGCCGTGTATTAGAGGTCTTACTATAGTACGATATCCTATTCAAAAAAATTGCTCCTGCGAGATCTCCCATAGAGCCCATGTTAAAAAGTGCCCTAGTCTCATAGGGATGACTACTTAATGTATTCGGAATTCTGATTTTTCTTTTGCAAGACTGAGTAGTTTCTCTCTTTGGGTAGGTCACATGTCATGTGTGAACAACTTTGAGCTATGGAAAACATCAATTTGTCCCTATTTGACTAAAGCGAACTTCCTTTCCTTGATTAAAATCAACTTGTTTTGAGACGTCTTAGATGTAAACGTAAGTTTTAGCCTTTTAAAACTTTGGCAGATAGATTTAAAATATTGTAACAAGTTGATGCTATTTGTGAATTTCAACAGATTTTCAATGGCGAGGCCGACCAAGAAGTCGTTAACCAGTGGTGCAAACTTAAAACAATTCTCGGGTCCACATGTCCGGAAAATTGTTTATTGATTAATGTTTGCATCACAAGTAAGTTATTTTAGACACGATAGGCTAATTTATGATTATTTTGTCGATTACAAAGTTTTATTAAAGATTACATTCAGATAAACCTAAATTTTGTCTAAATATATAATTTATTGTGTAACAAATGCGAAGATGACTAAAACCAAATACGATCGATTAGGTGTCTCAACCATTCTCCAAAAATACATTTTGCGTATAATATTCATAGATTCTTTGTTTTTCCTTTTGGATAAAATTGCACTTTAAATTAAATTAGAACATGGATAAGAAATGTTTACAGAAAATTTCTGAATCATCCCAAAAGGCTTGGTGATTCAGATATTTTCAGTGGCAAAAGAGTGAGTGCGTTAGTTGCTGTTGTACGCCATTGCATCACTTTATCATTATATAGTAGAAAATAGACATAAAAAAAGCTTAATGGACATAAAACGATTAGAAAATTGGGGGAATGATGGGAATAAAACCCATTAATTTTTAAAAGAAGAGGGGGTTGGGGCGGAAAAAAAGCCTAGGTATTGAAGTACTTGGGATCTTTAACGTGAATGAAGTGTGGCACTCTCTACATAAATTGGCCCTGTATGGGATTCCGGTTGGTGTAAAGGATTGCAGCAGCACTAAGCTTGTCGGTAAACGATCATTAAAGAGTTCTCCAATACCTGATGATCAGGTCAGGTTATGCCAACAAATCAAACGAGATGTGTGCCCTACGTGGTTGAATTGGGCAGCCCTGTCATGAATGCCGGGGTTGTAAGACAAGAATGGGGAAAACATGACCGCAAACCAAGGTAGGCCAACGTATGTGGAACGTGCCACGCTTCATATCATCCTTACCATTGGTCTTCATCAAAATTAAATGTTCCTTTGTTTTCAATCCCATTCCCATTTTTCGCCCTTCCAGTGTGTGTTGGCTCAGAAAAGGGATTGTTTATGTGAAACTGGCAAAGGTATTGCTTTATCCTACTCAGGTAAACATCAAAACTGTGCATGACCTCATTTCTGGTTTAAACCTGGTTTAACCCACCATTTCGTTTGAAATGCCTGTACCAAGTCAGGACCATTGCGATCCACCAATTCTCCGGTATGACTGATTCGTTTTTGTCATTTTCTCTGGACTATGAGATTGATCATTCAAGTTCGGTAGTTTTGTTATTACCTTTATTCAAGTGTTCTTTCTTGATTGTCACTCGCACAAGGTAAAGGATCCAGCTTTTACAAAATATTTACCGAGGGTTGTACACTGGATTGTCTTGTGAATTTGGCAAATTTAGTTTTTGGATGTAATCTTGCAGTGGCCCAATTGCACGACATACATTGGTCTGTTTTTTGAGAATTGCATCCAGGGTGGGTCGACTGCTGTCAACTAGACATTATACAAAACGACCAATCAATCAATCAATCAATAGCGCTCAGGGTTTCCGTATTATAAACCTAACAACCCCGCAGACAAGGGCCACCATATTCAGACACTTAAGCAACTCAGTGGCAAAAAGGGTCGTTATAAGATTGCTAAGGTCCTTTCAAGAGTATACACTGCTTTTACGTCAGATGTGTACCCAGGGTTAATAGATGGGTTTTTTCACTTTGCAGGCCGAGTCGTCAGAGTTTTATACGCCATAGTGGTGCTCAGAGATATTGTCGCTCAGATGTAGATATCCTTAGACGCTGTTGTCTAAAATTCAGAGATTTATTTATGGAAATCACTTCAAATGAAGGAGAAGGAGGCATTGATCCATTTGCTCATTGCATTACAATAGCTTCAGCATGTAATCTGGTGTTCAGGCGGAAATTTCTAGCACCTGAAACAATAGGAATAATACCTGTTCATGGATATCGGCCTTACGAAAAACATTCTATTAAGGCATTAAAATGGATTCAGTATATGTCAAATACCAAAAGCATACACATTCAACATGCTAGAAACGGCGGTGAGAAGAGAATAGGGGAATACCGTGTAGATGGATACCATGAATCAGAAAGTGGTGTTAAAACAGTTTTCGAATACCATGGGTGTTTCTGGCATGGCTGCAGCAAATGCTTTTCCCGTGAAACTATGAATCCAGTTAATCAAATGACGATGTCTGATCTTCATCAACGGACCTTAGAAAAGAAGAATTATCTTGAACGTCAAGGATATGACTACATATCAACATGGGAATGTGACTTTGATCTCGATATTTTGAACAACACTGATATCAAAAGTTTCGTTAATAAGGTGAATTATGTTCTACCACTAGAACCACGAGATGCATTCGCTGGAGGAAGAACAGAGGCATTTAAACTCTTGTACGAAGTCAAAGAAAAAGAAAGTCTTAACTATTATGATGTTACATCCCTATATCCTTATATCAACAAGACGGGAAAAGCAGTATTAGGTCATCCAACAGTGGTAACAGAAAACTTTGGAAGCATTTCTCAGTATGAAGGTTTAGTAAAATGTAAAATCATTCCGCCACGAAAACTTTACGTCCCCGTTTTACCGGCAAAGATTAACAACAAGTTACTGTTTGCCTTATGCAAGACATGTGCTGAGACGAAACAGCAAAGTGTGTGTTTACATTCAACAGAGCAGAGAGCAATCACTGGTACTTGGGTTACTGATGAGGTTAAAATGGCACTGCAGAAAGGATATATTCTAGACACGATGTATGAAGTTTGGCACTTTGACAACATTCAGAAATACGACCCTGAGTCAAAGTCTGGGGGTATATTCACGGACTACATCAACACGTTTTTAAAGATGAAACAAGAAGCAAGTGGGTGGCCTACTTGGATCATAACTGAGGACGATAAACAAAAATATATCGAAGACTACTTTGAGAAAGAAGGAATCAAAATGGAATATGATAAAATAGTGAAAAACCCAGGACTCCGTTCATTGGCAAAGTTAATGTTAAATAGTTTCTGGGGTAAATTCGGACAACGCTCCAATTTACCACAAATAGAATACGTGTCAGACCCTGCACTGTATTTTGATATCCTGACCAGTGATCAACAAGAAGTTTCTGGTGTCAATTTCGTATCTGATCAAGTTGTAGAGATGAGATGGAAAAACAAAAATGATTTCGTTGAAACATCTGGACGAACCAATGTTGTATTGGCTGCGTATACTACCGCCCAAGCAAGGTTAAAACTTTACAGCTATCTTGAAAAGTTGGACCAGAGAGTTTTATATGCTGATACAGATTCGATAATTTTCGTCACATCTGACAGGGAATGGAAACCTTCTCTAGGTGATTACCTGGGCGATTTGACAGACGAAATACCAGCTGGGAATACGATGACACATTTCGTTACGGGTGGACCTAAGAACTATTGTTATAAACTTTTAAAGCCGGATAGCAAAGGCATACAGACTGTATGTAAAGTCCGTGGGATTACTCTTAATTACAAGAATTCTCTCGATATCAACTTTAACACCATTCTAGAATTGGTTACGTCCGGTAGGGAAGACAAGATAACTGTTGTGGATGAGCATAAGATAGCACGTGACCAAAAGAATAGTAGACTAGTGACAAAAACTGAAAGGAAAGACTATAAAATTGTATTTGATAAAAGAGTGATTACTAATGATATATGTACAATTCCTTATGGATATTAAAAAAATACAGTTAAACATGTTGTATTATTTGCCAATATTGCATATTAATTAAAGACGGCCAGTTATTACTCTTATTAAATAACGACATCCATTAAAAAAAAAAAAAAAAACAACCTCCTTTAGGATATCTTAAGCTTGTAAAAGGCGTAGATCCATTACACCATGGACTTAATTACTGTTGATTGATAAACTAATTGACGAAGGTATTTAGATACATATTAAGACCACATAATGCCCTAAGGTTAATGCATAAACATCTGTCTTGTCTACCTGTCTGTGATTAATAGGTCTTACTATAGTACGATACGCCTTTCGAAAAATCCCTCCACCGAGATCTCCCATAGAGCCCATGCTTAAAATCACGCTCATTGACGACCATCCTGATGTTTCATAACCTATATTCAAAGGGTGTGATTAACTGGGAAAAACAATTACGAAATTTCTCTGTCCCGGCCGGGAGCCCTCAGCCGCCGCCGCCGCCGCCGATGCCCACACGCGGATACCAAGATTTTTACAATTCCGGTCAAAAACGCCCTATACAACTTCCTGTTTTTTTTATATTTAATTACTGTTGATTAATAAGTTAATTAACGAGGGTAATTAGGTGCATATTAAGGCATAAGGTTAATACATATGTCTTTGCCGTGTATTAGAGGTCTTACTATAGTACGATATCCTATTCAAAAAAATTGCTCCTGCGAGATCTCCCATAGAGCCCATGTTAAAAAGTGCCCTAGTCTCATAGGGATGACTACTTAATGTATTCGGAATTCTGATTTTTCTTTTGCAAGACTGAGTAGTTTCTCTCTTTGGGTAGGTCACATGTCATGTGTGAACAACTTTGAGCTATGGAAAACATCAATTTGTCCCTATTTGACTAAAGCGAACTTCCTTTCCTTGATTAAAATCAACTTGTTTTGAGACGTCTTAGATGTAAACGTAAGTTTTAGCCTTTTAAAACTTTGGCAGATAGATTTAAAATATTGTAACAAGTTGATGCTATTTGTGAATTTCAACAGATTTTCAATGGCGAGGCCGACCAAGAAGTCGTTAACCAGTGGTGCAAACTTAAAACAATTCTCGGGTCCACATGTCCGGAAAATTGTTTATTGATTAATGTTTGCATCACAAGTAAGTTATTTTAGACACGATAGGCTAATTTATGATTATTTTGTCGATTACAAAGTTTTATTAAAGATTACATTCAGATAAACCTAAATTTTGTCTAAATATATAATTTATTGTGTAACAAATGCGAAGATGACTAAAACCAAATACGATCGATTAGGTGTCTCAACCATTCTCCAAAAATACATTTTGCGTATAATATTCATAGATTCTTTGTTTTTCCTTTTGGATAAAATTGCACTTTAAATTAAATTAGAACATGGATAAGAAATGTTTACAGAAAATTTCTGAATCATCCCAAAAGGCTTGGTGATTCAGATATTTTCAGTGGCAAAAGAGTGAGTGCGTTAGTTGCTGTTGTACGCCATTGCATCACTTTATCATTATATAGTAGAAAATAGACATAAAAAAAGCTTAATGGACATAAAACGATTAGAAAATTGGGGGAATGATGGGAATAAAACCCATTAATTTTTAAAAGAAGAGGGGGTTGGGGCGGAAAAAAAGCCTAGGTATTGAAGTACTTGGGATCTTTAACGTGAATGAAGTGTGGCACTCTCTACATAAATTGGCCCTGTATGGGATTCCGGTTGGTGTAAAGGATTGCAGCAGCACTAAGCTTGTCGGTAAACGATCATTAAAGAGTTCTCCAATACCTGATGATCAGGTCAGGTTATGCCAACAAATCAAACGAGATGTGTGCCCTACGTGGTTGAATTGGGCAGCCCTGTCATGAATGCCGGGGTTGTAAGACAAGAATGGGGAAAACATGACCGCAAACCAAGGTAGGCCAACGTATGTGGAACGTGCCACGCTTCATATCATCCTTACCATTGGTCTTCATCAAAATTAAATGTTCCTTTGTTTTCAATCCCATTCCCATTTTTCGCCCTTCCAGTGTGTGTTGGCTCAGAAAAGGGATTGTTTATGTGAAACTGGCAAAGGTATTGCTTTATCCTACTCAGGTAAACATCAAAACTGTGCATGACCTCATTTCTGGTTTAAACCTGGTTTAACCCACCATTTCGTTTGAAATGCCTGTACCAAGTCAGGACCATTGCGATCCACCAATTCTCCGGTATGACTGATTCGTTTTTGTCATTTTCTCTGGACTATGAGATTGATCATTCAAGTTCGGTAGTTTTGTTATTACCTTTATTCAAGTGTTCTTTCTTGATTGTCACTCGCACAAGGTAAAGGATCCAGCTTTTACAAAATATTTACCGAGGGTTGTACACTGGATTGTCTTGTGAATTTGGCAAATTTAGTTTTTGGATGTAATCTTGCAGTGGCCCAATTGCACGACATACATTGGTCTGTTTTTTGAGAATTGCATCCAGGGTGGGTCGACTGCTGTCAACTAGACATTATACAAAACGACCAATCAATCAATCAATCAATAGCGCTCAGGGTTTCCGTATTATAAACCTAACAACCCCGCAGACAAGGGCCACCATATTCAGACACTTAAGCAACTCAGTGGCAAAAAGGGTCGTTATAAGATTGCTAAGGTCCTTTCAAGAGTATACACTGCTTTTACGTCAGATGTGTACCCAGGGTTAATAGATGGGTTTTTTCACTTTGCAGGCCGAGTCGTCAGAGTTTTATACGCCATAGTGGTGCTCCGTCTGTGAAAACATCAATGCACATTGGTGCAGGCTTCAGCATACTAAATTGCTCCCTTTAAATCCGAAAAGAGTTTAATTGTCCTAATCTTCCTATTCTTTCATTTTTAAGATGTCGTTTAGATTATTGGACTTGTATTTTAATCCTACTTTATCCTAATTCTGTGCTCGTTAAAATTCAAAATTTAGCAAACATCTACTTTACCCTTCTATATTTAACTTCATACATTTTTACCTATTTTTAAAACTATTATTTTAAGTCATCAATACATGTACATCAATAGTCATAAGACATGTTGTCAGCAAATTATGGTGTGAATGATTTAGCCAATAGATTCGGGTCTCTCATGACCGTTTCATTCTAACAATTCATAGCGAGTCTCTCAAGTCTATTTTGAATTGTCCAATCAGCACTGTGCAAGTGTAATATTTCTTTGTTTGGTATTTATACACTAGTAAGATACCATACCAATAAGCATTGAGCTACCATTGAGACATTTTCGTGAAGGTAAGTGCTTTATTTTTCTCTCATCACCTGAGTATATATCAGAGGGACATGTACCATGAAATAATGGTAAAGTGCAAGTAAAATGTTCTTTGACATTGAATAGAAAGTGAGAATAGTCTATTTGCCAATTAACTTCGGATTTCTATTCCAGAATCGATTTTATTTTTCTTTGTATAAGCGCTAAGGAAAATGCCGTGGTTACCGAATGGCATACAGACAGGACAAGTCTCGGACTTTGTCGTTAATGACTACGATAATCTACTGCGAGTGATAGAATTATAAGAACCTTTTTAATCTTTTTCACTCAGGCCGTGTTAAACAGTTAAGCGTAATTTTTTAGAAAACGGTGTCAAAAACATTTTAATGTCAGTAAGTTTTTTCAGATTTTTATTATGGATTATCATAGTTGTAAAGGAAAAAGTCCGAGACTTGACCGGTCTGTATGCCATTCGGTAACCACTGTATTGCATAGCGCTAATACAAAGAAAAATCAAATCGTTTCCGGAATAAAAATCCGAAGCTAATGGCAAATGGACTATTTGGGTAAGATAGGGCAATGTACCCCACGGTAGAGGATCATGCCGGGTCTATTCATATCAAAACCGGTAAATGTGTTCTGTGACTTGCAAGGACACGTTCCTGTCTCTTGATGGAAGGCTGAGGTAATTTGACGTTATGGTAATTTGCACTTTTAAATAAATTTTCACCATCTACATGTATCTATATATGATGAAGGTAATTGTTCCTGAGACAAAGTGGGGGAGAGACGACTTGTCATTATGCTGTCTCCCCTTTCCCTTCAAAACGAAAATAATTAAAGTTCTTTATATAAAGTTAAAATGAAACATTACAGTAAACATTTAATTATTGTTGACCTATTTTTTACTTTATGCTTAGTTTATAAACTTTTTTATTAAACTGTTATTTTTTAAAACTTATTTCATAACTTATACTTACTATTTTTTTACTTTTTGCTAACAATATCGGCATAACATATATTATTTTTGCAACACGGTCCAAGTTGTCAAGTTGTTTTTATGCACAATGTTTTTTTTCCCCTTTTTTATGTACATGCACAATTCACTTATTATAACTGTAGTCTATAAGTGTTCTCAAGAATAATTGTGAAAAAATCTTCATTATTTAGACCTTCAAGGTTAATATCAAGAGGCTCTCAGGAAAGATCGTAAAAATGAAAACCACATATTACGTAGTTTTCATGGAATTCTCTTTCCTGGTCAAATCATTAAACAAAGTTATTTAGTATTTTAGGAATGTCAGTTTTAGCTGTGCATCTATGCACGTTCAGTTCAGCGTAATAAAAAACGGTGCAATCATTATAATTACAAAAAAATAGTTATGTCGAATTAAACTAGTGGCTCAATAAGAAAACTTGTTTGCATATATTTACTAATACAAAACATGTTTTAATCAGGGCATGATCACTTAACAACATGAACATTAAAATACAGTCAATAGATACGTTATGGAGATTCGTTCAGGCGATGATTGATAATTTATGTTGTTTAATTTTTCATACATTAAGAAGTGCCTTGTTTTATCACACACACACACACACAAAACAGGCAATTATTCTCTACTTATATATGCTCAGTTTAGACCGTGATTGAATGAAGAATTTAAGTTATCCAATACCTTATTAAACATGAACAGCCAAACAATACCTACTTAGGTGGGAAATACAGAGTTATATTTATGGTTTCTACTATATTAAATAATTCAATTATACGGTTACCTATGATGATGTGTCCCTTATTGGCCCTTATTCACTCAGATTGAAAGAATGGTAGATAAAGTGGGTCGGTTGGGTAAAGTGTGAGCGTGTATAGACACTCTCATTTGGCAATAAAAGGGGAAACACTGTTTTGCTCCATAAATATCAATAAAAAATTTTCAACGCTTTACCGTTGAAATTTGGTCTAGATCATCTCATGCCTCCATGAGTGGTCGGTTCTGATCTGTTTCCGGATTAAATTTGGCCAGTGCATACTAGAAATTAAATCCTTACTACAAATTAAACAAAAGAAAGTGTGTCCCAAAAGGGGACCGGGATGTATTTTGAACGTGTATAGACACGCCCATTTGGCGATAAGGGGACACTATTCTTTCCTTAATTGTACATCGGGTCATATTAATTATAACTTTCCTACGCTTTACCGTTGGAAGTTGGTCTAGACCATCTCATGCCTCCATGAGTGGTCGGTTCTAATCTGTCACCAGATAGAATTTGGCCAGGGTATACAGTGCCTGAAATAGGAAAACCCAATCTGGTGGCCCATAGAAAATTTTTGGGCCAGTGTTCTTAAATGTGTCAAAATCTACTCGCAATTGGCCAGTGGGTAAGTGGCCATTTCAGGCACTGTGTATAATAAAAATAAATCCATGGTAAATCTAAATAAAAAATAATATTAATTTTACTCCCATGATATACCATGGGGTGACAAAATATGGGCTGGCGTACTGGAATATTGTGTCCCTCGTTCTCTCCAGGAACCTGAGAGGAATGCGAGCATCCATTGCCTATCAATGGTGCACAGATTTGTCCGTATATCCTAGTGATTGGCATTCTGTTTCCCTATCTTGTCAATTCCTCTCTTGCAGCTAGCTGTGGCCGTAATTAGCCACTATACAGTGATGGACGAAGGAAACAAAAACAAAAATTTGTTTCCTTCGTCCATCACATGTCAATTCGTGAATAAAATTATAAAACCCGGAACAAGTACGGATATTAAATTACGGAGAAAGAATAGAAAATTTATTAATCTCGCTTTCATTAAACTGGTTTATCTTATAAATAGATAAACCTCATTAACATTTTGTCATGTATTTTTGTCCCAATCCCAAAGATGACTGAAATAGCGATAATAGCCAACTAACCAGGTAAAAGTATAAGTCGTACATCCGAAGACTGCAGCTTTTCATTCGTTATTTGCCCCTGTTTTCATATTATAGAGACGGTTTTGTTATATTTTGATCTGGGGCGTTCTGAATTGTCTGAATGCAATCTGTATTTCTCAAATTTCAACGCTCCTGGATTCATTTAAATAGGTTCTTTACATTCATCACGTTAACAAACCTAATGCATACTTATTTTGATCATGTATCAATTAGTATGGAACTTGCTTAATCACTCTATAGTTGGCTTTGAAGGTTTTCCCATTGAATGTAGTATATTCCTGATATTTGAATCATTGGACACGAATTCCTTGACCTTCATGATTATAATAATGAATGTCTCTTTCCACTCCTGGTGTTGAATCAGTATTCCTACTATAGAAAACTATTGTTTTACCTGGAATAAGTTAGTGTCCTACCAGTTTAAATTTCCGATAATCATACGGTACTTCAATTTTGACATGACTGACAAAGACATTGTCGCCAAAGCTGTGTGGCGGTGTGGCCCCAAAAATCGAACATGGAAGATTAGATGCCGAAATGACGCCAGACATGCGCAGAAGGCTGCAATACCTTGCACAACCTGAGGAATAAAAGACAAATCGATCTCTCTTAATACTGACCTCTTTAGAGGATGAGTTGGTTCCAAGAAGCTTGTCTAAAAGTCTCAATTAGACCGAAATTGCTATATGATCTCTAAGCTGTTTTTCAATGTTTTACAAAAGACAGTGGTGAACCAAAGTTGTCAAATGGCTTAATGTTCGGGTACTGTTAAATAATGATGGTCTCTTCTTCGTCACAACGGAGTCATATATAATAACGAGAACAACTGTGATTATGACATAAATTGACAAATAATACAACATCTATTTAGGGAAGAAGACATTTTAAGATGTTTATGTGTTTCATCCTGGGTGTGATTGGAGCTATGGGTGTATTGTCTGGTTCTGAATCGGTCCTTGACTTGTTTCCAGAGTTCAAAAATTTATCTAATAATGTAGATAAGCTCGGGGATCAGCTGCGCACCCAAATAAATGGTGTTGATTCCAAAGTTAGCGGCCTTGAAACAAGACTGACCAATCACGAATCAGGTAAGCTTGTCCATTTATGTCACGTTTATGTCAGATGAATTGTTTCATGAACGATTCAACTAGTTTTTGCACCGAGAAGATCACCTTTTTTTCCCTACTATATGTCTCACAACCGGCCATGGACCCTAAGACCGAAATAGAAGAATGAGGTTTGGCGACATAAAACTTGGTTTTACCCATCATCACTTTTGAAATGCTTGTACCATTGAGCACTTCCGTTTCTTTGGCGAGTCTGCCATTTTTTATCTTTTCTTCTTTTACACTTGGGATGACCATTCATTGAAAATTACAGTAGTTTTGTTTCTGTTATTTTTACGGGTAAGTAGAAAGCATATTAAGACAAATTTCTCATGTTCCTGTTATTTTGTAAATATACACTCCGAAAAAAGTTAAGCACCACCATATTTAAAACTGACGCCATACTTTTATTTGGCCACTAAACTCTCTGTTTATTACCATGAGGAAACCTTAAAGTATTATCAATCGTTTGCCTCCAAAACAAATCATAGCGATTTTTTCGTTCTTTACATCAGTGCCATTACTAATTTTGATTAAGCAATGATAAAACTTCAAGTTGCGGGGGCTATTTTCACATGGTAAAAAAGTCAGTAAATTTTTAGATCAAAGATTTTAACACAACTCCATCATTTGTTTAAATAAAACAGCATTACAAAGTACTAGGAGTTACGGAAACGAGTTTTAAACGTTTCATAAGAAATTTACGCCGTTTTCAAATTAGCCTGTTTTTTTGCTGTATTTTTTTACCTGAATTTTTAAAATGCTATTTTTTCTCCCGAAACACATGTTAAATAAAAATATTACAATTGATATTTCGTTAATCTCTTTTATGACTAACATGCAGCATGGCAATTTGCAATAACAAAACATGTGCTTTTTCGGTCATTTTCAGAAAATAATGGATTTTTGTGAATCTGGTAAATTGCCCTCAAAATAAACTTTTCAGTCGTTTCATGTAAAAGAAAACATGTTAGTAAAACATGTTTTAAATGTGAATATGTTTTGAATAATTTCACGACAGTTTTGTTGTCCATTTATACGAGAAAAATGACAGTTTAGTGAAAAATCCATTTAAAAAAAAAATAAAAATGTGAAAAAATGAATAGTGGAAATTTAGAAAAACGCCATTCACCTTCTGTAATGATAAGTTGATAAAAAAATATTCTACAAAACATTTTAGCCCAAAAGTTTAAATTTTGTCGAGAAAAATTGCGTTTTTCTGTTTTTTGCTAAATATTTCATCCTAACCGAGTAATCTCCCTTTTCTCTTACAGTTGATTTTTTTCTTGTACAAAATTTTCTTCCCAGTATGTTTACGTATTGGATATTGGATCGTCTGTTTGAATGCATAACTCTAAATGTATAAAAACATGTTTTTCTATGGAACGCCGTAACTGTCTTATATGGTCAATTATATTTATATGCTGTGATTTTCACTTTATATGCGGTGCTTTCTTCTTTATATGCGGTGCTTTCTTCATTATATGCGGTACTTTCTTCTTTATATGTGGTGCTTTCTTTTTTATATGCGGTGCTTTCTTCTTTATATTTGGTGCTTTCTTCTTTATATGTGGTGCTTTTTTCTTTATATGCGGTACCTACATCTTTATATCATGTGCTTTTATCTTTATATGAGGTTATTATATCATTATATGTTGTAGTTCTTAACTTTATATCGGGTACTGGTGTTATACTTTATACGCGGTTTAAACTTCTTTATATGCGGTTCGTTTTTCTTTATATGCTTTGCATGAATAGGTAAGCAAACTTTGCTGGAAAAATGAATCCTGACAATTTTGACTTGGTGAAATTTTAGTATAAGTTACAACAAGTGTGGCCACTAAAAGTATGTCTCGCCTGCCGGCACCATCACTTAAATCAACTACCTAAGCTTTTGTTTCTTGATATAAACACAATGAGTGTCTGTATACCCAATATCAGATGCCTAGCTATTATACTTTTCTAGCAAATCATAGTCCACAAAAGTCTTACAAAAAAGTTTACTGCCTGAAAAAAGACCTAAGTTCACAGAGTCACTGGAGAGTGAAAATGGGGTCGGGGTCACACGGCATGGTGACGGTTATATAGACCATAACCTGAACTGTCTGTGTACCCAATATCAGATGCCTAGCTATTATACTTTTCCAGCAAATCATCGTCCACAAAAGTCTTACAAAAAAGTTTACTGCCTGAAAAAAGACCTAAGTTCACAGAGTCACTGGAGCTTGAAAATGGGGCCAGGGTCACACGGCATGGTGACAGTTGCGTAGACCATAACCTGAACTGTCTGTATACCCAATATCAGATGCCTAGCTATTACACTTTTCCAGTAAATCATCGTCCACAAAAGTCTTACAAATGAGTTAACGGCCTGAAAAAGACCTAAGTTCACAGAATCACTGGAGCGTGAAAATGGGGTCAGGGTCACAAGGCATGGTTACGGTTATGTAGACCATAACCTGAACTGTCTGTATACACAAGTATCAGATGCCTAGCTATTATACTTTTCCAGCAATTCATTGTTCACAAAAGTGGCAGACATTGCATTCTTAATTTCATCATATTTGATCTATCTTTTACACCCAACTGTTTCATGCTTTCCTACTAGATCAGGCGTAATGTTTTCTTTCATAAACATTTCTACAAGAGATTCCAACCTAATTTCTATCAAAATTGCCTCCATAGTTTCCATTTTTGTAAATTATGCTAAAATTTCACCAAGTCAAAATTTTCCAGCAAAGTTTGCTTACATATTCATGCAAAGCATATAAAGAAAAACGAACCGCATATAAAGAAGACTGAACAGCATATATAAAGTATAAACACCAGTACCCGATATAAAGTTAGGAACTACAACCTATAATGATATATTAACCGCCTATAAAGATAAAAGCACATAATATAAAGATGTAGGTACTGCACATAAAGAAAAAAGCACCGCATATAAAGAAGAAAGCACCTATATAAAGAATAAAGTACCACATATAAAGAAGAAAGTACCACATATAAAGAAGAAAGTACCACATATAAAGAAGAAAATACCACATATAAAGAAGAAAGTACCGCATATAATGAAGAAAGCACCGCATATAAAGAAGAAAGCACCGCATATAAAGTGAAAACCACAGCATATAAATATAATTGACCATATAAGACAGCTACGGCGTTCCATATTTTTCCTCGAAAGTTTTCTTCAGGACGGTTTAAGTCATTTTTGTGGTTTGCTTCGAGTTGGCATTTCAAAGCAGCTGACCATATCTTGTTCAAATAATTTGATGGAAATTAACATTGAAAACACATTCTAAAAGATATAACTTAAAAATTGGGCTTTAATTCATATTCACTCCAAAACTTTTTTCGGAGTGTATAAATAACATGACTTATGTACTACGTTCTACATACCCTTATGTTGTAATAATGTTCTGTTCAAAAATATCTTGTGTTAACCATAATATGATATCATGTAGAGTCCATGTCTTTGCTTGGTTGTCAAGTTGAATGATCAGATATTGTATTTACTTTAGCTACTACTGGGAGCAAAGCCTACTGTTGGGGAAGTGTAGGGGAGATTCGTCATTGTGAAAAATGTGCAATTGCATTTACAAAGGTATGAATCTTTTTATTGTATAAATATAGCTGATATAATTTTGCTAATGTTTAAGTTTTTAATTTTAAATTATTTCAAGCTATTTGTCTCATGGCATAATACTCCATTAAATAATACTCAAACATCATTGGAGGTAATTGGCCGCAGCATCTTTATTTACACTTTTTTACATATAGAACCCATGGCCATTATTACCTAATGAACCAACTGCTGCCTGGATTTACCTACAGCCAGCCCATTACACTTTGATACCAAATAAACGAAAACACATATGCTGCCTTGATTCACGCAAAAGCCAGCGTTTCAAACTTTGATTCAATAGACACCAACCGCTATGGGCCATTGGCACGGGCACTATATCTTATAAACCAAAGTACTACATTGAAGTCACCCATTTTGATCACCCTAGCAATTTATTAAATAGTGTTTTGCACTTCAAAGAATAAAAGCACTGGCAAGAATGACACGATTAAATAAAAAAAATCCTTGTTTCTATCGCTTTTTTAGAGAAACAATTATAACCACAAGGGAAATAATGTTTGGATAATTATAATGTAACAAGGTCCACAGCATTAACCTGGTCTACATCATAACCTTTGTGCCTTTTTTGTTTATTTTTTATCGGTATTTGCTTTTATACTGTGTAAGTTTTTCTTTCTTATCCTTAACTTTTTGGCGTTGAACCTTTTTATACAATACGCTCCTTGAGATTGATCTTGTTTGCATTCCTTTTATAACTTTTTTCTTTATTTTTCTGCGTTTTTATCTTTTCAACTCTTTGTCGTATTTTTCCCTTTTTGGTGTATTCGACAAATTTAGTTCGACTAAAAATATTTAAGTTTAGTAAGAATTTATATATTCATTAGTTCGAGTTAGATTATGTTTTTTCTTAAAATCGAAAGATAAAAAACATGTATGACATGTAAGTTCTTTTTACCTGCGACGCCAAAGGCGAAAGCAGGTCAAGGAGTCAGGTCACTCCGTCTGTCCTTCTGTCTGTCTTTTCTTCTGTCCGTCTGTCCGTCCGTAACGCTATAGAGTGTCTGTCTTGTGTAATCTGAATCTCAAAAACAAAACACTTTCTGCACAGTGATTACAGATAAATTGAAAATGTGCACCTCACCTTTTATGATCATTTGATAATTCCGTTTAGAAATTAGGGGCCCTAAAGTGGCCAAAAAACCCCATTTTTTTTACTTGTTTCCCCGATAACTTTTGTTTTGGTTGATCAAATGCTGTGAAACTTTACAGTAACGTTACTTACAATAAAAAGAAGGGTGGGGTTGATATTGAATATCACTTCTTTTGTTTTTCGTTTTGAAATTAGGGGCCCAAAAGAGGCTAAAAATGTTTTTCACAATAACTTAAGTTCTAATTGACTGATTTTTATAAGCTTCTACAATAATGATCCTTACCATTAAATGGCTCATTGGCATGATGTTTTATGTCTCCCATTTTTCGGTGAGAATTAGGGGTCCAACAGGGGCAAAAATGTAACTTTTTTATATATGGTCCGATTTTAAAATGTTTTTTGCAAGTTATTTTTTGTCGTATATTGGATACAAAGTGGAGAATAAATTTATTCTTGACTCCACCTTTTCTGTTTAGCAATTAGGGGGTCAAAAGCTGGGATATTGAAACATATATATTTTGTCTGATTTTGTGTGTGTTTTTATAAACTTTTTTTTATAAGGATCTTCAATACTTTTATTTCTAAATATTGATTGTCAGTCATGTGACAAATATGCATTTTCAGTCCACCATATGATGCAAGTGTCCAAAACTATTGATTGTACGTACAGGGTTCAACGTTTTACCGTGCAACACAGGACCAGACATCGATTGGTCTTGTTTTATTATTCCTGGACTTCATGAATCACCTATATAATCACACTTATAACGTATAGCGTACATAACGTTAAAAAATTGGGGATTGGACAAATCGTGGGACTTTTGCTTTTGTCTAAATTTCCAACTGCAAAGGAGTAGGAGCAATAAGGCCTGTTTTTTGGCCTAATATTTTACCCAAATATCAACTAAATACTTTTTTGAAGTTATAAATGATTGTTTTTGGTGGGAAATATTAAATGAAACTGATCTTTATTCAGAAAATGGCCAATTTACATCGATTTTCAGTATTTGTAAGATACATTTTGAACAAGAAAAGTATCTCCGCATACAAGAAACAACTAAATATTTTTACAGATTGTTTATGACCTATATAAACCTTCTTCAAAAGTATAAACTTGTTTCTCGTGTGCGGACGATGTTTTCTGGTTCAAAATATACCGTAAAAACGACAAAAATTTCTCAATTTCTGTCATTTTTGCTAAAATCACTAGAATTATGACGTCATTACGACGCTTCAATATCAAATTTTAAGTATTTGAACATGTTTACCTTTAATGCAGAGCTACCACTATATTCTGGCAAGAAATGGATACGTTTGCATAACTTTTATATTTTTAGGCTGAATTAGGGCCTTATTGCCCCTACTCCTTTCCAAATGCATACTAGCATTTGTTCAGTTTGATAGACGTGCTTGTTAGCAAACTATAGGGATTCCAATGGCACAACTGGGCATCTTTGCTTGCTGGTTTGTTTCTTCATTCATATGAAGCAGACTATTTACAATCACTTCTAAACAAAAAAATCGTAAACTTACACGTCTGACGCAAAATTGCTCACACAGGGTTATGTTGCTCCTCGGTTGCTGTTTTCACTCAAGAAATTTTATGGAAGACATCATGCACTTATAGACAAATATGAAATTTCGATCTCTCAGATGAGTGCAGATGTTGGTTTGTCATAGATTTTTGTGTTGTCTGCCTTTACCGGATTTGACACACTGAATTGACTGTTGGAAACGCGACAGTGTGCTATAGCAAGCTGGAACTGCTTACTCTTCCGGAGTACCTGAGTTCACTTTGGTTTCGACTGGAGTTCGCGTTTTTGATTGATATTCAGTTGTTTTTGTGTTTCCATTTTTTACATGTTGTCTGTTTTTGTCCCGTTCTTTTTGGTGTTTACTGGTTTGGTCTCTGCCCTTTCGGAATTTTGACATTCGGATACCCCATTGGTACCTGGTTCTTTCGAAACGGTATATAAGCAGTTCATTTTGATAAATTTTATCTGAAATATTGGAACTATCTGAAAATAACTTTGTTTTTACAAATTGAGTAATTGTTCTTTCTGAAATAACATTTGAATTTTCATGATTTCTTTCAAAACCGCAAAAAAATAGGTTTGGACAAACTGTGGAACTATTTCAAAATGATACTACGTTATTGTTTTATATGCAAAATGTTTATGATTCCATTGTAAACTTGTTGAATAAATGAACAATATCTTCATATTCTAGTTTTTTTTTCGCCAAGTACAAGTTATAGCTTGGGTTAAAAAAAGAAATTAAACGCGATTTATAATTCGCCTTGATTTTTATCATATTTTAATTTAAAGTTTAATATATATGCGTTAAATGGTTAAACATATTTATATTTTGTTTTGTTTCACGAAGCAACACTGTGACCCGTCTTCTGCGTTAAGCGGGGGATCCTACTATGTTCCCTACGATGGTGTCTACGTTATCTCTTGGACCATGAATGCATACTATGGAAGATGTATTAATACAGCGGCTTTCATTGGCTTATCTCTTCAGCTGATGTCATATGCAGATGCTTATGACAACTATGGATATGACGTTTCAAGTGCCACAGCTACCTTTGTTCGTTATGTAAGTTTTATATTAATCTTTCTATGATACTGATTCAGACACATATTACGTCAAGAGGTGAAAGAGCCGTATATACCTAGCCAGCCTAGCCTGTAAGTCTATGCAGATGTTGCATGTTCACAAATATGCAATGTCAGTATTCTGTGATGTCTGAATGATCTTGGCATTTTAAACTCCTCTACAGGCTATAACATTTGAAGAGGTACAAGGCCCATACACCATTTTTTCACCTCAATGATTTTCTTCAAGATTTTCAATAGATACATGTCGGTCAAGGCATACGCTTTGAAAATCGAACTAAGGAATACACGCCGCCCGGTCCTGGCGAGCTTTTACCATCACTTGGCGTCCGTCATCGTCGTCTGTCATCGTCTGTCATCCGTTAACAGTGTTTCAAAAATATTCTCTGAAACTACTGAAAAGAATTTTATGAAACTTAGTATGATTGATCGATTGATTCTTAGGGTGCCCAGCACAAAAGTTGCTAAATAAAGGTAATAACAAAACTACCGAACTTGAATGATCAATCTCATAGTCCAGAGAAAATGACAAAAACGAATCAGTCATACCGGAGAACTGGTGGATCGCAATGGTCCTGACTTGGTACAGGCATTTCAAACGAAATGGTGGGTTAAACCAGGTTTTATGGCGCCAAACCTCCCTCTTCCATTGCGATCTTAGGATCCGGTAATGACCATAGAACACAACATAGTTGTGAGACACAATAGGGATATTGAGGTGATCATCTCAGTACAGCAGACCAGTCAAACACTAATTAAAACAATTAACTATCATATCTTTTAACTCAATTTTGAACTTTTCTACTAGTGGCTGATAACGAAGAAAGAATTTTTTTAGTGATCGTATGAGACGTATTTTCTTATAGCCCTGCTTCAAAAGTCGGTCACGAAGAAACCGGTGTCTGATCAAAAAATCTGTGAAATGTGTGCAAGCTCTGGCATATCGAATAAGTTGAGAAATATAAACACCGTATGCAGGAGAAGTAGGTATATTGCTCTGTAGATAAAAATAGACCAGTAAGGTCAGACTAATGTATTTGGCTTGTATATCAAAAGTAGAAGAGAAAGAGAAAATCTTATGCTACCCTTTTCAGCATCAAAAGATCTAGGCTGAAGCTTTCAAATGACCCCTTACAGGGGTTATGGTCCTTTAAAGGTTAAGAATATCAATTTTTCATGTTTTTGCCTATAGAGTGAAAACTATTGCAGATATAGAAAAGTTATTGCTTGCTTAAACCTGCAGCTCATTAAGTTCTACAAAAATCTCCATGGGGTCGAAGCTTTCAAATGACCCTTCATATGGGTTATGGCCCTTTAAAGGCCAGGAATAGCGATTTTTCATGTTTTGCCCTTTAAAATGAAAACTATTGCAGATAGAAAAAAGCTGTTGCTTGCTAAAACCTTAAGCTCGTTAAGCTTTACAAAAGTCTCCATTTGGTTGAAGATGTTTTTTACCCTTTATAGGCATAATGGCCCTGGTCAATTTTTTTTTAATGTTTTGGGCTAAAAACTGAACAATTTAACAGATAGAGAAAAGCTATTTCTTGCTTAAAACTTGCGGAACCAGTCAGATGACACCTTTCTGGGGTTATGGCCATATAAAGTTAAGAATTGGAGTTTTTTTTCATGTTTTTTTCTGTAAAGAATGAAAATAAGTGCAGACAAATAAGCAGTTGCTTGCTTAAACCTTCAACTCATTAAGCTGCACAAAAGTTTCCATTGGGTCAAAGATGTCAGATGACCCCTTATAGAATACCCTTATGACTGAAAGGACCAGGTGGGCGTTTCAAACGCCTGGGAGCCTCTTGTTGGTTGGTTACTTTTCATTGAAATTTTTTTTAGAAAATTACAAATTTGAGGAAAATAATGTGTGTATAAAAATTTTTTGAGTTTTGATATTATGAGCTATCATAAGTTTAAAAAAAATAAAAATAGCATTGATATTTTCCCAGCTCGTTTATTAAATATAGAGAAAAGTTTACCAAAAAGTGACAAAAAATTGCATAGTTTGACACAATTTTGACCCTTGGGGTTAATACAGAATTAAACTATTTTATGATTATTTTTGTCAAAATAACAATAACTCGCCCAAATAAACTGTTCTGTTCTAATGCTGTCAGATCAAAACCAAATTCTAAATCACTTAGTTAAGAAGTTTTAGCAGATATCTTTAATTTATTAACATTTTAAACAATATTCTTTAGTACTTTGAAGCTATATTTTTGCTTGTCGTCGTGTAGAACTGGTCCTCTGGAGCAGGTAACTGGCGGTTGTGTGTCAGGGGCACAACGTGAGTCTATAATAATTGCTGCAGAAGAGGATTCCCCTATATTAATGACTTTAGAAAAAAAACTTTTAGTTGACAGGATCACTGTCTTGCAACTCATTTTTCCAACTCAGCTGATTGTAACTTATCAAAGCTGTAACTCATATGAACTTAAACAAATTTTACAATAATGTAACATCGTTGTGCCTCCTATTTAATAATTTTGGTTTATTTTTAACTGATATTTATTTTCGTAATAAGGAAAGCAAATATATCATTGTTTTCCCATTTGGATTCCATGTGTTTGGTTTCTAGTGATGCTGAAGAGGAATTCAATTCCGCAATGGCAATACGGCTTATAAAAACGAATTGCAGTTGGGGTTTACATATGTGATATGGCATTTTGTTCATTTACTCCATATCTTCTCATAAAAAAGAAAGAAAATTATTTTTATTGGCGTTGAAGTCCGAGTTGACAATCGTGAGTAACATTTTTTAGCGATTGTTGTTATCTACAAAAAATGTAAGTGACTAGTAAGTAAAGTAAGAAATATTTTGTATCTTGATACTCATATTGCTGCAGAGAATGAATTTGATAGATAATACATCACTTGATATAAATAAAAGTTTCAAAGACAATGTTAATAGTCGGATACCCATGCTGTCTTTTTTTTCTGTATAGGTCAACAGAATAGAGATGATTTCTCTACCCCATGCAAAAAAGCTAAATTTGACTTGTTTGTATTACATAGCTCCACAAAAATGAACAGATAATCATACGCCAATGGTACATCGATAGATGCAGAAGAAGTTGGATAAACGATGGAATATTCTCAGTGCATAGGCTGTATTAATAAGCCATCTTACCTAGAAAGATCAGAACCTAGAAGATTTTGAATAAACTGTTCTGCTAATATGTTTTACTTTACTGAATTGATGTCTTGCACTTCAGGAGCACCTACATTAACTTTATTATTAGTTATTGCTATATATTGTCTACGTACCCGATAAACAGACTGAGGATTCATAAGAATTGCACCTCGGAGATTTGGTAGTATAAGCAACCATTACGATCTTCAATTTCTCCAGTACGTCTTCTTGTTTTCTCTTTTCTCTTCTGACATTTGAGATTGATTCTTCAAATTTGGAATTCCGTAATTACCTTTATTCATTATGCATTTGCAAAACAGCGATATTATTTTGTCCAAAATTGCAATATATCAAAACAGCGACAAAACATACATCAAAACAGCAATAATTTATTGAGAATAAAGAAAGGATAAAACATCAACAAAAAAATGTATCGGATGAAATGCTACAAGTCATGAAAAAAAAAATAACGACAAACAAGACTAGCAATTCATATTGTGAAATTCACATGCGAAAAAAAAATGACAAAGGTGAATATATGATATTTATGAAATGCCAACAATATTTCAATATAACCATAGGAATTTATTGTACAAAAAAGAAAACAATAAAATGTGGAATAGGTGTACTCATCACAGCTCACATAACAAGCGGTGAATTCAATAAACACAATCTTTGTCAAAGATTTTGTCAAAAAGGATACAATTGAAAAACACCCAAACTGAAATTTTATTGGATATTAAATGTTTAAAAGAAAAAGTTTTTAACTGAAACGAAACCGTAAATTTGATCTGTAGCTCATTTTGTTAGACCAAAATAACAAACAAGTCTTTTTTAATTATCTATAAAGTATTAATTTTAGAAAAAAAAAATGTGTGGAAACTGTGAAATTTCAGTAAACGTTTTTAGTTCGGGCCCATAACTATTATTATTATTATTATTATTATTTACAGCATTTATATAGCGCATATCTAATAACATTACTCTATGCGCTTTACAATTAAAAAACGAATATTAATGTATATTTAAAAAATAGATATCAGATAAAAAAGAAATAATAATAAGAAAGAAAAAAAAAACATCAATATATAATACACATATAGCATTTTGAAAAGTTTTAAAGAGGGTTACCAGAAATAAATAATAGTTTAAAATAATGAAATTCAGATTTAGAGAAAAAAAAATGAAGTAAAAAAAAAAAATTAATCAGCATAAATCAGGTTAACTCTTTAAGCGATGGGGGGGGGGGGCAAAAATATATATATAAAACAAAATAAATTATCTAAAATATGGAATAAAAATCTTTGAACACATTATCACAGTTTGTACAAATAAACTTATTAAAATGTAGGAAAACTCATTACAATATGCCAATAAGATTTTTAAAAAAAATGAATAGATAAAAACTATACCAAGAATCTTAAAAAATCAATATCACAGTAAGTGTAACTAATCACAGTACATGGAATTTAATCACAGTATGCAAGTTTAAAAAGATAGGTTTTGAGATGTATTTTAAATGCTGGCAAGGAGTGTTCATTTCTTAGTTGTGTTGAGGAAATTACCTAGAGTAACAGAACTCAAAATCCATATCACATACACGAAATGAAGTTTACGTGCTGTTTTCTTTGTTGTTTACTGGTTTTGTCTTTGTCCTTTTCGGACGTTGACTTTCTAGTGCTACTTGGTATGTTTTTGCTTCTTACAATATCACAAAGTCTAGAAAAAAAACCGAAAAGCATAACTAACTATTTCGAACTTAAAACTATAAGTAAACGTACCCCTGTGATAATTAGCTTGTCAGCCGTGTAGCTCTATCAAGGAAGTAGTTTTACTTCCTACATGCTTTGGAAAAACGAATCTATTGTGATACATAAACTCCATATGCTGTAACGGACGGAATGTTGCTACACAAAAAGGAAAAATTGACTATTGGAAAGTTGAAGCCATCACGTTTGTCATAGAGCTTTGCACTAAGCCTTCATATATTGTGTATCAATTTCGAGAAAAAGATCTTGATATCAAGCAAACCTCCTAAAATCTGTAGTGTCCTTAAATTCAAGTTCTTTGTGATATTTGAGATGTAATAGTAACTAAATCGAGGATTGTTTAGTGAATGAACATTATCAATATATCGATATGTAAGATTGAAGGATAAAGCAAGTTTGTGGTCCTTTTTGTCTAAATGTGATTGGAAGAAGTACGCTCCATGTGAATGAAAAAACAAATCAGCAAGCAATGGTGCACAATATATGGCCACTGGAATACACTTGGCACAAATTCTTGGTAAGAACAAGATAATTTTGAAAAAAAAAATATGTCGCTTTTTGATTATTGAATTGTGTAATTTGCCGTCATGATTTCTTTAGAAATGAAATATCTTTAATCGGAAAAGAGGAAAAAAACGGTAAACAGAAAATCATCATAGCAAAAAGAACACTAAACAAACAAAATAACGCACATCACAACCAAAGCAAAACCAGCATCGTAAACATAAGTTAAAGAGTAAACCTAGATGTTTATAAATATAACATGGAATTTTTGAGTCCAAGATAAAAGCGTAATAAGCTTAAAATACCTGCACCAACCCCACCCCCCCAAAAAAAAATAAGAAAAAAAAGACAACACTACAATGTATGATAAAGGAATTTAATATGGACATTTCATTAATACTTAAGCCCTGGTACATATGTAGAAGTAATTATGTGCAATATTTACATAGGTTTTTGATGTGTACATACTGCAAAATAGGTAAGCCATCACGCCATTTAAAGAAAAAAGGTGAGAAAGGTCATTTCAGTAACAAAATTGAACAGAAAGTACCAAACAACACGAGCGCTACAAATAAAAATGACATTTACTCCAGTGTCAGTTTTGATCAAACCAGATTTTTGTTCAATGTTCAACATTCAATACTATTTATAATTTGAAGTAAATAATTTTATGAATGTTGAACGTTATCTTAGAAATGTTCTGACAGAAATAAGTCTAAATATTTGAACAAAAATTTGTTTTATTAATGCACTCATACAATTTTAAACATTTTGAGTTTTGAATGGTGACTTCAACTTTCCCTTCTTGTGTAGCAATGTTCCGCCTGCTCAAGCTTATGGGGTTTTCGTTTCACAATTCATTCGTTACTCCAGAGCTTGCAGGAATTACATTGATTTTTATGGCAGAAGAGCGTCTCGTCTGACACAAAAACTACTAACGCAGGGTTGTTGCTCCTCGGTTGCTATCTTCAATCATGAAATTCAACGGAAGACACAATGCGCTGAGAGACACGTTTTAGATTTCTGTCTCTCAGATTAGTGCATATCAAGATGTTGGTTTGTCATAAAGTTTTGTTTTGTCTTCCTTTACCGGATTTGCTACACTAAAATTGGAAATTAGCAGCGCGTTTTGGTGTGCTTTAGCAGGCAGGAACCGTTTACTCTTCCGGAGCACCGGAGTTCACTGTTGTTAAAACTTGAGTTCGCCCTAATTTTTTCTGTTCGGTTGATTTTGTGTTTGACGTTTCACAAGATACTGGCGATACCTGACGTTACACTAAAAAGACGACATGTATGAAAAAAGGACGTTCATGTAATGTGGTAAAAAATCGACTGCATATTACTGTTGCATGCATGTTAATCTTAATAACATGCACATTTTGAATTTTAATTCAAATAAGCATTCCATTTTGAAATAATACATGAAAAACGATCAACAAAATCGGTTACATAATCAATTTAACGGAAAACTTACCACTGGACATTCGTCTCTGATTTTATTTTAGCCGAATTTAAAAATAAACAAATATGTGTAATTGACTAAAATCAAGACAAATTTGAAAAGTTCAGTAAATGCACATGACGGATTTTAAGTTTTATAAAATTCCTATCTTCGAGTACAAATTTGTTTATTTTCAAACTTTTAATCAGAAGTTTTAAACAAAAGCGTTACATAAATAAGTTTTGATTTACTTTCCTTTTTACAAGGCTTGAATTATTTTTGTTTATGACATCGTAAAACGTATTGATATATAAACTCCATTTTAAAATTTAAAGTTTGTACTTTGGAGAAGAGAAGTTCATGTCACCATGCTAACTTTTGCAACGCGTAACACGGGTCCTTATGGTAAAGTCTTGTTTTTTTCAATAAATATTATAGAAGAGGGGCTCAATTTTTGTTACATTTTCTGAAGTCTCTATCATTATCTTTATTTTGATATAAAAAAGTAATGGCTTGGTTGTTTTTCTTCATAAATATAAGTAAAAAATATTTAAGGTTACGGCGTTTTTAACACCAACATCGTGCGGAACGTTTCTGTTTTTCTTCGTGCTGTTCTTGTTCGTGTTTACCTGTTTTGGCGTTGCCCTTTCGGAGTTTGGACACTTGAATGCTTCTTAGCTTCTTGCTTTCTTGAATCTAAAGCCAATTTGACCCTGGTAACTTAAACTATATTTTTATCTCACAAATGATAAAGAGCTGAAAGTGTATGAAGCAGAGGTACGAATGTCAAAAGTCCGAAAGAGCAGAGAGACAAAACCAGTTAACACCAGCAAGAACGGGACAAAAACAGACAACATGTAAAACATGGAAACACAAAATAACTGAATGTCAATCAACAACGCGAACTCAGGTCGAAAAGAGAGTAAACTCAGGTGTTCCGTAAGAGTTAGCAGTTCCTGCCTTCTATAGCACACCCGTCGCGTTGTCAACAGTCGATTCGGTGCGTCAAATCATGTAAAGGAAGACAAAACAAAACCCTATAACAAACCAACATCTGCATTCATCTGATGAGAGATCGGAATCCCATTTTTGACTATAATTGCATGATGTCTTCCGTAACATTTCTTGAGTGAAGACAGCAACCGAGGAGCAATATAACCCTGTGTGAGCGTCAGACGTGCCGCTCTACTAAGGAAATCAATGCAAGTCCCACACGCTCTGGAGTAAATCGATATTGTTTTGATTTATAATGTACATCTATACATGAACCCCTACATTAAAAAATCTTCAATATTTCAATACCATCACTACAAAATCCAAAAAGTCTGAAATGGCAGTTTTTTTGGCTGAAAAGTCTGAATTCTGTCTTAACATTCTTAACATTCTGAAAACAGTCTGAATATTGTCTTAACATTCTTAACATTCTTAACAAATTCTTAACATTCTGAAAACAGTCTGAATAGATTCTTAACAATCATAACATTCTTAACATATTCTTAACATTCTGAAATTGTCTGAACGGATTCTTAACATTCTTAACATTCTGACATTGTCTGAACAGATTCTTAACATTCTGAATATTCTTAACACATTCTTAACATCCTGAAATTGTCTGAATATATTCTTTACATTCTAAATAATAAACATCCTCTCGGAACATTGATCTTTTCCTGAGCAGATTATTTTGATATTATACTTATATATTTTTTTAAAATTTATTCTGAACCTTAATTTCATTAAAAGTTTAGGCTAAGATAACTTCAAAGAAAAAAGATTGAACTATTAATCTATTTGTTTATAAAACAGTTTTAACATTATTTTCAAAAATCGTTTTAAATTAATGATTTTAATATTCTTCAACGAAACAGTTTTTAAAAAATCAAGTTGAATAATCAAGTTTACATTTAATATATCAATTAAAATATTTATTTTTATTTATTTATCTAATTATTTATCCTAATGAATCTACATTAAGATTTACTATGATTTGAATGCCCATTTATTTTTAAAATATCTAGTTCTGAATATTCATTACAGGTTTTACATGCTATAGTAAATAACACAAGAAGAACGTGTATAAACTACAAGCAATCAACTGGTACAATAATTTAAGTTGATATCAACATATACAATGTATGCATAAATTTTCACTTATCATCAAAAGTTCGGAATAATGTTTATAAAGTTACATGTACACCATAGAAGTATCAAATTATCAGCAATTAAAAAAGATTAACACAATTAATTCCCCGCTGGGTTTCAATTGATAATAAAAGCACCGACTCAGTTTGGCAAGTAGGTGTTAACACGCTTGAAGATGGCCTGTGTTTTATTTCCACCAGATTTTTTAGATAAAATGTTAACTATCGGTTGCCTTATCATTTACCTTATTAATAAGGATACGGGCCCACCTGAGACTTTACATACATTTACATGTAGGCCAAAGCTTCTACTATTTACTTTCTACTAAAAATTGAAGAAATTGGTAAAAAAAAGTATTTTCAAAACTGTGAATACTTCAACATTGGTCATTTCCATGTCATAAAAACATATGTTCTTAAATAAAAACAACAAACAAATAAACATCTTCCCTGTTGCATGTTTCGAAACCGTGTAGGTTGTTGCAGGAAATCCCAAAACCAAGGTAAATCCAATGAAATCCCTCGTGTTTAACAGATAGTCTTAGAGTTATTACCAAAACCATTTTAATAGTGTCAAAAAGTAAGAGAATAAACTCAAATGACTCAGATTTTACTTTACCGGCTATATATAGAGTTTATCCCCAACAGACTGGAAACGGTAAAAAAACCAACAGTGTGTTATTTTTGAGAAATAAGCTAGAGGACGATTGGGGAAAGAGGTATGAACGGACTGCTTTCCATCATTTCTTTGTTTGAAGTCCCGCAAGTGTAATTATATGGACTGTCTTTAGTTTGTCAGCGTTAACGATAACTGGTAAAACCCCATAATTTATTCAAGTTATTGATATCCAACAACCTTTAACTGCATAAAACCTTGTAGTTTTGCGAGAGAACGTTAAGATTCTTACGTGTACTTCTAATTTCTTTTAAGATATTTGTACCAGGAAACTTTTTGAGCCAAAATAATACTCCACAAAAATATGCAGAACTTCCACAAAATGTATGGACAAAATTAAAATGCATAAAATGAACCCGTGAAGGTTTGATAAAGAATTTACGAACAGCAAATTTCTTTAAAATATTTTTGATTGCAAAATTAATGCATGCCACTGCAAACAAATAAAGTATAATTTAAAAATAAATTAAAAAAATTTCTTACAAAATTAAGTCCCTATGATTTGATTAAACTGCGTCACAAAAAGGAGCGAAACTATTAACAATTTTATTTTATCAAGTGTAAATTAATGTTAAGAATATTAAAAAACAATTCAGAATAATTCAGACAACATTTAGAAAATCTTGACTAGTCAGAATGTTAAGAATCTGTTAAGACAAATCCAGACACCATTCAGACAATTCAGATAGCGTTAAGAATGTTAAGAATCTGTTAAGACAAACTCAGACACCATTCAGACAATTCAGACAGCGTTAAGAATGTTAAGAATCTAGTTAAGACAAATGCAGACACCATTTAGACAACTCAGACAGCGTTAAGAATTATTCAGACTTGATTAAGACTGTTTCATAAAATGTTAAGAATTTTTCAGAAGATTTCATACATTTTAGAACGTTAAGACAGAATTCAGACTTTTCAGCCAAAAAAACTGCCATTTCAGACTTTTTGGATTTTGTAGTGCATTTTATCACCATAATATCATTATGGATTTATCATCACTTACTGATATCCTTTTACATATAACATGATTTTTCTCCTTTTGAATCTGTAAGAGCTAAACCTTTTCAAACTAAGGAATTAAATTTTCTTTAATTTCTGTTCAAACTAATGAACGGTTGCTATTCATATTTGCAATTTTTTAATCGTACAGAACGTTCTAAGTTCTTCAGAAAAAAAATGATTTAAACCACCATGTCTTTTGGAATGCCAGTACCAAGTCAGGACCATTGCAAATTTGAATTTCTTTGTTAAGTTATTTCCATTTTTTTTCGTACATACGAGTTCGGATGTTTGTAGTTTTTATTTAATCTTCCATTTTATTTTAAGAACTAATCCGTATCAAGTGTTTTCTGCAGCAATAGCAAGACTATTTGTGGTAAAATTTTCAACTGCAAATACGCAAGACATGCCTTAACCATGATTATAGACTACTTAGAGTCCCCTCTAACTTACCTTATGAATATTTTCCCCTTTTTTATATGAAACGTCCGGTCATGTCATGACGGGTAATCTAAATATTATTCCACAGGGCGGTTTTTCATGGTCATGGACCGAAATTGAGAAAGCAACAGCGTATAAATTGGAAAACTTTAAGATCATCAACAGGCTATAAAGGACCATGCCACAGAATTAATAAAAGGGAAGTGGTCCAAAATCTAGAATAATGAGGGACGAAGACAAAAACATAGCTAAATTTTGATGGTTGTCAAACTAGGTAAGAAATATATAACCGATCTCTTGTACACAAACTTACTAATCAAACCTGGTAAATTATATATATATATATCTTTTGTTATACAGATAATAATGAGGCATGTGTCTTAATCACTAGTTTGTATGTTTGTATGTGTATATAATTGTAATTGTATTGGTAACAATCCTGTATTTGGATTTTAGACCAAATAAAAATTCTGTTCTGTTCTGTTCTGTTCTGTACGAAACCGAATCGATCGATCCAGAGTTAACCTGATAGGCGCTGGTTGACCTGATTTAACAAGACGTCCCTTATTATCACCATATACTTATCTTAAAACTTATTTGTCTAACTACCATTACAACTGGTCATCTGGAACATGCATATATTTTGTACTAGTAAGTCAAATTACATTTACATAATTAACTAAGGGTTTTATATTTTGTGTCTCAAAACTCTTATGTAGAAAAGGGTAAATGAAACGACGGGACTTGCTAATAACAAGAGAGTTGTTTAAGTTTAAATATACTTCTAGTATAATCTGACTTTCACGCAGCCAGCTAGAGTACTTGTCCTTGTTGGTCCTAGCTGATCAATAAATCAAATTTTGTAATGATTTGTATATATTATTTTCAGGTTTGGAGCCAGGATTTTAGTTTTAGTGCACCACGTTTTTGTATGTGTACTTTTAACATGGATTTTATGTTACAGTTGTTATTTTTGCTATATTTAGGGAATACGATATACGCATACTTTTTTAAACATTTTTGCAGGTTTTTCTTTCGCCTTAGTGACGTTATGGCTGTCACAGAATGGTATGTTTTTGAAGGCTCAAAAAGTGTCCTGATCTTTCAAATATAAAAAAAGATCTATATTGTTTTACATAACAAAAAAACAATATTCTTTTACCAAAAAACTTTAAGTTACGACTAAATTGTCATGCCTGTACCAAGTCAGAACAAATGCTTATAATATGTTTTGAAGTCTTTCCCTTATTTGTTATCGTCTTTTGATTGTGTAAATGGAGGGTCGAATGCGCCATAGGTGTGCTATATCGTCCTGTCGTGTCAAGCGAACTTTCATGCACTATTTTTCCACAAGGATTGAGCTTAGGAAATAGGCAAAATTCCATAAATATTCAGATACTTTATTGCAAAAATACAAGTGTATGCTATTGTTCATTCAACAATCAAGCCAAAATAGTATAATTTTAACCAAAGAATGGTTCAAGGCATGAAAAATTTCTTGTATAAATTTGACACAACTTTAAAGTCTAAATATCAAAACATAGTAAATGTCACATGGTTCAATTCGGGCCCAGTACAACTGCCTGATAGGTTTTTATAGTCATGACTATGGCATGTATAGTGGATTTCCCTCTGTCAAGAATCTGTGAAATGGGTTGTCCAGCCAATGACGTACCACTGACAGTATAAGCTCACATGGATTAGCTTCCCTTTATCAACATTTTGTTATATTGAAAAAAAATATGTCCGAATCAAGTCCGATTTTGAGGCCGAGATGCAACGCATGACGTGAACGAAAATAGATTTGGGTGTTTAGGAAAGAAAAATCATCCATGAAACGAATAATTAAGGAAAATATATGAGATAAATGATTTAATAAATAAAAATCGAGTTAAAGAAAAAGGGGGCTTGTGAAAGTTGCACTTGGATTGATGTAACGTCATCACAGATTCGGTGCTTAAATCATGCAAAATTTCGCGTTTTTCAAATCATAGCCGTTGATTAATATGTTAAGATAATAATAATATAAAAATTGCGCTATAAATGCATTGTACAAAACTTTTAAATTTAAGCGATTTCTAGCAAAATCGTCTTGTAAAAAATAATAAGAATATATTCTTTACAATAGATATGTTTTGCAGGTGATGCTTTAACATGTTTATCTTGCACTGGATTGGAAGCCATTGGTTGTACAACAACAACGACATGTGGTGCAGGGGAGGTTGGTCTTACAACAAAATAAATATACTTTTCATTAATTTTCCAAAAAAAAGATAAGGGTCCAATCTGAGAAAGTGAGAGCTACAATAATGCACACTTGTTGTGTATCTTTTAAAGGAAATATGTTCGAAGTCGATTGACTTGTTGTCTTCGGTCTTCCAACAATTGATATTAGATAATAAAGGTGCGATGAACAGGTCAACGATGATACCATGAACTAATTTGAAATGGGGTCAATTGTCTCCTGTAAGAGTAATTACAAGCTTAGGGCTGAAAGTTAATATATGAATAATGTTAATGAATTAAGCATTACGGTTAGTGACTTAAGTTTTTTTATGCATAATATCTTATGACTTAAACTAATTTTGCAATATTTTAATGGTATTTCCATAAATGTTATAGGAATATATTTTCAAAATATTTAAGTTTTTAAATATGGTTGTGTTGCTAAGATTTTGAACTCTAACATTGTTTTTTTTAAATTTTTCATAGGTTTGCTATGTTCAGAAGTACAAGCTACCTGTTGACTTTACGAACTTTACAATGCACGCTGCATATGGTGTTAGTTGGGGTGATGGATATTCTGATCATTATGAAATGGGCTGTATACCCCAATCAGTATGTTGACATCGATAATTTCGGAGTTACTTTCCTATTTCGTAGTTGTTATTGTCTGCAAGATGCAAAATGCAAACAAAGAGGGTGTTTATTCAATTAATTTCTTGTGTCGATAATATCGAAGAAATTTGATACCTCCCAAACGTTAAGTATCTGTCTTTCTAAGAATCATGCAGGGTTTATGATAATGGTGATTTATGGTAAAAAATAACACATGGGTTTCGTTAAATTTTCTGAATCAAGATAAAGTGTTATTGTTGAAAATCAAGTCTGTTTGCCAAAAAGGTCTTGGTCATGGGAGAAATCAGTGTTTTGAATTGAAATGAAATACATAGCAAGAAAAGAATTATCTCCTTGTTTACAGTATTTTTAATGCAATCTAGGTAAATTTAATCTCTCATGACCAGCATCATAAAGCAAAAGGTTGTTGTTTTTGTTTATAGGTGACCATTCTCTATTAGAAACCATGTTCAAACAGATGAGTTATTATTTTACCATGAATCACCCTATGCATGATTTTTAGAAAGACTGGTATTTAAAATGCATAATTATCAGGCAGTCACTCCTTAAATTGGCGATTGGCCAGAGTGAATAAAATAATATAATATGTATTTTAATCAGTATAGCCACTGTTAGACCATAAAGGTAAATTTCATGATACCTCTAACTTCAAATAAAAATTTATGAAACCTGGTCCATGTACATGATTGATGCTTTAATTTCTATTCAACTTTTGATCCATCAAAAACAAAAAGCATATGGTAAAATTATTTCTATCTTAGAAACTACATTACGGATAGGAAACAATCTACAATCTTGAGAAACCATTTACTTGTATACCAAATGTTATATGTAAATGTTTTTAATCTACATGGTCAGAAAACAGATTTAAGGTGCGATGCATCTTAAAGCGTTTAAAATCGAAATGTTGGCTTATAGCATAAAACTATAACAGATAAAAAAAGTGTTGCTTGTTTAATGTTCATACTTAAAGTAGTTTCACTGGCCACTTTTCCAAGTCAGGACCATTGCTATTTTCGATATTTTTGGTATGTTCCTTGTTTTGTCGTTTTTTCCTGGACTTTGAGATTTAAGCCTTTTAAGTTCGGTAGTTTTGCTATTACCTCTATTTACTCTATACTTAACCTAATAGTAGTGACCCGGTGATCGATTCAGGCTTCTTGAGGCCGCCTCTTGTATTCTATTTATAGATGTGCCCAAGAGATACAGTCACACATCAGCTGACTGGAAAGAGATCTAGACGGTTTTTCGGACCAGATCTTCCTCAGCGATCAGTTGTATGTCGAGATTGTTGTTCGACCTATGGTTGCAATACGAAAAATTATGCATGTAATAGTAAAGAACGTCTTATCAGTAAGTCTGTGAATCTTGTTACATACAGAAAAGAAAAGCAAAGTAGATTGTGTTTAATCGGCATTTTTATGACTATTACCAGTATAGTAAATTACAATCAGTAAAATAAATTTAAATGCATTCTAACTCCTTAAACTTTGTTGTGTCAAGATTGATTAGTGAGTGAGTAGGCTGGAGTTTAACAACCTAGCAACAGTATATTGTATAAGAAATTACAAAAAAGACAGAATGGATGATAAGAAAAATAAATAGAGATTTGGAAGGGAAACAACTGAACTGTAAATTATTAAAGATTGATTAGTGAGTGAGTAGGCTGGAGTTTAACAACCTAGCAACAGTATATTGTATAAGAAATTACAAAAACAGACAGAATGGATGATAAGAAAAATAAATAGAGATTTGGAAGGGAAACAACTGAACTGTAAATTATTAAGACCTCTAGAAATGGGGAAAATTGAGCCGAAGTGTTGCACTACTTGACATTCAACAAAGTGATTTTTTACTTGCATGGATCAAACGATTGCACACTATGATCAGCAGTCAGGTGTTCTGTATTATGACCTGATAACCCCCGCGGACAAGGTCAACTCTAATCAGCAATCTTAGATATACACATCGGTCACTATTTGGACAATATTCTGTTGTGAGTCTATTTGCCACTCGGCCCTGCACGGGACTTTTGACTTTCTAGTACATGTATATGCAATAAGAAATCATAATTCTTCTGAGTTCTTATCTTCTTCATAATTATCCAAATTGTCAACACTTATCAACTTTTGAAAGTAAACTAGGGGGTTTATTGTTTTATCTTAAAAGGAATCCCGAATAATGTTTTAAAATTCCTTGCAGATCATAATATGGAATGCTATGCTTGCGAAAATACAGCAAGTCCTTCAAGTTGTTCTACTACCAAAAAATGTAGGGATAACGAGGTACGTAAAAAATTACAGTTTTATCATTATTATAAACAAAAAGGGAAAGGATTTGAGCAAAAGGAGATAAATACCTACAGCAAGCGGAGAAACAGTGATTATAAGGGCATGATATTTAGTTTATGGCTACAAATGAAGGCACTAGCAAAGTACCAATCTTTCAGAATCCATAGCAATGTCAAAATTAAAAGACAAAACATGGCACACATACAGATTGAAGCAAATAGGCACCGATGGGATGTTCGAGTATCAAAAGTCTGAATGGTAAACGACACAACAATGAAACATGAATAAGACTAGAACGAAGAAAAAAAAACACACAATCAACCGCACAGATATCAGCAAAAAATTGTGACTTTTGGGTCTTGCACTTTTGTGTAGCGTGGCATTTATTCACACACGTACGCAGTAAGTTTTTGTTTTGTTTTACACATCGGTATTATATAGCATTTCTATCCACTGAAGTTTCGATCGAGACATTTTGATCGAATAATGTATCAAGACTGATGCAAAACCGTTGGTGTAGCGGTGTATGCGCCAGAATACTAGTACCCTCATTCGTGGCTTGACCCTCGTGTCAGGTTCGATTGACACCTATTGCGATGGTGGTCTCACAAAAGGACGCTAGCTGCTTCAAAGGCAACATCAGAAAACTGCAATATGGAGTGAGATTTATAAAAGTATTAAGTTTGTTTCTATGAATTGTATTTAAGCAAACATCTGTATACTTACATATCATTTTTTGGCTCAATTCCTATTTCATATATCTTATAATTTGTAGGTGTGTTATGTTCAGAAATACAGAAATGGATTCGATCAAGTCAGATATGACTTGGGATGTGCAGCAAAGGAAGTAAGCTTGAAGTATCTGGTTCCTGGTCCAATCTTTTTCCCCTTTGTTTATAATGATGAGAACATTGTCATATTTTACGCACTTCGATATCTATACAACTTGAAGGACTTGCTTTATTTGCACAAGCATAACATTCCATGTTATGATTTGCGAGATGAATGAACATTATTAGATTTCTTTACTGATTGCAAAATACAAAAAGAAAACTTCTTGTTACGTCCCAACAGTAGATAGATTTTGACAAAACGAAGAATTATTGAGGAGATAAGAACCCAATAGAATCACTATTATTTATCTCCTGTACAAATACCTCCATACATGGCTCGAGTGGCGAAAAGATCCGAAATACAGCTTAGCTTGTCGTAATTGGCGACAAAGGCCTAGGGTTTCTGACGTATGGTTAGTGCTCAATCCACAGATTTTAAGGCTAATGTGGTCAGATTTGAGTGGACCTTGTCCGGAAGGGTTGTCAGGTCATAATACAGAACACCTGACTGCTCACCTTATTGGGCAAAGGTGTGTGAAGAGTGGTACGCTTGATGCACGTGAGAGATTTTAATCTGATGCTTGTTTCGAAAAATTACTCACCAATCTGTTATGTTTTGGCTGAAGGTTTGCATGGGAGGAGTTAGTCACACTGTAGGGCGAAGAGCTGGAACAAAACATCTTCTGTGTGATACTTGTTGCAGTGGTACTGACCGATGTAATTATGGAAGGACCTGCTGATATGTTTGGTTAGTTATATGCTTTAGAGTTTGTTCCCAAAAAGAAAAATGTAAAATTACAAAGGAGACGGTTTCAAGGGGACACAATCCGAATGCAACGTTTAAAAACATTTTTCAAGCAAGAAGCAAAGGATTACAAATTTTACTTCCGAGAATAGTAAGTTTGAAAACACATAAAAGAGACATTTTAAAATCAAAAGAATGTCAAGCACAACAAAGAAAAAATAAGAACTAAACTTCAAAGAGCAAACCCGAAACCAAATAGTAGCCAACTTCTTGTGCTCCAGTAAGATAAGTAGTTTCTTATTGTTATCATAGAAGGATTAATTAAGCGAACTAATTGAACATCAAACAGCATTAGATATATATTTTACCATATGAACTCTTTAATACTTTAAAATAGACCTTTCTTTTTATTTCAGCACGATTGTTAAGAAGAACCATGCGAATAAGCAAAAATTGAAACATATTACATGGTATTTTTTTCTGTTGTAATGTTGAAGGAAATAAAAATAAATATCAGTCGTTTAAAATCAAAGTATGCAGTGCTTAATTGTTGATTTAATAAACGATGTTACAAACAAAGCAGAAAAAAAAACACATTGTCCATACTATTTATATCAAACCGATACTAAATAGTATGAATAACTAGTCATTGCTTTATTCGTATGAAGTAGTAATAGAAGAAAGTAGACCTGCAGCAGACCTGTCGCAATAAATATTGGGTTTGTAAAGCTACAAAGCTTAATACATGACGTTTACAACAGTGGTGCATCGTGATAGTAACAATATAACGTTCCTCGCACCTTAAAAACCCTGCTGTAGATCTTGATAATATTAATATACGTCGGGATTATTGGCCTGTTTTCACGTAGTGAAAAATCCGGGTTATAAGATGATGAGTCGCGGACGAGCGGACGGAGGAAAATTTGTAACAGTTTAGTCATCACTTACTTATCATAGTTCCTTGATATTTAGTTTACAGCATCAGCATGAGGTTCCATATGCCATATGTGGTATTCGCATTTAGAATTATTATTTTCTGTGCAACGAAATCTAGCTGTTTTGACTTTTTGATCAATTAAATTGATATAGATTAGTGTGTTTTATATTTTTAATCTAAAGCAGATGAAAGACCACAGGCAGCGACCACTGGTCAAATTGAAGGATGCTAACTGTCTTCCATTGTTGATTGTTTAACTTGGCATTTGTTTATAATTATGTAGGTTATGTAGCGTACAATTATTCTCATCTCATTAGCGTTTATATAGCTGTTTGACATTTTTTTCTTATTTAGATATGCATAATTATACCCCACGCAACGAAGTTACGAAGGGTATAATGTTTTTGACTGTCCGTCCGTCCGTCCGTCCGTCCGTCCGTCCGTCCGTCAGTCCGTCTGTCTGTGATAAAAATTTTCGTAACAGATATCTCAGCTATTATTAATTGTAGGCTTTTGATATTTGGTATGAAGCTTCAGGTGGGGGTCCTATATGGTGGGATACGTTTTCAGGTCTGTTTATCATCTACTTTCTGTTTAACGAGTTGACTTAGACTTTTTTCACTAAATTTTCAGGGTTGAAAATTTTCTTAACAAATTTCTCAGCAACTATTAATTGTAGGTATTTTATATTTGGTATTTAGCTTCAAGTAGGTGTCCCATATGTTGGGATTTGTTTTCAGGTCTGTCGATCATCTACTTCCTGTTTAAATAGCCGACTTTTACTTTTTCACAAAATTTTCAAGGTTAAAAATTTTCGTAACAGATTTCTCAGGAACTCTTAATCGTAGGTATTTGATGTTTGGTATTTAGCTTCAGGTAGGTGTCCCATATGGTGGGATTTGATTTCAGGTCTGTCGATCATCTACTTCCTGTTTAAGTAGCCGACTTCGACTTTTTTCACTAAATTTTCAGGGTTGAAAATTTTTGTAACAAATTTCTCAGCAACTATTAATTGTAGGTATTTTATATTTGGTATTTTGCTTCAGGTAGGTGTCCCATATGGTGGGATTCGTTTTCATGTCTGTCAATCATCTACTTCCTGTTTAGATAGCCGACTTTGACTTTTTCACTAAATTTTCAGGGCTGAAAATTTTCGTAACAGATTTCTCAGGAACTCTTAATGGTAGGTATTTGATATTTGGTATTTAGCTTCAGGTAGCTGTCCCATATGGTGGGTTACATTTTCAGCTCTCTCATTCATTCATTTCCTGTTAAATGAGCCGTCTTGGAAAGACAAAGACTAAGACTTTTTTATTCCTAACTCGAAATAGATAATCTCTGTCCATAATGTGGACGCGTGGGGTATGTGAGCGTGCTCACTAAGGTTCTTTCATTTCAGAATATTTTATGGTAAAGTGCACGTTTTATTCTTTACATGATATAGCCGACTATGTAACAACATATGCTATTGTTATAAGAATACTTGACACTGATCGTTTTAATGGTTAATACATGCAAATTTTAATCTGGTTTAGAAAATTGACAACGGCATCAACATGCATCATAACCGTTTACGGAATTCAAACCGTCGATTTGATTTATTTTTCTCCTTGAAAACGAATACAAATTACGCCAAATTCTAGGGCAATCTTCTAAAACATCGTTAAGGGAAATCGAGTTAATCCAAAACAAAAGAAAGAAACGGATCCGGCTAAGATGGATGATTAAAGGAATAGATTCATCATTGTTAGGAAAATGAAAATGACATTTAATTGTTCCAATTTCTACAAAATTGTCTTGCGTTTTAAATGGACGGTATACAAAGTTCTTTTAGGTTTAGAATTGATTCAATAATGTTTTTTTTAATCGGCTGCATATTAAACCATAAAATATTGTATAGCAAGTGAGATACTCCGCGTCATAACACATATAAACATTAACCCATATAAAAAAACCAACCCAACGAAGAGTCGGGTTATTGAAAAAAAAACGTATAATTGCTGAGCCCCCAGATGGTCCAGATGTGTATCAAAGATGGCTGAAAAGGGTGAATCTCATGTACGGGGTAGTTAGGAAACAATAACGGACAACATGATTTCCTCTTTTCGTGGTCCAGCAAGTGTGGAGAGCGCAATGGCTTATGTGATTTTGTTGATTTGACTGCCATGTATGCACCATGAAGAGGGGAGTTTTGGCCAATTTGATAATTGTTTTACGCCTAGTGAAGGGTCTAACCTAAATAGTTCTAAGAATGGTATGAAATCTTAAACATATGTCTAACCTGAGCCAATTGAAAAAAAGAGCAGTGACCACTTGTCACAATGAAGGCTGCTGGCCATGGTTTTCTTCCATTCGAATTATATTTTTTTTTAATTGCCGCTTATATCATGTATATATGAAAGCAGCATAGCCTGCATATCGCATCGTCTTTATCGTATTTATTTTGAACTTATATCAAATGCAAAATAGCAAACAGCACCTACTGGCATCGTTGAAGGCTGCTTATGGTCCTTTTAAATTGCCCCATTTAAATGCGGGCAGTACCCTGTTAACTCATTATATGTCTCATTATCTTCTATTAAGTTGTTACCTCTTCAATTGGTCTTCAAAATTTACAGTTGATTTTTCCCCAGTCTTTTCCGATATTTCTAGAACGTCATCTTATCAATGCCCTTATAAGACAGAGACTTATGTAGTCATATAGCTATCTGATTTTCGCGTTTTTTATTGTTTAGACAGGGTAAATCAGTCTGGCAATATTCCTACCACAGGATCCTTTACGGAACACATTTATTGTTTCAATGTATTCTAATAATTTAGAATGTAAAACATATTGTCTAAACCAACAGGTACATGTACATGTATATACCCACGATGGAAATGTGCATTATACTACAGTTATCAATATACAAGTTGATGCATCATTAAGCATTTCTGGCCTTTCCTCTTGTGTCAATACATATTTCTTCACAAATATTCGAGTCGGCGGAGTCATTACGATCAAGTTAGATTGTTGTAGCCTAATAGCTATTCTGCCATTTGAATGCTTAAATATTTAATATCATAAGGTTTTTAATTTATTAAAATTGCAGTATAGAGACCAAAGGTCAGAGTTTTCAGCTAACAGCGGCGAAACAGGTCAAGGAATATGTAAATTTCTTTCAAAACTAGGTCACATTAGTTTTGCATATTTATGTGTCAATGAATTGAATTGAATTATGAGATAGGTACTATTAAATGTGCAACTCAATAGTCACGAGAGTAAAGTTTATGAAGTTGCAGAGTATGAAAAAAAAAATTGAATGTACAACTAGCTATATAGGGATCCTCCTGTTTATACAAAAGAGTATGTGTTTTTATTCATATTTCAAATTAAAAAACATTTTGTTTTAAAAGAATCCCTTTCAAACACACACGTTTGTGCCGAATGGTCGAGTGATTTCAAAAAAAATCTTTGCATTATAAGACCTGAAATTCGAATGTCCTATTGCAACTTTTTGGCTATAATTCTGAAACTGGCAATTGATGAATTTTGTAAATTATTTGTCTCTCAAATGATCAAATCATCAATAGGTGTATCCATTACTGAATACCATAAAAAGTTATATGTGCCTTGCTCACTCATTTTTTAAATTCGTTCTAGTATAAGATGATATGCCTTTTAATGCTATAGCGTTTGATTGTTTTGCAAAGGCGTTAAATACTTACTCACATATTGTTTTTTTGGTGTATAGGCAAATTCAAATTACCATAATCATAAACATTTTTTTTTTGAATTTAGGAACATTGGGTGGCATTCTGTAAAAGATTCCAGAAGACTCCTCATTTGTTCTTAAGAAAATTATAAGAAAAAAAAATAATGATAAAAATGAAACTTTATGATTTTTTTATTCAAACTGCCCCTTTTGGGTCAAAATAGACAACATCTTTTAATAAATGACACTTTTATAAATAGCTCAAAATATCCATCAATTGTAAAGAGAATAGAAGCAATTTTGAGTATTAACAGCCTTGTGAAAACAGATAGGATAACAGTTAACACGATAAACCAATTAATGCAACAAATGAATTTAAAATCTATTATCTAGATACGAATAACAACAAAGTTCCAGACAATAAATTTTGCTACGCCTAGCGCGCGTTTCGTCTATTCAAGACTCATCAGAGGCGCTCTACCAAAAAATATTGAAAATGCCAAACACTATAGGAATATAAAGAGCATAGAACTGTAAAATCAAAAATACCAAACTGGGAAACCAAATTATTACTAAGATAATCAACCTATGTCTGGGGAAGTACACATTTATGTTAAATAAGTGAGCAAATTATACCATCAGCTGCTAAATGACATATATTTTCCACAAAAACCATCATCTATTCATTTTTTATAAATTTTCTTATTCATATAAAACATTTGTATATAATTTTGCATGTTCAGTACTGATCATGATTAAGACTTGTGTATGCCATAGTTTTACTCCACTTCGTTCTTGTATTCTCTTAGTTTCAAACTTCCTTGCGAATAACTGACATAACTTGATTATTATTTGCAATTGGAAGTTATACTTGTTGGAACTAGTAGCCAATTTTGTAAAACACGATAAACAAATCAATGTAATAAATTATCTAAAATCTAGTATATAAATGACACATTAATATGAAATAACTGAGCAAAGTATACCATCAGCTGCTAAATGACATTTATTCTCCACACAATCATTATATATTCATTATATATAGAGGTTTTTGATTTATATAAAACATTTGTACATAGTTTTCATGTTCAGTTCTAATAATGAATAAGACTTGTGTATGCCATAGTTTTAATCCACTCGATCCGTTCTTGTGTTTTCTTAGTTCCAAACGTTCTAACCAATAACTTGATTATAATTTGGAAGTTATACACCATATTTTGCAAAACTATCTTTGAAAATCATCTATCTATATAAGATAACTACATCTAACAACTGTTCACTTTTATGCATCGTTTTTCTTTCCTGAAACCGCGGACTGTAACAGTCAGCATAAGTAATTGTTCAGATATCTGCTATTGAATTGTCAGAGATCTTGAGCTCCTTTTGAGTTCCGTTGGTTGTCAGTCTGTGGTGCAGCTCGTCACCTTTATTCGACCCTTTATGTTTAAAATCTAAGTCTGACCTTAAAGACAAGGTCTGATTCAATGTCATGGTCATTCTCCGCCCACGTGATGAAATTCGTTCACCAATCTGGCGTTGCCATGTTCGACGCAATTTGCCATTTACCTAAATGTAAGTAGATTTTTTAAGTTAGGAAAGAAAGAGATAAACAAACTGTAAATAAACATTGTTTTTTTTTAATGTTAAACGAAAAACCAAGATGTACTAATGAGACATGAATTAACGGATATTAAGGAATCTCTACATAGCCTAAAACCCGATACTTTTCACTCTCTATTGAAAAATTTTAAGTCGAACGTAGGGATAAACATTATGATTTGCCTGTGAGCTAAAATTAAAATGTGAAACTTTTTATTGTGAAAGCAAATTTTATGATTTCACTTGTCCTATTTTAGGACCAGGAAAGAGTTAGATGATAAATCAAGTGTCACGACTGAAATTAACATCTGCAAAACCCAGCATAAAACCTATATCTTCTTATATCAAAAGGCTGCTCCTCTTTAAGGAAGCTGAGGTACCAATGGGGTATCCGAATGTCAAAAGTCCGAAAGGGCAGAGACAAAACCAGTAAACACGAAAAAGAACAGGACAAAAACAGACAACATGTAAAACATGAAAACACAAAACAACTGAATATCAATCAACAACGCGAACTCCAGTCGAAACAAGAGTGAACTCAGGTGCTCTGGAAGAGTAAGCAGTTCCTGCTTGCTATAGCACACCCGTCGCGTTGCTAATAGTCCATTCAGCGTGACAAATCAACACCCTATGACAAACCAACATCTGCACTCATCTGAGAGATCGAAATCCCATATTTGTCTATAAGTGGTTAAAGTCTCTTTAAAGGTTACAGGGCTTATATGACTGTTATATTCAATCCAATACGATTTGGTTCACTAACTTTACATACCTCATTGTTCATGAAGCAGAATATCAGCGAAATTAGAAATCCCTGAAATAAAAAAAAATATGACCTTTTTTAATCTTAATATCCACTCAAACAGCTGAAGCAGGAAGCGATTTCATATTGAATAAGAAATTGAATCACTTTGGCGATTACTATCAAATTATGTTAAAAGTTTTAGGAGTAAGCACTGATAACAGTAAATCTGATAATTTCTACGAAGGTTTGTTAAATGATTTCATTCAGACAGGTACAAACGAAAACACAACAATGGGATGGCGATGTAACCACTGAAATTCCATTAAACCATAACGAATACCAATGTAATGATATTTTGTCAAGCTCAAAGGAAATAAATCTCTCAGAAATATAATAATTCAATTTTGATACAAACTGATTACATTTTCATTTGGCTATAATTGTTTAATCTGTGTTCTAAGTATAAATTGCTTACATTTTCAATGAAAGTTTTATATACCTTTTTATTTCATTTTGTCATAAAAAATATTTTTGACAAAATATAAACGTACCTGCAAGTTACTAATACAAATGGTAAATCTCTCATATTCAAGACCACCGGTAACGGATAAAGGAACTCTATATATAGTAACAAAGAGATGGACACCAAACAGAGGGATCAGAATAACAGTGGCTTTTACTGCCCGTCTAAAAGATATCAATATAATAACGTTAAATAATTAAAGAAAGCAATAAAAGGAGTGCCAACGTAGTATTCAAATAGTATAGGCCAAAAAGGGCTTAGCCAATAATTCGATATAAAAACAAGCCGAATAAAATGGAGAAAATGCACGTTACATTTCAGCGTTCGATGTTAGACGAAGTTTTTAAAGAATAAACATTACCATTTCAAACGTTACCAGTAATCGGATAAGATTCTATTCATCGTTGTTTTACGTGAGATAACACAATTGTATAAAATTGTATTCATGAATTTCTATTGGTTTTGATATATCTTATATGGAAATTCTGCGATAATGTTAATTTTGGGAATCGTGGTGATTTAAAGAAAACAATTTTCCAGAGCTAACATTTCAAATATGACTTTCAAGAAAACAATGGGTTTTAGTTGTAATAATATCATCTAGTAAGTCGAACATATATATCGTTTTAGTCATGCGATTAGCTTATAAAAAGTGGTGAACAATGTAATGCTTTTGAATGTTTTTTTGATCATTTTTATTTTTTTTACATTAATTGCAATTGTTCCATATCCTATATTGTTACTCACCTAAAACTGCTCGGTTCATTCGGATGAGATTGCATCTGTGTCAGTAATATCCTTACAATGTTGCACAAGAAAACAAAGTTGGCCTACAACATTTTGTAAAATTCCAGATAATACTTAATAGAAATATCTTAAACCAGAGGAATGTTGGAAGATTTCGTTTTTTCGTGGGTTAGAAAAATACAAGAAATTAAATCCCCACAAATTTAAATATTGACTTAAAGAGTGTACATAAAAAATAAAACCCTTGAAAACCTGCCCCCACTTTTTCAATTTTGTGCTATTCACCACAAAAATTTATCCACACGAACATAAATGTTTATACAGTATTTCAAATTAAGGATTCTTTGCCTGTACTGAGATGAATCCTCAATATCCCTATTGTGTCATCACAGCCGTACCGTGTTACTACCGGACTCTTGAATCATAGTGAATGGGGGGGGGGGTTTGGCGCAATAAAACCTGGTTCAACCTACCATTCCTTTTTAATGCATGGACCAATTCAGGACCATTCCGTTCTACAATTTCTTCTATATGACTTCATTGTTTTGTCTTCCATATTTGACATGTGAGATTCTCCAAGTTTATTTTATTTGATTTCTTTATTTAAGATATACCCTTTTTAATCTTTCCCTTGTAACCCTTTTCGTAGTCGAGATACAATTCAAACAAATACCGATCGTACTCTTCTACATATTTTGCATCTTCATTTGTTTGACAACTTTAATCAGTGAGTTGATAAGATATAAATGATAAGAATGGTTTATATATTTAATGAAGATATGAACGTACCATAATAAATACAAGATTTGGTGTATAGAAAATCCATTCAGTGTCCTGGAAGCTTGTCAACCAGCAGCTAAACATATAAAAGTTAAAAAATGAAATATCTTTAGACCAGAGGCTTACATTGCATCTCCTTAAACCAAAAGTAATAAAACAAATAAAAAAAGACTTAACATAAATCATGTCAATAACCATATAACAAGCATGTCAGGCAATGTTTTCTCAAACGCTTTTTAAAAATTCTTCTCAATAAGCTTTAAGAGGTAAAAGTGTAACAATTTGGCAATCAATTCTGGTAAATCCGAAAAGACAAAAACATATTATTATACATTAAGTGCCATTCTCTGTAAGAATCAGGCAATGGGTGAATCATGATTAAAAACACACAAGTTTGACTTCAAAATACTGTTCAAAATGCTTAAAAAGTAACAAAAAATGCATTGGCCCTTTTTTTAAAAGTCAGTAATTAGAGATATATTTTGGTTGAAATGCATATTGAATTTGAATACAAGGGAGATAACTCTGTCAAGTAACACTAAATTCCTATCATTTTAACACAAATTTTTCTCCATCCTCTGACACTCGAGACAACAACTAATGTTTGTTTCTTCATAAGAAGGCTATTTTGAATGACAATTTATTGTCAAAACCGTGTGTTTTTAAAATCATGATTCATTTTTTTTTAATTTTGCCTGATTCTTACAGAGAACTGCACTTAAATCATCACAACATAACAAACTTTCCAAACACATATTTCAACCACGATCAGCAACATCAACTTAAGTCGAAATGAGAGTGAACACATGTGCTACGGAAGAGTAAGCATCTCTTGGTAGTTCAATCACGACCGTCTAGTTCGAGCGATTAATTTATTGTGTGTCAAATCCGGTAAATGCTCTGTCAAACCACTATCTACACTCATTTCTTTAGAGGACAACTTTATTTCTAATTTAACGCACTATTCCACATCTTATTTTTGTGTTTATCGATATGAAGGAATGCATTAAATTACAATATGTAATATATGCACTTTACAAGATCATTGTGAACATTGAAATGCACCGATGCTTAGATGAATGCTGGTTGTCTTAGAATAAAAACCAAAATTTCAGGATCGGTATCCATTTCACTTTACGTTCTAGATCACGTACCCCTTTTAATGTTCTTCACACTGATAAAGTCGAATTCCTGATAAATAACTAACTTTTAAAAAAATTATTGTCTGGAACTTTGTTGTCATTTGTATTACCAGTTTGTTCTCTTTTTTTTTGTTAAGTAAATATCATTAAGAAAAAATATATTGTGCAGGCAAAACCGGTATCTGATATAAAACAACACACCTTTCATTTGAGTATAAAACTCGGAGAATGGAATATAACAAGGCTGCAAGTAATGGAATTCCTGAAATAAATACAAACAAAAAACTCATATCAACATTACAAAATTGATTAGAAAAAATAATAGAATTTTGAATTGAATTTAATCGGTTATGTTCTTTGGCTAGAACTAGAATTGCATTGTTGATTTCTGTTCGGTTGATTTTGTGTTTTGTATTTCATCGTGATATTCTTGATAGTGTAAACCGGTTTGGTCGTTGCCTTTTCGGACTTTTGACACAATCGAAAGCCCCATTGGTGTCTCCTCTCTTCTTTCTTAATAGAAAGCTGCACCCTTCAAAGTAACCATGTCACCCAAACTGCAACAACAATGTACAATGATAATGATAAATAACTTACTACCCTGTATTTTATTATGTTAAAACTTTGTTCTAAAAGGTTAGTTAGAGAATGTCCGTATAAGACACCAAACAAGTATAACGTATTTCAAACACCAAAATCGAAATGTTTGAAACCTTGTTTGGAATCATAAAAGCTTAGTGTAAATCACTGTTTGTCAATTCAGGACTATTGAAGGATTAGTTTTTCCTGATGTTCTTTTTTACTTTTATGGGCATATGTGTTTCATCCTGCCTTCTGATTTTCGGACAAATCGGAGCCCAGTTTTTATTTCGCTCCCTTCCGAAGTTTTTAAAGCCAAAAGCTGCATCCTGCTTTTTTTCAAAGCACTGTCCTGCCTTTTATTTCCTGCTTTTTTATTTCTAATTTTACTTAACCATCTTAATAAAAATCAAATGGTCACTCCCTTGCGCAAAACACGTCCTTTTTAAATATTTAGATGAGTAAACTTTATTTGCCAATTTTATTTCTTATCTTGAAACGACGCTTCGTTATTTTTTTTCTAATAAGAAATTGGTAAATTGGTGTTTTAAGAGCACCGGTATCATTGCATTATACATAACATCTCACCCCAACCAAACACAGAGATACAGATGAGTGACCGTGGTGGTGAGAATGCGTTGCTTAGTAACTGATGTAAATAGAATCCTTCACAGAACATCCAGGTGTAGGTACAGGAGCTGAGGTAAATCCTAAGGAAGGCTAAAAACCTACACCAGGCCTGTAAGTAGAAAAAGATGTCCATATAAATATGTGTGTTTGTAGGTGTAGGTTCATGAGCGGAGGTAAAACGTATAGGTTTTAAAAGGAAGGGAAAAAATGCACATTATTTGTGGAAGAAGCAGAGGTACCAATGGGGCAGATACAAAAGGACAGATTTGTGGTTTTTTTTTAATTACCGAAAAAGAATATTATATACTCTACTTTTCAATAGCATCTACACCTTGTCTCGTATCAGACGAGTCCGTTAGTCATGTAGATATAGATAGTATCAAAAAGGAAGGTACATAATATTCTATTTGTAATAGAACTAATGGACATGTATTTGTAAAATAAAAAATGCATCATAATTTGCAACCATTGTGATATTGTAATGTTCGTGAATCTTAAGTTAAGGACATTTGTACAAAAAATTAGGATCTTTAAAGCAAAACAAGAAACAATAGGTTGTAGAAACAGGAAGTCTAAAAGTTGATATATTGGGATGAATTTGTGGTAAAACAAGAGACCAACAGTACCAATGTTAAAGTGAATACGTTTCAATAGCTAGAAATCGTGAGGTGTAGGTTATTATCGAAAACGTGTGCAAATCTTGATAAAGAAACTAATAAAGATGATTTTTTGTAATTATGTAGGAAATATATAATGACAATGATTTATAATAATGAAAGTGTAAAAATGAAACGGGTTATGAAGTACAGTAATAACAAATGGTTCATTAAGTTTAACAGTCTATACAAAAGTTTTAAGGTATACTATAGCAAGCAAAACTGTTTGCTGTTCAGGAGCACCTGAGTTCACTTTTACTCGTTAAGACTTGAGTTTGTGTTGTTGATTGATTTTCAGAAGTTTTTTGTGCTTTTATGCTGTCTGTTTTTTTTTCGTACTGGTATTGTTCCTGTTTCCTTGTTTTTTTATTGCCGTTGGTACTTTTGACATTCAAATGCCCAATTAATATCTTTTTGCTTCTTTCAACATGCTCGGTACTAAGACATATAAAGGTGTTTTCATATAGATATGAATTTTGTTGAAGATTATAATATAAATACTTACAAAATTACAAATACCAAAAACGCGGGTATAAACGGTTAATTTTGATATGCTATATATCGATATTTCAAGGAGTAACCTCTCATCAGTAGCATTTAAGCCAAAACATTGGAAGGTCAAAATCCAAAACAGTTGAAAACGAAAAGTACTCAAAACCAAAACGTTCGAACAAGGAAGCAAAATCCAGCACCGAGGATATCGACCATGTGCATTACAAGGAAAGAAACCTGGTGTTTTTATCAATTTTGAATTTAACTATCGGAAATTTCAGCGACAATATATTAGAAATTTTATGGTAATTCGTGTCAGACAAGTCTGACTACCAGGCTTGTGATTACCCTCGGGGACCTCTGGTCCACCAGCAGCGGTTATCGCCCAGTGGTTTCAAAATTACAAATACCAAAAACGCGGGTATAAACGGTTAATTTTGATATGCTATATATCGATATTTCAAGGAGTAACCTCTCATCAGTAGCATTTAAGCCAAAACATTGGAAGGTCAAAATCCAAAACAGTTGAAAACGAAAAGTACTCAAAACCAAAACGTTCGAACAAGGAAGCAACATCCAGCACCGAGGATATCGACCATGTGCATTACAAGGAAAGAAACCTGGTGTTTTTATCAATTTTGAATTTAACTATCGGAAATTTCAGCGACAATATATTAGAAATTTTATGGTAATTCGTGTCAGACAAGTCTGACTACCAGGCTTGTGATTACCCTCGGGGACCTCTGGTCCACCAGCAGCGGTTATCGCCCAGTGGTTTCAAAATAACAAATAGCAAAAACGCGGGTATAAACGGTTAATTTTGATATGCTATATATCGATATTTCAAGGAGTAACCTCTCATCAGTAGCATTTAAGCCAAAACATTGGAAGGTCAAAATCCAAAACAGTTGAAAACGAAAAGTACTCAAAACCAAAACGTTCGAACAAGGAAGCAAAATCCAGCACCGAGGATATCGACCATGTGCATTACAAGGAAAGAAACCTGGTGTTTTTATCAATTTTGAATTTAACTATCGGAAATTTCAGCGACAATATATTAGAAATTTTATGGTAATTCGTGTCAGACAAGTCTGACTACCAGGCTTGTGATTACCCTCGGGGACCTCTGGTCCACCAGCAGCGGTTATCGCCCAGTGGTTTCAAAATTACAAATACCAAAAACGCGGGTATAAACGGTTAATTTTGATATGCTATATATCGATATTTCAAGGAGTAACCTCTCATCAGTAGCATTTAAGCCAAAACATTGGAAGGTCAAAATCCAAAACAGTTGAAAACGAAAAGTACTCAAAACCAAAACGTTCGAACAAGGAAGCAAAATCCAGCACCGAGGATATCGACCATGTGCATTACAAGGAAAGAAACCTGGTGTTTTTATCAATTTTGAATTTAACTATCGGAAATTTCAGCGACAATATATTAGAAATTTTATGGTAATTCGTGTCAGACAAGTCTGACTACCAGGCTTGTGATTACCCTCGGGGACCTCTGGTCCACCAGCAGCGGTTATCGCCCAGTGGTTTCAAAATTACAAATACCAAAAACGCGGGTATAAACGGTTAATTTTGATATGCTATATATCGATATTTCAAATAGTAACCTCTCATCAGTAGCATTTAAGCCAAAACATTGGAAGGTCAAAATCCAAAACAGTTGAAAACGAAAAGTACTCAAAACCAAAACGTTCGAACAAGGAAGCAAAATCCAGCACCGAGGATATCGACCATGTGCATTACAAGGAAAGAAACCTGGTGTTTTTATCAATTTTGAATTTAACTATCGGAAATTTCAGCGACAATATATTAGAAATTTTATGGTAATTCGTGTCAGACAAGTCTGACTACCAGGCTTGTGATTACCCTCGGGGACCTCTGGTCCACCAGCAGCGGTTATCGCCCAGTGGTTTCAAAATTACAAATACCAAAAACGCGGGTATAAACGGTTAATTTTGATATGCTATATATCGATATTTCAAGGAGTAACCTCTCATCAGTAGCATTTAAGCCAAAACATTGGAAGGTCAAAATCCAAAACAGTTGAAAACGAAAAGTACTCAAAACCAAAACGTTCGAACAAGGAAGCAAAATCCAGCACCGAGGATATCGACCATGTGCATTACAAGGAAAGAAACCTGGTGTTTTTATCAATTTTGAATTTAACTATCGGAAATTTCAGCGACAATATATTAGAAATTTTATGGTAATTCGTGTCAGACAAGTCTGACTACCAGGCTTGTGATTACCCTCGGGGACCTCTGGTCCACCAGCAGCGGTTATCGCCCAGTGGTTTCAAAATTACAAATACCAAAAACGCGGGTATAAACGGTTAATTTTGATATGCTATATATCGATATTTCAAGGAGTAACCTCTCATCAGTAGCATTTAAGCCAAAACATTGGAAGGTCAAAATCCAAAACAGTTGAAAACGAAAAGTACTCAAAACCAAAACGTTCGAACAAGGAAGCAAAATCCAGCACCGAGGATATCGACCATGTGCATTACAAGGAAAGAAACCTGGTGTTTTTATCAATTTTGAATTTAACTATCGGAAATTTCAGCGACAATATATTAGAAATTTTATGGTAATTCGTGTCAGACAAGTCTGACTACCAGGCTTGTGATTACCCTCGGGGACCTCTGGTCCACCAGCAGCGGTTATCGCCCAGTGGTTTCAAAATTACAAATACCAAAAACGCGGGTATAAACGGTTAATTTTGATATGCTATATATCGATATTTCAAGGAGTAACCTCTCATCAGTAGCATTTCAGCCAAAACATTGGAAGGTCAAAATCCAAAACAGTTGAAAACGAAAAGTACTCAAAACCAAAACGTTCGAACAAGGAAGCAAAATCCAGCACCGAGGATATCGACCATGTGCATTACAAGGAAAGAAACCTGGTGTTTTTATCAATTTTGAATTTAACTATCGGAAATTTCAGCGACAATATATTAGAAATATTACAATATATTACAAGCCAGGAAGTATAATTATGTTTTTTTTTCGACGAAATCACATGAAATTAAAAATATGCATTGTGAGAATGCTCAAATTGTCCTTGATCACTATACCCCTTTTACATTTAGAGTTAAAGCGTTCACAAAAGACATATGGATAGACGTACAGACGAATAATTCTTCACATGTGTACTTACTGGGTTCTGAGTTAGTGTGGTTGTGTACACAGTATCAGATGACAGTCTGTCATACGTCACTAAAATATCCCACAATACTGAGGTTACTTCCTTAAGAAGAAGTGCCAAGAAAAAATGAATATGGAGTCTTATTCTGCATTGTTTACGCAATGATCTGTAATGAAAAAAAATAGGGTTTCCGACTAACATTTTAGAGAACTTGTCAGCATTATGGAGAGATGGTACTGTTTAATAACAGGCATATCAATATTTTAGAATACACAATAAAGAAACAAACACGCTTAAAAATGTTTAAACTCTGCCTAAAATAAGTTTTCTATTTAATGTGGATAACATTTTAACTTTTACTTTAAAGGTTGAAAGAGACAAGATGCAAAAAAATATCTGTAAAACGCGACTAATTTTTATGACACAAAATACTTTCCTGAATGTTACGAGATCTAGAACACATTCAATCATCAAAAATCTAATCGATATTGCTTATTTCTGGGACATAAAAACTAACACATCCTAATAGAACTCTTAGTTTTATCATAACCAAACTATGAATCGGATATGACCAACGACCAGTTCATGACATTATAATCCAGAGCTTGTTATTTCAATCACGGTTCCCTGCTGACGAGAAATGACAATTAATTACCCAGTATACCACAACTATAATAGATCTATAATAAAACACAGTCCGTACAAATGAAGCCAATAAGACGTCTTAATAACGGTCAGAATTCCGCCTTTGTGTGAAGGACAGTTGTGAACAAATTGAATGACAAAGTACCATATCTTAAGGCTTTGAAAGTCCTCTTGTCTTGAATGTTAATGCCATATTAAAGAGACATGGTCATATAAAGTGTTCTTATGTTAGGTGATATTTGTTAAGCCTTGTTATGTCACATTATAAGTTTTTACACTATTTCGTGGTGATTGACACAAATATACTGATCAGATGCTTTTATCATAAGCTGTAAGTGGAATGTTTCATGTGTTTAAAATGTTTTGAAGCGAACAAACAAATTAAATGTAATTTTGGTTATAACATCTACCTTTTCGATTAACCATTTACAGCACTGAAAATTGGAACACAAAATGTCATTCCTCAGTAATTTTATTGTTACGTTATGTTTTGCGGAACTACCCGATCCTAACATCGAAATGTATGAGGGAGGTATCATGGGCGCTATTATGATAAAACCACAATCCACCATTTCATTTAAAAAACATAAAATTACCTGTACAAAGTCAGCACCTTTGACATGTTTGTACTATTTATCTTATTCAGTACAAAATTACATGTACTTTTTTGGACATTTGAAATAGATCGTCCCTTTTATGTTATTATGTTACCTTTATTTAAAAAAAGGTATAACGTACAAAAGGAGAATAAAATGCTTATATGGATATCCTGTATATGCATATTTCAAGAATACAAGGAAAAACAAACGGGTGAATAAAAAAGAAATGAGTTTAGACATGGGACAATTTCTGTAAAAATGAAAACAAAAGGTTTGATAATTTCCTGTCAGACAAACCCGACGACCCGGCTTGTAGTTTCCAGGGAAAATTGTATATTGGCAGTTTCTTAAATTTGAGGTGACACATGTCTTTTTGAGCGAGAAGTGAAGCAGGGTGTTGGAAATGGTACACTGGTTAAATAGAAAGTGTGAATACTTTCGCTTGAAGTTCAAAATATGGGGAAACAAAGTGGAGAGGTACAGTTGAGTCCAGTTCTAACGTCTCTTTAGAACTGTCAGGAACTGTCAGGAATCTGTTCTAATTCTGTTCTGCTGACAGTTTTAGGACAGTTTATGACAAGCCCTGTCCTGTCATAGAACAGTTCTAGACAGTTCTATCCCGTGACAAATTTAGAACTGTTCTAACCCCTGACAGTTCTAAGCTGTCATAAGCCCTGACAGTTCTAACCCGTTCTGTGCCCTGACAGCTTAGAACTGCTCTAGCCTCGGACAGTTCTACCCCCTAACAGTTCTGATTGTGACGATTTCAGAACAGTATAGAATAAAGAATTGTGTGGTTAAAATAAATTTATATATCGAGTTTCATTAAATAATAATGCCGAAAATATGCACATTTTCCGAATTAGGAGTATTATTATAACCGCGTGACGTCATTTAGAACTGTCAGGGTGCAGAACTGTCCAAGGCTAGAACAGTTCTAAGGTGTCAGGGCCTAGAACAGTTCTAAGCTGTCAGGGCCTAGAATAGCTCTAAAGGTGTCATGGGTTAGAACAGGTTATGGCAGTTCTACCCTAGAACAGGTTATGACAGCTGCTGTCCAGGGTTAGAACAGTTCTAGAACTGTCAGGAGAACTGGACAGTAGAGATGTTAGAACTGGGCTCAACTGTAACAGTCATCGGGTGTTTCTTATTGGACGTGTCTCGCATTGATAAGAATAATTTATCATAATTATAAATAGGTTAAACTTACTGGTACCACAGGAAAATAACAAGAGCAGGAAACAGTAGGACTATACTTGCTCCACTACAAGCTATGCCAAGGTAGACAGAAATCTTCAATTCCTAAAAAGTATGTGTGTAAAAAAAAACCGCGTATAACCACGTTGATTTCATCATTTATGAGCTTAACTGAAATATTTTAAACGGTTCACATGATAATGTTACTAAAAAAATAAAAATAAAATCTACTTTATACTTACATACGTATATAAATAGAATTTGAAATAGGGCTTATAGCTTTCAATTGTATATAAATAGAATTTGAAATAGGGCTTATAGCTTTCAATTGTATATAAAAAAATATTCAAAGTATATTGTTTTCATTTTGATAAATATGTTATCGTACAATAATTACATTGATCACTATTTTTTCACTAGATTTATCTAGATTTAAAAATACGTTTTGCATCTTTCTTTAAGAATAAACTAGAAATGGTCAAAATTATGGGGAATAAGGTAAGGTTTGCTGATATGTTATCATAATTGTTTTACATTAGTTTAAGTAACTTGTTTACATCATCAAAATTATTAACGACTAAGTATGTCGGTCAAAAGCACATCAGTGCTTATGTTCCTTATTATGTATTTATATGCTGACTCCAAATAAAAGTTCTTTATCTATTTATATTTATGTTTATGAAAGTGTATGCGATTTACTCTTTTAGTTGAATTAAACTCAAAAGAACATAGATAACGAGAAAAAAAATAAAAAGAAACACCAACAGAATAACAAACACAAAAAAAAACACAAATCAACAACAAACAAAAAATATAAAACCGTAGTTTGTAAAGTCAATGAAGAATTTACAGCTGTAGTATCGATTTGGTTTTAAATAATATCCTTCGATTATGAAACACTACAATCACTCAGTTAAACCAATATTTGTTTGTAATACATTCCTTATTTCGACAAATGGCTGCAAAAACTACAAATTAAAGACAGTTAAAATGAATGTTTCAAAATGTAAATACACTTTTTCTTTATATCATAATTTTGTTGGATATTTTCTACCTCAAATGAGATCTAGATATATCAAAAACATGTATCAATCTCACCAAAAGGCTATAATTGGATATTACTTTTAAAACGACTGAACCAAATTGAGTAGTTTGCCAACTGTTTAATTTGTCATGGATCTTTGAGATTATTCATCCGAGTACAGTAAGCAGGTGATTTGCGAAGATTTCTGTTCCTCAGATTGCTATGGCAAATGGAACAAATCATTTTATACATCTCCAATAAATTTTATAAAGTTCCTATGGTGTCGGTAAAGCAAAACATTAAACTGATTCAAGGTTACAGACTTAGATGCAAACATCTTTATCCATCTTTAACATGTTTAAGATGACATTAGAAGTATAGTATATTTTTTTGGATTGAATAATAGCTATCATTAAAGAAATAAACTTGTTGTGCACGGTTTAAACATTTGTCAGACTTCTCGTAATGTACCGTAACATGTCAATCACATAGAAACTAAGATACGCAACAGACTTTGACTTTCAATGATTTTAAAACATGATCATGGTGGTATTTTATTCAACATCTTAGACATCCGACATGTCCTTGTAACGACAGAAATATAAATATTTTTAAATTCATTAAATTTTTATTGTTTCTGTTTTCTACCAAAGAAAACATAAGCTTTGATTAAAATGATGTATAATGTTTTGGACTGTTTTAAATTCAATTACGAAACAAGACCTGCCCAAACAATATATTTTTCAGAAAAAAATTATTACAAAACATCCGTAACCTATAAATGTGTGATGAAAAAAAGTAATTCTTCAAAACATCATGGCCATATAAATCTTGTTCCAAAATATCTTCAGCCTAGAAAAACATATTAGCTCTGTTTGAGTAAATATTTTTTTCTATCCTATTTTTGAACTCATATTGGTTTCAGCACCAAAATTGCCAAAAAGTCAAATTGCCCTTGGCACAATTCATGAAAAACACACGCTATACCTAAATTAAGATAGTACATGACAACGACAAAATTTCATGTCTCCTTGTTTTGTTCGATTCGTCATTAGTGTCACTGTCGCTTAACACATCAACAACCCGTGTCTTGAACATAACAAGCGGCATTTTACAGCATTCCTGTAATATATCACTTGTGGCAAAATGTTCACATTGGTTAATCAATCTTCTATTGAGTTACTAATTCTCTGAAATAATCGATTTCAAGACAATTTTTTTATAAAAAAAAACACGATGTCATTTTTATTTCTACCCAACATTCTCAACTTGATTTTGTTTACAAATTGTTGGATATGCTTTTAAATAGTAAAGCATTAAATGTTACAGGGAATGTATGGAATAAGGGGGTTCTTGTCATCCCTTGAAAAAATAGGGAATTTTTAGGAGTACATGTATTCCCTAAAATTTCCAGGGAATACATGTAATCCCTGAAATTTTAGAAGATTTTTACACTTTTTCCCTGACTTGGCAAACTGGATGTAATAAGGCCTTTGAACTGCTGTTTCAATAAATTGGACAGTTTAAAACTATTGGAATTAACTAAACTACAATTAGCAAGGTGAAAATAAATAATTCATGTTATCTCGGTAATCGGTAAGAAAGTCACAGGAAAAAAGTCACAGTTTTGATAGGTAAAAAGGTCACAGGAATAAATTAACAGGAAAAAGTAAGATCACAATATATATTACAATTCTTCCTATTGAACTTTATATTAGTATTTTGTATTTAAGGTATTTAATGTTGATTCATTTTCTTCCATTATCAAAAAGGTCAGAATAAATTTAACTAAGAAATATTGCAGATAATCAAATTGACCTCGAAACACAATACCTATTGTATTTGAACCGAAAACTCATCTATGTTTTCCAATTATGATAGTATGACGATGTCAGATTTCAAAACGACCTTGCTTGGTGCGTCATCAAGTATTATTTTTTATTGATACTGTCAATTAACGCAGCGGAAGCTCGTGTCTTTGACATAACAAACTCAATTAGAAATCATTTCCGTTCAATATCAACCACAGAGGCCAATTAAACTTCATTAAAGAAGCACAGAAATATCAAAGATTCTAGAGCTAGCTATAAACTTAATGTTGAACTTAGTTATAGCGTTGCACCAAAGAAAAAATAGCGTGATATGAAAAAAATAATTTTTGTATTTTCACCTAAAAAATTACTGAAATATTTCTAAAGGTTATTGGATTTTTGAGATGAAAATAACATGTAAAATCGAAGTTATTTTTCTTTTTTTTTGTTCCGGTTTCACCTATTCTATATTGGAATCACTTATCATATGAAAAACACATATTTAGACCAGATTATCTTTTACATTTCGTATGCAATATACTATTTTATGAAAATTAAGATATTTTTGAGTCTATCTTATATCGAGTAATCGAAATCTTTAGGCTTCTATATACTGTGAATTGTGAGTCTTGTAAATATAAGTGACTTCTTTTTGTATCAAAAATGACAGAAGCACAGTTATCAAGACCAATGTGTTATATTTACACGATTTAGTGGTGATAGATACATTTACATATATTGCTTTAGGGTTGATAAAGAAAACATAAAGAAACCCCTTTATTGAGGTGTCTATATCATGTTTGATTCTCTTTGTTACAGATTGTATAGTGTGTACTTCAATATATGATTAAAGGAGAACTTGACAAATTGGTTTTCTGTCCCTGAGACTCAACCTTTTGTTTCTTTAGCCTAATAAATATATATAAAAAATCTGGTTTGCAATGTTGTACTATAAGAGAAAATGGTTAGACGATTCTGAATATTACTTAGGAATCCTTCATTTGTTACTAACTCAAGTTGAAAAATTATATCTGAATGTTATGCAACAAAATTTTAATCCTTAACAATATCGTTTGATGAATGAATGAAATTTGCATCTCTATGTCAGTTAATATATTACTGATTTTTTTAAGAAATGAATACAAAATTTTAGAATAGCGTGAACTTCAAATTCAAAACATTTTTAAATCTTGAGGAGGAAAATTAAATTTCGAGCTTTTGGGAAATTAATTAAACACCGGTTACAAGAGCTTTACAATAGCACATATTTTAATAACGAACATACGCCTGGCGTTCGTTACGTCTATTTAAGTCTAACCGAGGCGCTTTTCCTCATTTTAAAGCAGACAAAATAATATTGAGAGGTTAACAATTAAAAATGCTTGATACATAAATATATTAACAGTCGTCTTAAATAAATCGGTCAGACCAAATTTTTTTTTCATATGCCTAAATCATAATTTTGAATGTAGGACATTAGAATCCTATAATTATTTATACGTATCTTTTTGCAATAAAAATGTCCTGGAAGATGCTTTTAATATGCAAGATTTCGTTGTTTGTTTGAATCCTTTCACCGATATTCATTGCGTGTGTCTTTTGAAAAGCATTTTATATCCGAATAAAGATGCGACTAAAAGGTTTTTGCTATCTATTTTCTCTAAGATCTGACAGTTTTTGTGAGCTAACTATACTTATAGGCATATCAACTGCATCTGTTCAGAACTTTGACATAAACTATTTATGTATCTACCTCACGTTATGTTGATCCCTTTTGGGTAGAAAAACAACTAGCTTTTACTTAATCAAATAGGTTGTAAAGTCAAAATTTATTTGTCACTTGTCTGATTGGATTGTCTACTAGGAACATCTTGTTTTAATTTACTATTAATTGATGTATTTATTTTCTGCACAGATTTACCCAGTTTGCTTGTTGGTTTTCAGAATTGTTGTTGAATTGATACATATGATACATATTGGGCATCTAGAACATATGAGATCTGACCAATGTAAAAAAATATCGATCTTTTGTTGCTCCGCACGAAGCGGAGCAACAAAAGATCGATGTTTATCTAGATTAAAATAATAATAATTTATTCAATAAAATATCAACATGTTATATATCACAATACACAATATACAGATACAAGTTAAAATACAATATATATGCAATTATCAAATGCAAAAAGTTGTTTGGATATGTGATTGCTTTTTGTACTTGTTCATATTTAGGAAAGCCCAGAAGGCTCATACGAGATTCGAAATTCGAGATTCGAAATTCGAAATTCAATATACCGTAAGAGAACCGGTGGTGTAGTGGTTAACGCGTCGGGCTACTAACACCGTGGTTCGTGGTTCGATCCTCGTAAGGGGTGAAAATTTCATGAACCAATTTTCCGACTCTCTCTTGACACCATTTGCGAGGATGGTTAAGAACCGATGCTAGTGCTTCGGAAGGGACGAATAAATGTGTCCCGTGTATGGGAGAGCAATACCCCATGCACGTTAAAAACCCTTTTGTAGAGTTCGATAAGAGCAGGCTCAATGGGGGCCGCTACAAAGGCCACACTCGCAATCTGCTAGCTGGAGAGGGATTAATATAAGCATTAAGCTTGTTTCCCAATCTACGGTAAATATATATGTTTAAACTAAATATACCGTATGATTTTTTTGCTACAGCCAAATTTTAAACAAAATGTAATGTCTTTGTTCGCAGAATTCAATTTTCGTGATTATTTTTATGAAGGTATATACTGTTTAGATACTATTTACGATATTTTTTTTCGGGTGTTCTTATTTCGCGATTTTTAAACTATCGCCAAAAATCTAAAAAATTAGATGCCCGAGAAAAAAAACGAGTCATTAAGTTCGCGAGTTTTGTTTAACTTCGCAGCTACTCAAATTGATGAGTCGTCTAGTCTGTCTTATGTAGTTAAGGGATACATAAGATGATAGGTGGTATAAATTGAAATGATTCGCCAATGGGCGTCTCCCGAAGAACCTTCATGTAGTCGAAGAAGGTTCCTGGCTCTGGTTCAACTGTAACTAAAGTAACTAACTCTGGTGGTGGTTTGAGCTTCACGACTCATGTCACACATAGCAGTCGCTAAAGTAATAGGATATTTTGGCATGATATAGAAATTTTGGGCTTGTTGCCAAAATTCCACGATCCTTTTGACCCAAAAGAAAGGGAGGATTCCAACAAGGAAACCATTTCTGAATATACCATTTCAGCACCGTATTAAAATCAACAGTCAGGTGATTGGAAATACACATTAATATCAATTATCTAAATCTTTTATACAAATCCGACTAAGATCCATAGATGTTTTGCCAATTAACTTTAAATCGTGACTAGTAAATATATATCTTAATAACCAATAGCAAACAAAATATTAATTTATCGAATTTTCCAAAATTATGGATTACATTGTTGAAATAGGGGTTTTCTGGAATTCAATGGTGACCATTTTTTTTGTTGGTTATTAGTATATTGCATTTATAGTTTCGAATCTAGAATTTCGAATCTCGTATCTCGAAATTCGAATCTCGTATCTCGAAATTCGAATCCCGTATCTCGAATATCGAATCTCGAACTTCGAATCTCGTATTTCGAATTTCGAATCTTGAATCTCGAATCTCGAATCTCGAATTTCTAATTTCGAATTTCAAGTTTCTAATTTCGAATATCGAATTTCGAATCTCGTATCTCGTATCTCGAATCTCGTATGAGCCTTCTGGGCTTTGTACATATTGATTTTGACGCCCAAATCGTGTGGAAAAGTTTAATTTAGGGTTCGATAAAAATGTATCACATTCTCTAATTTGCGATAAGTGGTATTATCGTTTGTATTTCTATCTTACCAACGGTTCAATTTTCAAAATATGTTCAGTCATTTTTTTCGTCTTTTTCAAACACCTTTTGCACCATGATCTACTGAAATAAGATTACTTAAATGATGACTTAAATATTAATGAAAAAACTAAGCATTGTCAAACAAAACCAATAATAACCAATGACGAGATGTTGAATAAGTGCACACGACACAACCAAAAATAAAAAATAAAAGACAATTAGAAAAAAATACAATGAGAATAGCAAGCAGTCTTCATAGCTGCATGTAATAACTTTTGCATCATAGTCAGTAAAACAGGTTAAAAATTGATTACAACAATAAGACAAAATACTTTACAACACTTAAAATAAGTTGAAAGGACTCACATGAAAGTTAAGACATGGTTGATAGTTGGTCCATGGCTGTCCGTCACGCATTTCCCAGGTACCATTAGGTAGACAAGTCTTTGTTGCTTGTACTTAAAAAAGCGATTAGAGCAAATATATTGTAAATAATTTAAGTGCAATTGCAACTTTGTTTTTTTATGGTAAAAAAGAATTCATTTGTGCATATTTTTTTTTAAAGCTATAAAACTCGTTGTATATGAAGAGCGAAAACAAAATTTGCATCATTTTTTATTAACTGTGTTTATTTTTACACAAAGAAGAGCAAAAATAATTTCGCATTTTATCCTTCCCTTTAAGGTTCATCTTTACACTTCGGAAAGAATGACCGATATTTTACGTCTTTTTTCAGTCTATGTGGAGACTAAACTACACATTCAATTGCTTAATAAGGCGTAGCAGCGTCTAGATAAATATTTTTTGCATAAACTTTAAGTATTTTGCACGTGTACACTTAATCCGTTTTGCCAGGGCATTTTCTTTGCGTTTTTCAGTTCACCCAAATATAGCCAAATATCAACAATGCCCTGTCATTTGTCCTCCACGTGCAAGGTAGTTATTAAATCTACTCACAATCGGTTTTATGGAAGGTTACTTATGGGTAATCCATGCTTTATTTATGGGACAATTTGAACGGAAAGAAAATGAATAGAGAAAACAACAAGAGTAATCTTGTAAACTGGAAGGGAAAATGATCGGCGATTTTTAAATTTAGACACTGCTACACTTTATTTTCTGTTTCTATGTGTCGTTTTAGTCGTACATAGACTCGAAAAATAGGTGAAATATCTACCATTTTATTCGAAGTGTAACCATGAACCTTAAAGTCAATAACAACATTTGTCGGGTCGGGAAAGATGATGTCGTTAAATAATTAAGTAAAGACACAAACGTGTTTCACGACGATTATCAAACTTGATCTTTAAAAAAAAAACAAAAAAAATCGATTGTCAATACTTTTGTTACATTGTATTTCCCTCAATACATTCGGAACTCAATCATCCCATTTTTTCAACTTTAAAGTAATACAGGTTATCATGGTTATTATACTCAATATCAATAATGCTCTTTTCATTAACTTCTTTCAGTGTCGGACTACTCAGACCAAGAATTACAAATACCAAAACGCAGGTATAAACGGTTAATTTGGATATGCTATATATCGATATTTCAAGGAGTAACCTCTCATCAGTAGCATTTAAACCAAAACATTGGAAGGTCAAAATCCAAAACAGTTGAAAACGAAAAGTACTCAAAACCAAAACGTTCGAACAAGGAAGCCAAATCCAGCACCGAGGATATCGACCATGTGCATTACAAGGAAAGAAACCTGGCGTTTTCATAAATTTAGAATTTAGCAATCGGAAATTTCAGCGACAATATATTAGAAATTTTATGGTAATTCGTGTCAGACAAGTCTGACTACCAGGCTTGTGATTACCCTCGGGGACCTCTGGTCCACCAGCAGCGGTTATCGCCCAGTGGTTTCAAAATTACAAATACCAAAACGCGGGTATAAACGGTTAATTTGGATATGCTATATATCGATATTTCAAGGAGTAACCTCTCATCAGTAGCATTTAAACCAAAACATTGGAAGGTCAAAATCCAAAACAGTTGAAAACGAAAAGTACTCAAAACCAAAACGTTCGAACAAGGAAGCCAAATCCAGCACCGAGGATATCGACCATGTGCATTACAAGGAAAGAAACCTGGTGTTTTCATAAATTTAGAATTTAGCAATCGGAAATTTCAGCGACAATATATTAGAAATTTTATGGTAATTCGTGTCAGACAAGTCTGACTACCAGGCTTGTGATTACCCTCGGGGACCTCTGGTCCACCAGCAGCGGTTATCGCCCAGTGGTTTCAAAATTACAAATACCAAAACGCGGGTATAAAAGAACAATGGAACATCAGCATGAGGACACGACAGGACACCCAATAATATATCACACTCAGACATTTAACTGTACGTGACGACTTTTATCTAGCCCATTCATTTAAATTGATCCATCCTTTACTATTATAAACCTTAATGCTTTAAGTTAGGATATCTCTCAATTTCAAATAGGCACCGGTTTGGATGAAAGCAAATAAAAATGTTTTAAATCATTACTTTAAAGAATACATAAATCTAGAGAAAAAACTCAGTACTTAATGGTTCGGTCCAAATACTTCTTTTAACCAGTATGGTTAAAGATGTTTCAACTTAATCTTAAACTTTGTTGTCATTTGTATTTAAAATAATAGCTGCTGTTGTTGAACACAAATGTAAAATCATATATACCTAAATGTGAAATATTGAATAATGAAACCAGTCTTTGTACTATTCAATATCCAAATGATGCCATGAGTTTTTGCAGATCTAATTAAGCAAGTATACCCTAAATGCAACTTCTCCATTTTAAAACATACTTCGAACGAGTAAAAGTTTTAACATACTTGTTGGTATTGAGAAGGAAAGAAATGAAGGGCATGACAAATACGAAGACGTATCAGGTCCAGCATCATTCCAACACCCCCATCCATCCCAGGTACGCTGACACGTGTAATTTTCGGTAATAGATGTCGTCTGTTGATATTCACAACAGTCATGCGCACTTATACAACATGCTTCCCATCTTTTACATTCATCTGTTGTTAAAGTTGAGCAAATTTGGCTTTTATTTCCTTCGTTGGTGATGTCAGGAACTACATACGAGGATCCATCCATGTACCAAAGATAGGGGTCCTGTAATTTCGCATATAAAGTTGTCTGTCGGACAGAAAACAAATAGTCATAACACCATGCGCATGCGTAGAGGTCGAACTTCTGTGGATTGTGGTAACCTAATCGAGAATGACATAGCGGCTCCATCGTTACCAGAGGAAAAACTAAGGTGACCTACAAAACATAATAACATTCAACGCTTAAATAGATTTTCTCAAACTGTCGATGTTGATGCGTTAATTTCGACCGAAAGGACAATCTCATTTAAATCATTTGATAACTTCAACCATCAAAGCCAATGCAAATAATAAGGAAAAACTGAGCTCACTTTTGTTGTATTTCAATTCTAATACATATATTCGTTGTCTTTTGTAACGTTTTGAGGTTTGTTTGTGTGATGATTTTATGTCTACTGATTTTGTCTTGGACTTTCAAGACTTACAATTATCATATGAAGCCTTAAAATATCATAACTCATCAAGTAACATCGACTAAAGATTTTATGCTTTTTTCTAAAATTTCAAATATTTGATGCCTTTTATTTCAACCTAATTTACGAAGTTTATGAGCCGCAAAGTAGATCATTAAACCTTGAAAAGAATAGTTAAAAAAATATATTAAGATGTGAAATAAGTGAACCAGAACCAGACATTATGAAGCAATGACTTTAAAAAATATAAGATAAATGAATATCTCGAAAATATCTCAGAAACATAATCTTAGAAAAGGTGAAATGTAATGATTCTTTACAATTCATTTGATTGTCTAGCAAAGATTCCTTTGGATCAAAATAAGATAAATACGAAATAGAATCCACCATGTCATTATCAAATAAGGAAAATTGATCAACGACCCCAAATTCAATAAGATGTTATGTTTTGTCTTCACATTTCTGGACAGTAAGAGAGTCTGTAGATAATTGACATAGACTTTACTTCATTCGTAGGTAATAATTATTATCAGTGTTGACAGGATTGAGGGCAAGGTATAACTCATTTTGAATGTAATAATAATTACATTTGTAGACGTAGTTTTTGTTATTAACAATAATTTGACTTTTTTATTTATAGTAAACGGATTTCCTTACTAAACCTTGTAATAATGTTAACAATTTACAAGGAATTCGACTGAGTAGCAGAAAAATAAAGCAGTGAAAAAAAGCAGCAACAATTATACCCTTAATTCTTTCCAAATACCAAAATTTAAGCTATATATTTTCTTTTTGCTAATCAGTTAATAATGAAGAGTTACATTCATAAAATTTGCAGTTAAGCTAATTTTTGAAATTTCAAAGTTGTCAAAAACCCTAAGGTTCTTCCTATCCCAGACATAGGTTGATAATCTTCGTAATAATTTGGTTCCCGGTTTGGAACTATTGGTTTTATTGTTCTATGCTCTTCATTATCATATAGTGTTAGGCATTTTGGCAGAGCGCCTCTGATGAATCTTGAATAGACAAATGCGCGTCAGGCGTAGCAAAATGTATTGTCTGGAACTTGGTTAGGGTTAGGGTTATCATTTATAAGGTCTGTACATTTTAAATATAGAAAGAAATCCATGTCTTATCAGATCCGTTTTAAACATTTAATGTTGAATTTTAGATGGTTTCCACACAAAAAATGGAAAAAGTATGTTGGATAATTTTCAAAATGACATAATTTTTTAACCATTTGTTGTTTTTTTTATCAGTCTTGTGTATATATAAGAGAATTCAGAATTGTTTATTGTGTCAATGCTTGTTACATGCAATATTCTAAATAAGTCTGAAAATTGGGCTTTTAAGTAATTGTATGCACATCTTGAAGTATTTCTGTGATAAGACATATAGAAAAAGATTGCCAAGCGTGGTTATTTTGAAATTTTTCAAGGTGAAGGGTTTTTGCTCTTCAAAAGATTGACATTAGGAAATACACGGGTCAACGTACTTATGTCAAGATATTTGCAAAAATATCTTTTTCAATTATTTCTTGCAATTTTTGTTCAAATTTTCGTGACGTCATAATCTCTCTCTGTAACTGTATCGTATTCCCTTAAAATGCCTTTGTGTTTCAACAAAATTGAAAAAAATCAATAAAAGTTTTGATTTTAACCCACATAAATTTAAGTCTTCAAGTAAGTAGTCACGTGATGATGTAATAATCTCAGGGCTAAGACTATAGAAAACATGAGAATAAACATACTGACAATAAACAAGTATTGCTGCTCTATCTGAGCTAGTTCATGTACTAAAACCTACCCAAAATAACTTTTCCGATGGGAAATCAGCCTAATTATTTTAAACATTAAAATTGACAAACATATTTCAAGCGCAGACAGTAAAACATTTTTGAAATAGATAAGTTGTTTGGTTTTACAGCTTAATGTCGAAACCAGCAAATGTCCCAAAGCTAACGAGGTTGTCTGTGTACAACTGCAACTAAAACACTTATTCTCATAAGAGTATTGAATTATAAAGCAACATATCCTGTTTATTGTCATTAAACCTTCTGTACATTTAAATTATGTTAACTTTTTCGACTTTAACATTTATTGAAAATAGTGTGAGGAATTTACATCCGAAGTTTCTTAATGTCATTTTGTATGGAATACATATGGAATACATAGCTTACAATAAATATTGCCCTCTTTCTAACGTTTGATGTTGATTTTTTAACCACATTTCATGAGTTGTCTTAATCTGCTGAATTACCGTTCTTTTAGTAAGTATACTTTTTTGCATGATTTCCGTAACATTTTTCTCAGCAACTACCTATTACAACCTTTTGATATACAATATGCAGCATCAGCATGGGGTCCAATAAGATGAAATGTGATTTCAGGTCTGTTGCTCAACTTTCTTTTAAACGAAATTCGGTCATTTTTGACTTTGACAAATTTCTGAACACTAAGTCTTTCATATAAAATTAAACAAAAATAAAGAGGTTTAAAAGAAATTTAGAAATTGCATCTATTTAAGTTAATGCTGATGGAAGACTTAAAGAGTTAAAATGGTTTTTTTTATATAAAGAAATTAACTGCATTGTCAGATAGGCAAAGAAAAATAGTTTTACATACCAAAATTGCTGTCGTCAATATCATATTCTTCTTGATTTAAATCTGATTAAAAAAAAACATAGACTCAAAATATGATACAAAATGGCACAGACAAATTAATGAATGATTACAACAGTTCTGTTTGAATCTTCTCTAACACGTTTGTTTTGTTGTTTGAAGTTTACGTGTATTCCAGACAGTTCAATAAAAAGGGAAATGAAATCTTTTTATATTACCTAAGCACGAAAAAACAAGTAAATTTTTTTTTGAAAGAAATAAACTTGTTTAAAGAAGTAAAGAGGCACTAATGGGGCATTTGAGTGTCAAATTTCCCAAAGAGCAACAACAAAACCGGTAAACACGAACAGGAAAAGCACGAAGAAACACAAACCACAAAATCAACCGAACGGAAGTTAACAACACAAACTCAAGTCGTAACTAGAGTGAACTCAGGTGCTCCGGAAGAGAAAGTGGTTCCTGCCTGCTATATCACACTGGTCGTGTTGCTAATTTCCAATATAGTGTGTCCATTCCGGTAAAGGAAACAAAACATATTTCTACTACAAACCAACATCAGTACACATTTGAGAGATAGATTTAAAAAAATAAATAACAGAAGTACCAAACTGGGATGATAAATTTCAGATATTCCAGAAGAAAAGACAGACAATGGAACACTGGAAAAACTGAGTAAATTAACTTTTTTTTAATAATACTTATTTCTTCGAAATAGAGCGAAGCTGATGATTCTTTGATAGAGTAACCGTGCGTCTGAAAAATATTTGCCTGGTACGTTGCTTTTATTTGTTTTTTTCTCGTTGACGCTTTGCAACGTTTTGTTGGTGTTTCATTTCAAGCCATACTTTTGCAATAAGAGATTTATGACTATAAATCTTTGGAATCAACATTATGTTTAAATGTTTTATAGACTTAACTGCATGCGGGAATGTAAACTTCCTTAATATTTGTTGCTCTAGAATGGTACGGGTAAAGTTAAAGTATAAGCATTTTTAGATTAACCTTCATACTTTATAAGAATCTAGCTACTGTAACATTATTTATCGACTTACCTATCTTATCTTATAACTTTCCAATGTATCCTTTGCTCTGAATGTCTACCAGTCCCATGAAACGAACAGTTATTTTCTCAGCTATTAAATGTTTCCTTTTATAACCTAAAATAGAACAATCAATGCTATAAGTTTTTATCATAAAGGGTGAAATTATGCATTTCCTTTAATTAGTAAGAAATAATTCCTGGTGTCATGTTGATCTTGCTGGAGTTTCTGTCAGTTATTGAAGTCTTTGTAGGTTACATATCCTGTAATGCTTTGAATTTGTATATAATGTTATAAACTGTATACCTCCTTCACTCCAAGGAACACGCGAATCGAGTCAGATAATTTTTACTAACACTTTATATAGGCAAATAGAGTCTAAATTTTTTTTCTAACATGTTAAGGATTTTAATTAACCCTAATTTTATGTCGTATGGAAAGCCGTGGTAGATCTCCGCATTAACAATTTATTTACAATTGGTGTCAGTGGAGAAATGTTTAAATTTCATGAGTTCGACAATTCAATAATTTAGCGAACGTACAATCTATATTTCGAACGAGCGCAGCCTTAATGATTTTTAAGAAAAGTTACTCATTCGATTTTCTGTGATAAGTAGATAGTTAATGCAGTAAATTATATGAGAAATCTTTGTGGAGTTTAGAAAAAAATACCTGTATCGATTCGCGTGTTCCTGGGATTGTCCTACAACATTTTGAAGATATTTGCACTTAAAAGGTTATATTTGCTGTTAAAGGCTTTGATTTTAAAACAAAACGAACAAAAGTAAGCAAGTGTTCAAAATCACAAATACCTAAATGCGGGTATAAACGGTTAATTTGGATATGCTATATATCTTTTTTTCAAGGAGTAACCTTTCATCAGTAGCATTTAAGTCAAAACATTGGAAAGCAAAAATCCAAAACTGTTGAAATCAAAATCGTTAATCCAGCAAAATTGACAAAATATACCAAAATAGTAAAAAATATATGCAGGGTTTGTAAAACAAAATATGAGCAAACATGTGGCCAACAAAGATATTTCGAGAAAACATTGGTATAGTGATGCTGCACAAACATTTGAAATCTTTTTAAGTGTCACAGTATCGTTTATACTTTTGTTATTAAAAAAATAAGTGCCATATTTTGAGCATTTGGAGAAAAAGGTAGATTTTCACACATATGTAGCCAATTACTAAGAAGAAAATGAATAAAACATAGCTTAGAAACACACAAATTATTTTAAATTCACCACTTTTTATTATAGTTAATTTCAAAGAATTTTGTCAATTTCGCGATCTAAAACGATATCTTCAGAATTGCGGAAATTATACACATCCTTTTTTGGCGACCACACAAATATTAATTTCGTAGTGTTACATGCATGTTACGATGTCTTTACAAGTGAAATGCGAATTTTAAAAGGAAGTTGTAACTAACTAGCAAACCACTCGTAAAAGAAAAGATCTGCGATAAAAAAAGATATATTATGACATTGTTGTTTTTTCAAGTCGCAAAAAAATCATCGTAAGACTTTCACGGGCTTTGTCGATTTCACACAAGCTAGAATAGCTTGTAAACAAGCAGTAAAGAGATAATTGCGATTCTTTTCGAGTTGTAAAATCGTAAAGAAATCTTGTATATGTAAAGGGTTATATAAAAAGAAACAATATAATATGTTTAATCTTTTTTAAAACCTTATTAGTGCCAAAACAAAAATCAGTGTACAAGTAGATTTAAAAGATAGCCACACTAGACAAAGTATACAAGTAAAACTTTAATTAAATAAACCACAGATTTAAAATTTAAATATAAACACAATTCATTTTGATATGACATAAATTGTCAAAAACATATATTGAAAATGAAATGGAAACTTACAAGAGGTGTTCAAGTAGAACACTTTAAGCTAAAAAATAAAAATCTAAAATCTATACGAGCAGATACATTTTTGTGCAATTAGTTTTGATTTTTTATACAATATATAAGGCTAGCTTAAATTTGCAGAGTAACAAAGCGGTTACTGATAAAGAAATCTGTTAAAATGCTATTGATGAATATTAAAGGAGTAATCTCTCATCAGCAGCATGCACTTTAAACACGATAATTCGAACGTTAAAAACAAAACAGATCAAAAGACTTTGTGAATTCCTTGATTTTACGGGGAAAAAAACTTAATAGACTTACCTATTCGTATAGGTCAATATTTCAATAATCATTTCTTAGCTAAGTTTGAAAAGTCACATAGTCCAATGAAACGAATAGCACTGCAAGTACTGGTATCAGCTATTGAAAGTTTCCACTTATAACTTAGAATTAAAAAATCAATGCTATCATATTTTCATCACGAAGAACGAAATTTAGCATTTCCTTAGATTAACATCTTAAGAAAAAAGACATCTATTGTCTCTACTTATATTTATAAGCAATTCCTGGAATTGTGTCATGTTGATTTTCGTAGGTCATTACGCTGAGTTTTTGTTGTCCATTATGTGAGTTTTAACATGTCACATAGTCTATGATTGTGTTATTGTTTGAATTATGGTATTGAAATATAAACTATACAAGAGAGAATAAAAAAGAAACAACTTTTGCATTAAATGTAATTTCCAAACCGCGTCGCTTTTAAGCAGAAGAAATAAGGTATACACATTGAGTTTGAATAAAAGTGCGCGAGGTATTTATTGTATACAACTTGAAGTATATAAACAAAACTAAGAATGAAATGAGATTCTAAATTTCAAATATTAAGATAAACGCACTATTTATGTAAAAAAAATAAATGCATTTATCATTACTGATAAAAGAGATAAAACAAAAACCTTTACAGTAACACCTTTAAAATAAAATGAATACAAAGAGAAAATCTTAATATTGGAAGTAAATAAGTGGATTTGATATGCATTTCAAAATTAAGTCATTAGACATCGATTTACAACGTACCAAAGCGGTTGTCAACTAAGATCATTTGTCATGCTGTTTGTGAAAATATAAGGGAGTAGACGTAGATCATCAACATGCATTTAGATTAAATAACAAATTGAAAGTAAGCAAAAAATTAAATTTCTATAACCAAAAGATTCATAATCAGACATTTGAATTAATTGGACTTTGTTCATTGTGGCCTTTCTAGTTTACTGCTTGTTTATGTGAGCTGTGTCGCGTACTATTATTCAACATCTCATTTTCCTATTCTTGATGTTTTAAAGAATGTCTTACCTGATAAGTCAATTCTATTATTATTTATTAACTTTGTCCTTAGCTTACCTTAGGTTAAAAGTAAGATGTCCATTGGAACGCATTGCCCAAACAGTAATAATCTAAGCTATTAAATGTTTCCTCTTATAACCTAGAATTAAACAATCAATGCTATCAGTTTTTATAATGAAAGAAGAAATTAAGCATTTCAGTCTTCAGAAATGAGATATCTATTGATAATTAGTTACAATTTAAGAAACTGTGTCATGTTGATCTAAGTAATTCTTAACACAGAGTTTTTTATGTAAATTGTTTTAGCCTTGACGGGTTGCATATTCAGTTTTTATTCATGTATATTGAATGAAACTCTACAAGAGAAAATGAATCTTGAAAAACATATCAATTACTTGAGTTTGTATTTAACTTTAACTCGTATTTAAAATTTAAAATTTTTGGTAGAGTTCCTCTGATAAATCTTGAATAGACGAAACGCGTGTCAGGCTCAGCAAAATTTATTGTGTGGAACTTTGATGTAGTTTATATTCGTAACGCCACTTAATGATTTACATGTCCAGTGTAAACTAGAATTGTCAGGTAAATTATGTCCGATTAAAATATTTTTTATTTTACTAATGCTAACTTACCTGATAGGTTGGATGTATGATAAATGTAATCAATTATACTTAATAGGCTTAGATAATCTCGTTTCAAGTTAACATGACACGGATATCCCTGATAGTGATAATCTCAGTCATTGAATGTTTCATCTTATAAACTAGAATAGAACAATCAATGGTATCACTTTTCATCATAAAAGGTGAAATTGTGCATTTCCTAATTAAAGTCTTTATAAACGGCTTATTAATTGCCTGTGTCAGCTTTTATTAACGAATCCTTGAATCATGTCACAAAACTGTGACAATGCAAAAATTGCAATTTAATTGCAGAGCTGATTTTGTTGCAATGGATGCTAGTATTTCAGAGAATCGTGAAGACATAGAAGCACCCAATTTTGCATTTTCAATTTTAGGGAAAACATATACAAGGGATGACAATTAAGGTCTTGAACAATCGATGTATATATACATTTTAGATAGGATCTACTTTAGATTAAGTTTTATTAACTAAACAAGTCTTTTAAATTGTGTACCAAATTTAAGAAAATAATAAGCGTCTATAAGTAGATTTTGATCAGTTTGAAAAACAAAGTGTATTCATAACCAGAAGCAATACATTAATTTTACCATACAGACTTTTTGATTAAATCAAGTTAGTGATTGGACAATTTTAGATCGGAACAAGGGCAGTTATGACGTGAAAATAACTTAAATTAAAGAAAGTCGTAGTAAAATGTCGCACGTGCCAGTTTGGCATTGGTAAAACTGTTACAATTTTTAAAATAGAACCAGAAGGTATTATTGCAACGGTCCGAAGAAAAAGGTAATTTTTTTAGACGTCGTTCTTATTCAAATGTTTTCTTGTCGAGGTCTTTACGAACAGATCAAACACATATATACTTTGTTCAATACATTAAATATATATACATTATATATCAAATGTTAAATAATTAAGTATATAATTCCCTATTCCGTATACCTATGATCATTCATAAATCCTCCTTTCGGAACACTGAATTTTGTGCAGTTTTTCTCTCAAAATAAAACAACCAGTCATATACTTTGAGGTTTATCTAAAAAGTGACATAGAGACGAATAACATGAGAGGACAGTGCAGTAATTGTTGAGCAAAACTATTCTCACACATTTGGCATTAATAATAACGGTCACAAAATGAAGGTTAACTAAGCTTCTTGAATATTGAAATTATGCTAGTATTTAACGAGGTTGTTAAGAAATCAGGTCGATTTTTTCATTTAATTAAAAGATTCCAATACTAATTTTGCACGTTTTGGCCTTGAACATTGTTACTATTCAATCATTTGTCAAATAAGGACGACATGATTACTAAACATAATGTTTGATCTTATTCTATATGAAATGATTAAAGTTCCCATGATAGACTGATCAGGAGGGTTGTATCATTTATATAGCAATGAATATGATTTCATTATTTCCTTGGCATACCAATTTCCAGAATTTTTGTGAATTTCATTCAGCGATGAAAATAAGAGCAAACGAATGTTTAAATGTTAAAAGCAGCATTTACTTACGACGATATTAAAATTGCATCGAAATGACTTTTGAGAGAAACCACGAATGTTGTTTCCGACGAAAATGAATGAATCCACAGTACCATAAATTATCATTGTGTGACATCATTTAGCATCGTTGACTGTGGTTTCAATTTGCAGCTGCCTCTACAAAGAGTCGTTTTTATGGTGTCTTCAAGTTTTGTTTTTAGTTTTTTCAGTATTCTCATATCTAAATGCTGCCGTTGAAATTCTTGTTTCTTACTTAAACTCGAACTAAAATATTTTCTAAATGTGTAGCAAAACAAACATTAGCAGTTGTTCAGTAATTTTCAACTAGAATTCTAGGCAATGAATTTAAACTTTTTTCAGATAACATCATATTTGCAATTCTGCCTTAACAGAAACATTAAGGATTCGATACAATGTGCTGCAAAAATAACATGTTCTGTTTCCGAAATATTTCAGAATTGAATCCAAAAATATAATACAAGCGATCTTTAAACGATATCGAATGTTGGAAATAAATCTTGATAAAACATCAGCATTTTATCTAGCCATGAAACTTGCACAGAATACGATGATTTTATTGCATCAACCATATAATATCCACAGTTTGAATGCAATAATACAATAAAGATATGAGAAAATTAATTGAATTACCTGTTACATTTAGGAATTGTATTGTCATTATTTTTTTACTTGCAGTGTCAAGTCATAACTCTGAATAGAGTATGTTGGTAATTTTCGTTTCTGATATTTTTTTCTTTTCAATATAAGACTCAACGCTTAATCAAAAAGCTGATCATTATACTTTAATGTTGTATCATTTATAATCAAGCAAAACTTAGAATGAATGAAAGAAGAAGCAAATAGGCGCCAATGGGGCACTTGAGTGTCAAAATCCCCAAAGGGCAACGACAAAACCGGTAAACACGAGCAAAAGCAGTACGAGGAAACACAAAACACAAAATCAACCGAAAAAAAAATAAACAAGGAGAATACTCAAATACATGTATATGGAATAAATGTACATGATACAGATAGCAATAGATTTGAAACTTTTACAATCTCTGGTAATGATAAAACGGAAGGGACAACACGCCCTATATAGGATTATCACGTAATTGGTCAAGGTGTATTATGATGAATGATACAAATGGGTCCAAACCTTACCTGTATGCAAACCAAACTAAAAAAGCAAACCAGAAGTTTGGTGAAAGTTCACTTTTCACTTTGTTTGGTTTACTTTAGCAAAATAGATGTTTACTTTAATGTTTATGTTTACTCGAAAAGTAAACCAAACGTACATTAGGGACCTAGTAAAAAAAGGCATGAACAACAAAGATACATGTACGTGTCAAACTTTAATCGTCTATTCCTATGAAAAATACTAGATTTTTAACTTAAAAATTGATACTTTGAGCTTATTATTATTTTAGTGAAAATTTCTCGGTAACTTTTAGATAGGCATATATGTTCATCATTACAATAAAAAGAACTATTTAACGATAAATCTATGACAAATACTTTGTTTTTAAAGAGATATCTTTACGATGACAATCCAGAATTCGAAGCACAATCGTCAAGCCCTGATACCGATGATTCATGAATAAAACCAAATGTTTGCAAATAATCCTGCCTATAAACCCGTTTTTTTTATCTCAGCATTGACTTTCTATAGAATCCTTCGGTTTTAATACAATAACCATACACGATCAACCACATTACTGCTATAATATAATACAGATATGAAAGTTTTAATTAAATTACGTGTTATATTTAGAAATTAATTTTCATATATTTTATCGTTCGTGTTGATCAAGCAATAAAGGTGAAAATAGTAGCAGGGCTTTTCGTATCTGGTACTTTTTATCAGTTCAAATGAAATCAATACATGTAACCACCTTTTATACTTTGATTGTTCCATTGTTTAATGTGACGTCAAAATATTTTGTCAACAATATTTTTGAAATTGCAACCATTCAGTAAAAAACGCAGTTGACGGAACCATAAATACTCCCACTTTACACTATATATGCATATACAGTTTTTTAAGTGTCAGTCAACATACATGTACATGTAAGAATCAGGCAAATTACATAGAGGTGGTGGCACAAGAAGAAAAAAAAAACCCAAAACTTCTGATCTTGAAATTTGATTAAAAATACCTAAAATACATGTAAATTTATATTAATTTATAAAATTTCTGAGTAGTCTTGCCTTTTAAGATATTTAGATGAATTATAAAGTGACAAATTCCGGGAAATTTCCCGCCATTTTTTAATATATAACCATTCAAATCTAATCAAGAAAATTAACACATATTTAGAAGTAAAATCGTGTTGGAAAATGTATTTGTATCAAATAAAGGTAATAACAAAACTACCGAACTTGAATGATCAATCTCATAGTCCTGAGAAAATGACAAAAACGAATCAGTCATACCGGAGAATTGGTGGATCGCAATGGTCCTGATTTGGTACAGGCATTTCAAAAATGAATGCACCTGAGCCAAAAAATCTAAAATAAAAAAAAATGATATTACGCCCACTGCCTGACCCTTGTCAAGAACACTACTAAGTACATATTGTTAATCATTGATAAAATCATGAAAAAATGGATAGATATTTGAAAAGTGCCAAAGTATGTATCAACCTCTACAATTACTTGCATTTAGGCCTCAAGGTATCTTAGGTTTAATTGAAATAAAGTTTTTAAACATGAATTTACATGATATGTTTCATATGCAAATCTGTGACAGGCAATTACCTAGTCTGGTTGTCGATTTTTTTAATTTCAATTGGCATTTGTATTTGCTTCACCTACACCATACTCTCATAATTTTGAAACTGCTTTTTAACATCTAAGATGCTTTGGTGATTAGCCCGAGGTAAGTTAAAGCTTCTACATCAACGCTTATTTAGTTGAAGTTGAAGGACACGTCAAAGCTATGATACTGTGCTTGTAGATTTCATAATCTTCTTAACATAACGTTTGTAACTACTCCAAGTACAGGTTTAACTAATCGGTTCCTGTTCGGGTAATTTTGGTTTTATTGCCTGATGCTATCCATATCCATATACTGTTTGACAATTTCAGTCTTCCTGGAAGATCGCCAATGATGAGTCTTAAATAGACGAAATTAGCGTCAACTGGTGTAGAAAATTATTCCGGGGAATTGTGTTGTAACTTTAAATCTACGGTTGAACGCAGAATGAAAAGCTAAACGATTGTTTAATTTTAAACCAACAAACAAAAGTTTTGTTTGTAGTCAAATAGATGTTAACTATATGTTTGTTAATGTTTGTTGTGTCGCGTACACTTATTCCACATCTCAATATCGTATATTTACTATGAGAAACCTTTTATTTTCAATAGCTCGCGTTTTATGTATTGAAATCCAAAGCTCGTTAATGATGGACAACTTGGCTCACTATTAAACACATACACCCTCGTTTCAGAATTGACATGTTAGATAAGCCACTGAATAATCTCTTGTTTGATAGCAAACATTACAACAAAAACGTACACCAGTATTGTTTGAATGGTGAATAGTTTGATCTGATTATATCTTGTGTGTCATTAAAGTTGAGATGAAACACTCACACAGGTCTCTTTGTTAAGTAGATTCTGACTTTCTATTGAACACTGACTAAGATGAATTTGGACAAAGATTGGGATCAATCTGACTGGTATTGAGGAAATAAGGCTTGATAAATTAACAATACAAAGACAAAAACTTAAAAATTTCAATCATATTACTTCAAAAAATTATGCAATCCATTTGTTTGTTATTTTTAAGATGATGTTTTTATATTATATATTTGTTTGTTTGGAATTTATTAAATGATCCCTTACTTTTCTACGGACTGAATAAATCGTGTGAAATAGGGCGTTATTCCAGGAGTTTTCTTTGTTTCAGATACTTGCACGAATACTCCAATTTTTATCTACACGAATTGAAGATTTATCTAGAAAAACACTAAGTGTAAATATGAAAAAATGCTGTTTGCTTCTATCATAGTTTTCTTAAAAATCATTTCTAATTATTTTCTTTTAAAGATTAGCAAAATTTACCACTCATTAATTGATTTAATATAAAGATTGCATTCAAACTTACATTCGTTGCAAATCTGGAGATTTTTCTTCTTACTGGTTCTATTTCGATCGGCTTTTTCTAACTAACAACATTCAAATACCAATTGGTACTTCTTAACTTTTTGGTAAGAATGCATGCCAAAAGTAAAAGATTTTAGAATTGATTTTAAATTTGAAAAAAGACCATGAATTTGAAAATGCATAAGCATCTTTTTGTGGTTTCCTTAATGATGCCATAAGCTCATAAAACATAAGACACTATAACCAGTGGTGTATCATAATGAATTCATCTATAAAAACTACATTGATTTTCAATTAAACAAAAAGATGTAATCCATGTTATCTACCATTTTATTAATTATCAACTAATGATTAAATTCATAAAAAAACTAAGTTTATTTTTTTACTTGTATACTTTATGTTTGGATATTTCATTATTTTAAGTAAAAACTTTACGGTAAAATAAAAGATTGGCTCACACTCTCATTTGGACTTACAAACCTGGTTGTCAGACTTGCCTGACAACAATTTACCAATAAATATAAGTACTTTTCTGTAGTTTAAATTTCCTGTCGTGAAATTCAAAATTGTATAAAAACCTGGTTTCTTTCTGCAGTACTGCAGATGCTCGATGTCCTGGGTGCTGGATTTGGAGCTACTGTTCAAACTTTTTAGTACATTATTGTATTAGTACTTTTAGAATACTTTTGGTTAATGAGCTTTCTGTTTCGATTCAAATGCTGCTACTTAGAGGCGACTCCTTGAAATATCCATATTCAACATAATCAAAATGCCCGTTTTTATTTCCTGTTTTGGTATTGGTATACTAAAACAGACATGAAATACATGTATTATACGATTAGTTTATGACAAAAATCTATGTTCTGTCTATTAGATATTTATTCCAGCCAAACCAATATCAACAACACATGCCTTGATCCTGACGATTCATGAATTATACTAGATGTTAAAACATATTCTTGGTTATACACCCGTGTTTTAATATTATCATAAGCATTTTTATGGAATCCTTTTATCTTATTACAATAACAATACAGGATCAACAATATTACAGCTATAATACAATGAGGATATGAAAATTTTAATTAAATTACGTGCTACATCAAGATATTATTTCCCTGTATTTTATTGTTCGTATTGATCTAGTAATAAAGGTGGGAATAGTAGCCGTACTTATCGCATATGGTACTTTTTTATCATTTCAAATGTAACGCTTTTATCAACGCATGAAACCGACTTTGATTATATTTTAATTATTCTATTGCTCTACGTAATTTCAACTTGTTTTATTAACAGCATTTGTGAGATGGAAATAATTTTGTTTGAACAAAATCACTTATCGGAACCATAAATAAATCAAATTTATCTTACAATATATCAGGCATCTTCGAGATTTGATAAACAATATATATCTCATTATACACAATGGAGTGATTTATAAATCGGTAAAAAGTGCAAATTAATATCTGTAAAAGGTGCAAAGTTTCCATGTTAAGTTTCAAATTAATTTTCTGTGACATTTAGGCCTTCCTGTACTTTGGATCGGAATCGCCACGTATTCTAAAATGACCAATGTGTGTTCAGCCTGAAATGTTTCTTTTCATTCTTTAAGTACATAAATGGTTTTTTTCTGGTCAGTCGTAAAACGGATACCAGCGATATCCTTGTCTGGTTGTTCTTGGACGTTTTATTCATTGCTGTTGGTATTTTTTTTATGAACACCCAATTCTCATCGTTTAGAACGGTATTTTATGCTTGGGTGTTTAGCCCAAGGTAAGCACAGGCTTCGACATCAACGCTTTTATTTTAAAGGACAAATCACAGCTATAAAACTGTGCTTGAAAACTTAACAAATGGCTGAACATACCGGTTGTTACTACTAAATCATAGGTTAATCTTATTGGTTAAGGTAGTACTATATATTTCTGTATTTATTGCTTTATGCTTATATAGTGTTTGACAATTTCAATCTTACACGTTGAGCGCCAATGATCAGCCTTCAATAGACGATGTTAGCGTCCTGCTTAGCAGACCTCATTCCTTAGATTTTGTTGTTACTTTAATTTTTACGATTGTAGCCAGAATGAAAGAAGCAGAGGTACCAATGGGGAATCCGAATGTCAAAAGTTTGAAAGGGCAGAGACAAAACCACTAAACACCAACAAGAACGGGACAAAATAGACAACATATAAAACACGGAAACACCAAAATAACTGAATATCAATCAACAACGCGAACTCAGGTCGAAAAGTTGAATAATTGTTTTCAGCTGGACATACAAAACAAAAGATTTGTTTTCAAATGAAAAGATTTGTGCATAAATATGAAGAAACGCTTTATACGAAATCTCATACATTATTAAAACATGTAGTGAAACCACATTAGCTCATAACATATGGACTTAGGCACATATAACAGTTTTTTAGAATTGACATATTATATAAGCCATTGAAAAATCTGTTGTTTAATGGCAAACATAACCACAAAAACTTTTATGTGTATTGTTCGAATGGTGAAAAGTTTGCTGTTATTAAGTATTGAGAGTCATGTGAATTGAGATGAAGCACTCACACAGGTCTCTATGTTGAGTCGATCCTGACTTTATATTAAGCTCCGACTACGACAAATTTTGACAAATGAGTGAGGGATAATTTTGAAGTATTGATGAAATAAGGCTTGATAAATTAATATTATTCAAGACAAGAATCTAAAACATTCAACCTAATTGTGTCACAAAATAGTGAAATTAGCAATTAGTTTGACAAGAAAGAGATTCTTGGAATTTTGTACAGGTTTATACAATGACCTTTATCCAATATTCGTATTCGCATTTAATGATTGATATATTTCTAGAAAGATGTTTCTTTATTATTTATAATATTTTCTACTCTTGTTATGAGCAAACTGTTTGTTATTCAGGGGATATCCAACACATAGGCTAAAAAGAAATCTGTCGTTTCATTTTCCTGAAAATTTCCAAAAAACTTTCACTTGGAATAAATAAATTCAATCGCCAAATTTAAAGAAATTACAATGACCCTTATCCAATATTCGTTTTTGCATTAAGTTATCGATATATTCACAGAAAGATGTTTTTTTTTATTAATCATGTTTCTACTCTTTGTTACGAGTAAACTGTTTGTTATTTCATTGGTCCTTTTTAATTTGAAGCTGATACTGATGTGTTTTTTTACGCATTATGCAAATGATTCTTTCTATGGGTACAAATTGTGCGCAACTTGTAGCTGACCCTTTTCTATCCTGTTATGAATCTCAATTTATGGCTAAACTTCTAAATAACAACAAACAGAACCTTATAGAAACTTTTAATTATACTTATAGATATTAAAACGACATTATTGTATAAAGCAATCTTTCATTTGTTTTCATTCCATTACATATATCTATCCTTCCGAATTAACCTTGAACAAATCTCACACGTCACCGGTGATAGATGTCCTTTTTGGATTTAGATGTAAGTATTAGTATACTAATACTACACTAAGTATTTTAAACATTGAATAATAAAGTTTTTCTTTTATTAATACTATATTGATTTACCATTAACATGATTAAACAAAAAGATGCTATCTACCATTTTATTGATAATAAAACTGGTTTGATATTCACCTAATGATTAAAGTCATTAAAAAAACTAGGTTTATGTCTTGGAAAATTATACATTAATGCCTTCATTTAGTTGGCTTACAGCTTTAAAAATAAATAGAGCACACGAAATATTTTGTTTATTTAAGTATCCTTTGACAACAATAAGATAAAAAATCAATCCGCTTGTTTTGCAAAGGACAAAAAGACAAGAGAAAAGATTGTTTGCCTAAAATGTTCACGATTTTTGATATTCATAGCAATTATCAAAATTTAAGAGGTAATAAACCGATCAAATCAAATATCTCACCAGGTTTGTGTTTGTCATCTTTATGATTGTCTTTCTGTGCAAAGAATTCTTTTCGTTTTCACTTTCATTGCAATAATATAATCTATGAAAAATAAAAGACATTTATGATAAGAAGGCAGTGGTAAGCGGAAAATAGCCCTATTTTGAGGATACCCGAGGATTCCGTAAAAGTGACAAAAATGGTATTTGGAAAAAAAAATTTCGATAACAGATATTTGCAGAAAAATTCTTAATTCTTTCAAAGGATATGAATCGGTTTTGTTCTAATTATATTGTAGCTGTCTATTAAACTTTGATGATCACCTACTTTTCTCATTGTGTCTCAAAACAATGCTGTGTTTGTTTGTTACACCCGGACCCAAAAGATCGCAAAGGAAAAGGCAACGAAAACCACCAGACTTAAAATCAATCCCAAATGTTAGGAAAATAGGAGGTTTCATAATCTGAATTATCAAAAATCGAAATTGTTCAGATTTGGTCGGTCATTTAGAAAAAAGAAGAATGCATTGGATGAGGGCCAATTCTGCAAAACCCCTTCTCTTCTATTGTAATCATATGACGAAACCATATTCGTCAAGTACTGTCCTATTCTTTTATAGTTCTAATTGACAGCTGATGAAATTAGGTCAAATACTGATTTTATATTTAAAATCTTGGTATAACCCTCATTTGTCAAGCTTAGTTTTACAATACGACTTCAATACCTCTCAATCATTTGTCAAGATGGGTCTTTGCAAAAGCACGATAAAATCACGACTTGTTGAACAATATTTTTATTTTGTTGCTTTATTTGCATAAGAGCAACCATAGCGAGTTATTATGGATTCGCTGGCATGAATAATAAAATTATACACGTAAGTATCTATTTTAAAAATATAATAACAAAATTGTAACTGCATAAATGGTGCTATTCAAAAGCATATCAAAATTATCGAAAATAGTTTGTGAAATGATAGAATTAAAGCCCTTACTGCTCCAAAGTTAAAAAAAAACACTGTTCAATTTAAAAGGAAGAGAGCAACAAAAGTCCCATTCTGTTAAAAGCATTTTGTTACCCATTAATAACAGTTAACGCTGCTAAAATGTTCTCTGGACTCTTCTTAAGATTGAACAAGGCTTATAACGAAAGAGATTGCTTAAATTTTATCAAAAGAAGTATCTAGATACATATGTAAGAAAAATGAAATAAAACATCAACTTACATAACTTTTCTAAAAATTTGTCCAAAAGCATTTCAATTTGAGCTTGTTTATATAGTTTATATAAAAGAAAACGAACGCGTTTTCTTTTATTCCTTGTTATTTTACATTATAATTTTTTTCGCATGTTGTCAAAATTTTCATTTTGATAAGTTCTTTGAAATTTATTGTTTAAGTTTATATTCTCAAAAGAATTGGAAAAAGTTAACACTACGTTTTACCCCTAGCGTTAGGTATCTCCATACAGCATAACAATTATAGAATTTAAAAGTATTTCTTTTTATGGATTACTTTAAATCGAGCACATAAAAATGATTTTAGGATATGGCATTATATTCAATTGATATTACACTACTTATCAATCTTAACGTACTTCGTATCTTAGAGTACAAGTAATTAATTTCATCTAAATAATTACATCCAGATTACCAATGTAATGATAGTCATTACATACTAATATGGGAAGAAATAATCAGATTACTCGTTACATTCGTTTCCATTTCTACGATGATCCAGATATAGCACCGTAAAAGCAGGAAAATAACATGGTTTATTGTATAAGGTTTATTCTTGTGCAAGCGTTATATCAAAAACAATAACTAACAATTTATGAAATAAATTAATATCAATGCACTTTAATATCATTTCCAATCATATTTGTCTTAAAGATAAGAGGAGTTCAATGCAGGCATTTCAGGCCTTTTTGCTTACAGATACGTTTAACTTAGGATGCACATTACAAAGCTAACACTAACCTTTTCTTAATTATCAAAATTGTTATTCTTATGATTGAATACTTTGAAAGAAAAATTTAATTTTGATTTGACTTGATTTTAAAACACAAGGCTCTTTTTGGTCGTCATCTTTTCATATCTATATTTGATAATATATTGAGATGATTAATGTATAATGGACGTCCCTCACCTGCGTGTTTAAAATTCCACAATAAATGAGGTTTTCTTTTCGTTCAATGCTCAGTCAGATATAGCCGGCTTGTTCCGATGCATGATATACATGCATAACCCATTGCACCTAATTGTGTCAAATCATTATTTATGTATATATTATACTTTCTATTCAAACTGCTTCTAAAAATAGTGTAATAAACATGTAGTTTATACTTATCATATTGTATTTATTGGTGTTGATGTTTATATAAAATGTTCATTGTAATCTCATTTTTGAGGAATTAAAGAAATGAATGAATGAAGTTGTTAAATTTCTGAAATATTTTTCAGTTTCTCACATATCATTTCTAAAAAAAGGTAATAGATATAATTCGAGATGTTAATCCAAGAATGATAAGAAAAAAAAACATTCATATTTTATTTATCATCTCTTTTTCTAAGGGATAAGTTGAAAAGATCCATCCAAGAATTGGAAAGACTGCGTATCGTACTTTCTTGTTGTTTTTTTCCTAAATGACAAATATAATAACAATGATATGAATTTCAACATGAATCGCCATTTGGCCATAAAAGTCGTTTGAGTAATGTACAATCAGCACAGCTTTTGATTAAGTTTAGTGCGTTATTCTATTTTCATACTTAATAATTTTAAAAGGTGCCACATTATCCTTTGTTATAGTTCTAATAAACCCCCTTAGAACTACTAATAAAGTTTTCCAGAAAAGGAGAAAGTAATTTCACCAGTAAACTTTGACGTGTTTATAGCTTCCCTAGTTTTCATTTACAAGCATAATAATGAGAATAGATAACTGTCTTCGGAGTTATAAAGTAAAACAAAATTGAAATTGTTGAACATAAATAATAATTAGTTTTGTCACTAAGTATTACAAAAACTGATAAATCCACTTAGCTGGGACAATCGAATCGGAACAAACCAATCATGTAAAAGACAACGTTTTTGTTTTCCTTCTCATTGTTGTTCTTTGCATTGGCAAGATTTCCCATAAAATGTTGAAAAGCTTATATTAATATGAATATTGTTGTTCATTTTTGGTCGCATTTTTTATGGATGTTTCAAGAATTGAATAAGTTCAAGCCATAATACCAAGAGGATGTGTAAGCAAATAAGGCTATGGTCATTTCAAGGTTTATGCTTTACATTTTCATGATTTCTGCATATAAGAAAGCGTCAAGATACACATTTTGCAAAATGATAGACCAGCAAATTGCAAAAAAAAACATCTACATAAGGGAGCAACCATTTGATTTGTAAGGGGGCTATGGATATTTTCATACCCTTTTTCTAGCAAGCTCAGAATTTTTACATTTTGAAATTGGCAATAAAATTTTGGACAAAAAGTGCATCCGGCCTTTCTTAATCTAAAGTTTTACCAATGCAACTCTAAAAGTAAAAGTTCGCTCCCTAAGTATCATGTGCAGCAAACAAGTAGGATTCAGAAACTTGTAAAAGCATATTTTGTCATGAAACTGTGCTCTTTATCATAGAAATTTAGCATACAAGTAGTTGAACGTACATTTCGTAAGTCGATCGTTGCAATGAACATGCTGCTGCAAAATTATTAAGTTAAACTGAAATACACATGTATAGCATTGCCTAAACTTGGTACAAGCATTTCAAAAGAAATGGTTGATTAAATATTCCTGCTCTATGAAATAGAATTAAATATATTTTGAATCTATTCACGACCATAAGAATGCAAATATCGAAAAACAAATGGTTCCCTTGGATAAAATAAAATCTTATCAAACTGTCCCATAGAAATATAATAATCATAATTGTTAGTTTCTTTCATTGAAAGGAACTTTGCTGTAATTTAAATAACAATGAAACGCCACATTGTCTATTGAATATATCAAAGAAAATTTTAACAACAAATAAAACAAAATTACAAAAAGCAATCGACTTCTTACTAAACATTAGGAAAAGCTGTTATAGTACCCTTTGGTCATTATAATGCAAATTTTCAACCATAAAATATTTTAAGATTGATCATCGTTTTTTTCTTGGTATTTTGAGGCGATCCAATTGGTACAATCTTTTGACTTTATGGATATTTTAAGTCCTGCAAAAATGACTTAAGTGTTAAAATCAAGTAAGGCATCTAATCAGAGAGGATTGGTTTTTGTAATGAATATCTACTATTTCATGCTTATTTACCGAATATCATACCACTATAAATTAAAATTTCCATTTATAATATTTATGACTTTTAAAGCCAAAACACATTATAAATTATAAATTTCAAATCCTAGTTTTAAATTCGGATTGGATTAAATCTCTTTCTCGATGATCTTTACTTGAATGCAAAAACCGTTTTATTTAGTTGAAATCTAACAACTGATGTAAAGTTGTGCCTCAGCTTTGAAAGCACATCGAATGATGATAGTCATTTAGTACTAAACCTTGACATATAGACATGACAGATGGCACATACCTAATATGAGACAGTCAAACCTGTTTGATGGACGTTAGTCGTAACTTGGACTTGGTCAAAAATATTGATTTTGCCTTACCATTGCAGTACTTTTAATTTTATGTCTTGTGACCCATAACGTATCCGATTTGCTGCTGGTCTGTATGACCAGTAGACTCGTGTTACAATCCGGGAAATAAAAAAAATGTTTTTTTTTCTTACTCTGCATGTGCAAACATTTCGATACAATATTTAGGAAAAAACATGACCGCGCCCATAGCACTGTAATTTGTTTACAGAAAGTATTGCAGTTGACGACGGAAATGCCAACATTTTTTCATGTTAAATTCACATGATTTTTTTCACGTGAATTTCACGTTAATATCATGCGAATTTCACGTGAACAAAATTTCCCTGTGTAACTATAGAAGTCACTTCATACAAATACAAATACACTTTGGGATTTCTTCGGTGAAAGGGACTAACGTCCCTTATTGACATTATGAAGCTTTAAACCTAAATAAAAATATATTTCACCAAACAATTTCACTGTTACTACTTTGCTTGTATGGTTCACCAAAAATAAATATAGAATCTTTTCATTTAATAAATCATTACAAATAATATGGCGATTAGTAATCGATTTTACACCAAAAAACTGACAATAAAGAGATGCTGATACATAAACAAGCGGAAATCAAAATATCCAAAGTTTAACACACTCGACAATCTTCAATGTTATCAGTGGTTGCTGCTCGCCGTCCTGCTTGGTCAAAATATTACAAATAGTATATAAGATTCAATAGAAATCATGCAATTATTAGTTAAAGTCCCATTTCTTGACTGAGAACAATTCATATACAAAAGGTACAGCTAAAAGCTTTAAGGTCATTATGAAACAATTACCGCATCATTTTTGGTGTATCAACTTCGATATTTTCTTTCTATCGATGCAAATGAAAAATAAAGCATTAGGCTTCTCTAAGTCTCTGATCTTTAAAACGCCCAAAGAAAGCCAATACCATTGCAATATACCTTTGTATTACAATTTTGCAATTAATATGCCTAGTGGACTCATGAAGTATCTGGTTTAACACAAAATTATATTTGAAATTCCTATACCAAGACAGGACCTTTATGATTTTTGGTATGTCTTCTCTTTTATTTGTCTATCCTTTTGGACATTAAAGAATGATTTCTGTAAACCAAGTTATTTTCGCGAACTATTTATATTCGCAGATTTCGCGGAGAACGGAAATTCGCGAAAATAAATCGCGCGAATTAACTCATTTTCATAGTAATGTAATCGCTTGTTTCGGTGAATCGCGAAAATAAATAGCCGCGAAATTGCTTTCTGACACAAAAACGCAAATAATAGTCGCAAAAATAAATTGGTTTACAGTATAACAGTGCAGTAATATTTTAATTATCAGTCTTATTCCCTTTCTGCGACAAATACTTTCTTTGTAGCTTCATTTAAACATCATACATATTAAAGAAAATTTCTCATATCCTAAACCATATTCAATAAAAAGACCTTATACGTGATTAAGAAAATGGCATTCAGTGTTATTCATACTCAGAGAGAGACATTTTTGCACATCGCTTGAAAAGAAAGTTTGCACAGCCAATATGTTACAATTATTTGCAATTTCTGTTATTTTACTCTCATCTAGACTTTTATCAAAAGATAAGTGCCATTTAACGTCTTTAAATTGCATCTGACACCCATGACCTATAATCTTATGTTATAATGTTAATAGGAAGATTCGGAATTAAACCAATTTACAATATTCAATAAATCTACTTCTCTTTTTCTTTTTTAACAAACAAGGGATCTGAGAATTCTAGTGTTCATAATTAACAGATATTCCATTCACAGTTCTAAAAAGTTCTGTGATTGTTAAGTTGTAACTGTTGATTAGCTTTAGATTATTTATATTGTTCATACTGATATCTTTTTTCAGATAATCGTGTTGTTATTTTAGATTGAAACATGTTTATGTTTCTTTAACATCATTGTGTTTCAATACTTTGAATGAATAAATATATTTTTAAAATGGGATACATTGATCATCCCATTTTAAAAATATATTTATTCATTCAAAGTATTGAAAAACAATGATGTTAAAGAAACATAAACATGTTTCACTCTAAAATAACAACACGATTATCTGAAAAAAGATATCAGTACAATGTCTTAAATAATATCTAAAACTAAAAGGCAAAAAGTAGCAGAAATTGAACAGCAAAATATAATATGAATTCGAAGTAGACAATGGTGTCGGATAAAAAAAAGAGTAGAATATCGATACAAAGAAGCAGAGGTACCAATGGGGTATCCGAATGTCAAAAGTCCGAAAGGGCAGAGACTAAACCAGTAAACACAAACAAGAACGGGACAAAAACAGACAACACGTAAAACATGGAAACACAAAACAACTGAATATCAATCAACAACGCGAACTCCAGTCGAAACAAGAGTGAACTCAGGTGCTCCGGAAGAGTAAGCAGTTCCTGCTTGCTATAGCACACACAAGCTCCGGCACATCAAATGATTGGCCTGTGAGTTATGTATATTGTTAACCAAAGGTGGCGACCGTCCGTGTCAAATTCAAAATACAAAACGGCAAAATGCGATTAGCAATTTTGATGAGTTCAACATGAGCATAAGATCATGTTAAAATAGTTTTCTATTGATAAGCCATTTAAGCTGAATTCTTTATTAGATAAAAAAACTAGAATTTGTGGCTATCATCAGTTGATAAGAAATAAATTTCATATTCGTGGATTCAGAAATTCGTGGTTTTAACAATTCTCTCTTAAAAGTGATGTTAAGTTCTCTGTTCGTTTGGAAATTGATTTCGTGGTTTGCCTGGCCAACGAAAATTACTACCCACGAATAGTAATACTTACACAGTAAGTCGGGATAATATTTTTACATGACAACTTCAGATACCAAAAGCTTCACATGACCTTCACATTTAGTGGCTGCATATTTAGAATTCTTTGGGTTGGGTTGGTTTAATACTGTGTTAAATAAAAGCAAGGTAGTCAAAAGAGATATAACCGTATATATATACAAGGGTCATGTTTACTCTTTTTCATTCTTTTTCGTTAGATGTGTAAACTATAAGACGTTGTTACGAAATGATAAAATCATTTGACTAATATTAACTTACAGTCCGAAAACCGGTGGTATTTAAACATTAGAATGAGAGCTCTTCATCGGAAAAGATATGAAAGTCATTTGAATTTTCGAATATTTATTCTGGTTGTCAAGTGAATTAAAAGTTCTTTTTAGCCATAAATGTAATTTACTTTTAAGTTATGTTGTTTAAACAAACTATTTTGAATTAAAAATAGTCTATAAAAGTAACAAATTACATTTATAATGCATTTTATTATGTATTTATGTATGATATTTATAAAATGCATACGGTATAACTGAAATGGATCGCACAATGTTAACGTTTATAAAAAAAATTCTGAAAAAAATACACTATCATTTTAAATGTATACCAAGTTCCAGGCAAAAGCTTCTGTATTTTGTTCATGATAATTTTCATATCTTTCATGTCCTTTTATGTTCGACTTATGAAACCTAATTCCAAGAAAATTTTACAGTGTCACACTATTTTATCGTAACTATATATTATGGGTTAAGCAAATCTTACAGTGTCAGACTATTCAATGTAACTATATATATTATAGACTTGAAGATCGCAATGGAAGAGGGAGGTTTGGCGCCATAAAACCTGGTTTAACCCACCATTTCGTTTGAAATGCCTGTACCAAGTCAGGACCATTGCGATCCCCCAATTCTCCGGTATGACTGATTCGTTTTTGTCATTTTCTCTGGACTATGAGATTGATCATTCAAGTCCGGTAGTTTTGTTATTTCCTTTATTTAACAAATTTATATATTAATAACATACAAATATGGTAACTCTTTATGTTCCTCTTTCATTTGAATATTGAAAGAGGACATAAAAGAGCTATGGTTGGCTATGATTTCATCTTTGTTAAATGTAGTCCGTTTGTATGTAGCACAAGCGAAAGTATTACCATCAATGCCTAACTCTTTAATTAGACAATTGTAATAATGTGCTTTACATATAAAAACTATATTATTGGAAGCCTTGTCTGCTGGCGTCACAACATACCTGTCATGTAAGGAAGAGAGACAATTGAGAGCTTCACGATCTCTAAATACAGAAGAAGGCCGGGGGTTCACACATTTGCGAAGTTTGTCTATTCGGCTTCGTACAATTTTATAGTTTTGTTTGAAACTAGGCTAGTTTTGTGTATCATCAAGATATGAAATAAAACTTAAAACTTTCTACCCATTAAACGTCACTAGTAGCCTTGTCTTACATTAAAAACTAGCTTTTCCAACTGTACCAATAAAAATAAGTAGATTAGCTAATATGTCTTACGTAAATTTAATTTGATTTTATTTGATATCTAGAAAGCTTATTGAATGAAATTATGGTATAATCAATATATTTGTTTATATGTAAGAAATCGATTTAGTAGCGAAGAATGGTTGGTCTACAAATGTTGAAAATAAAATTATTTTAATTATTTCAGGTGCATTTAATGGTGCATTGAAAATTATGATAAGGTATTGCATTTATATCTAAATGGCACATGAAATTATGGATAGCTTTCTTAATAAAAATAGAATCTTATTTAATTAAACCTTTTCTTTTAAATTTATTTACTGTAAAAACTCAACAACATTGTGCTCAAATAAAAGATTTAAACCGGTAGTCCTCGAAAGAAAATCATTTCGGGAAGTGCGAAAATTTAATTTCAACTCAAGTTAGTAGCAAATTCTCAGTTAGATTTAAAGGAACTTATAAATTATCATTTCTTTTTATCAAAATGAAACACTGTAGATTTTTTGTTTCTCTGAAGATCATGTCTTTTTTGTCATGAATTTTTTTTATCCTAAAGATGAATATGTTCTTTTTTATTTCTTAAGCTGCGTTAAATTGGATGGGCAGCTTGGTAATTTAAAACAAAGGTTGGTAACTTAAAACAAATTGTTTTATGGTTTGTAATTTAGAAGTTAAATAAAGCGAAAACAAATTGAAATGTTTTCCTTTTCTAATTTAAAAGTTTAATAGAGTAAAAGCAATTAAATGGAACATGTTTTATTGGCAAATACTATAAAAGTTAACTACAATCTTTTAGTGTAACAGACAAAAAGAACTCAAAATAAATAACGGGATTAGAATAAAAACACGTGATGGAAAGCAGAGTTTTTTGTTAGACAATGGAGGTATATATATTAAGTATTTAAGATACATTACCAAAAACGGGTATAAAACGGTTAAATTGGTTATGCTGTATATCGATATTTCAAGTAGTAATCTCTCAACAACAGCATTTGAATCAAAACATTGGAAGGTAAAAAAAAAAGAATTGAATGAAAAGTACTCAAAACCAAAACGTTCGAACGGGGAAGCCAATTGCAAATCCAGCACCAAGGATATCGACATAAAGACAATAGAAAGAGTACACAATATAGTTCAGTTTTTAAGGAATGTTAGTTTCAGTTTTTATGCTTTATCTAGAAATATAGATAGGGGGAGTTGGACTGAAAAAACTAGTTTCACCCCGCCACATGTCATATGTGCCTGTCCTAAGCCAGGAATCGTTGACAAATCTTTATTTTGTACTTGTCTTTTGATGTTTTCTGTTCCTTATTTAAGAAGGGGATCTATATGTGACTATTTCAGGACTGGATTAGAATTATATTCATTTTACTTAGACCATAAGCCAATTACAGAACCGCGAGCACCGCCTACTGGCCTCGTTGAAGGATGCTGGCGGTTGTCCATTGTAGTTTTTTTTTTCTGAATTGCCGCTTGTTATGTTGGCTCTGTCGCGTACACTTATTCCACATTATTTCTTAATTTATTGCAAATTTGATAAATTATCGGATAAAAACGCCGAATTGCCTTGCGCAATGTCACAAAAAGCTTTAGACTTTATAGAAACTCGTACAGCATAGATTAAAGAGATAGAACCTATCAATTTGGCATTTTTTTCGACTGAATTAAATACACATATATGAAAATAAAATGACAACAAAGTTCCAGACAATAAATTTAACTACGCCTGACGCGCGTTTCGTCTATTTAAGACTCATCAGAGGCGCTCTACCAAAAATATTGAAAATGCCAAACACTATATGATTATGAAGAGCATATAACGATAAAACCAAAAATACCAAAGTCGGGAACCAAATTATTACTAAGATGATCAACCTATGTCTGGGGTAGATAGAACCTTAGGGTTTAGACAATTTTGAAATTTGAACGGATAATTTAAAGCTTTGATGTGTTCTCCATCACAAAAGTGTTGGTGCCGGAGCGGGCTAGCCTCGGGGAATTAAAACTCCACCAGCAGTGCCAACCTTCACGATTGTTCGAAATAAAATGACAACAAATTCCAGACAATAAATTTTGCTACGCCTGACGCGAGTTTCGTCTATTCAAAACTCATCAGAGGCGCTCTACTAAAAATAGTGAAAATGCCAAACATATATATGATTATGAAGAGCATATAACAATAAAACCAAAAATACCAAACTCGGGAACCAAATTATTACTAAGATGATCAACCTATGTCTGGGATAGTTAGAACCTTAGGGTTTAGACAATTTTGAAATTTGAACGGATAATTTAAAGCTTTGATGTGTTTTCCAACACAAAATATACCTTCTAAAACCTTTACCAGCATTTTTTTTATGATAATCGTTATTATTTCTGTACGTTAAATGAGTGTTGGCCAATATAAATATTTACTTATGGTAAACCGTTATTCAAGTGCCTTTCTAACCCCGCGTAAGTAATGCTCTATGTACTCAAATTCGGCAATACAATTGACAACAGCTTGAATGAAACTTATATGGATGTCTTAAATTTTTCACGGGTTGTATCTTTACTAGAATATATGGAATCAGTCATATATTTGTTTCTACCTTTATTCATCTCCATCTCATATATCCCCAGGAGCTTGAGATAAAGGACACAACGGATTCTGGGAAGTCTGCTTCATATTAAGATCTACATCTCGAAATTGACTTTCAAGGAAGACTTTCTTTCAACAAAGCTCTATGACAAACGGGATGACGTTAAATTTCCAATCGTCAACTTCTCCTTTTTCGTGTAGCAACATTCCGTCCGCTTCTGCTTATGGAGCCTTCGTATTACAAATGACTCGTTACTCCAGAGCTTGCGGGAATTGCATCGATTTCCTTGTCAGAGCGTAACTTTTGACACAGGGTTATGTAGCTTCATGGATGCTGTCTTCACTCAAGAAATTTTACGGTAGACACCGCGCATTCGTAGATAAATATGGGATTTCTATCTCTAAAATGAGTGCAGATGGTGGTTGGTCGTAGAAATTTGTTTTACTTTTTTGTAATTTTGGTAAATGCTTATTAGGTTATAAATTCGTTGTGGTTGAAAATGAAGGTTACAACAAAACTACCGAACTGTAATGATAATCTCATATGTCCAAGAAAAAGTCAAAACAAGTAAAAGCTTTCCATATTACTCAAAGATCGTAACGTTCCTGACTGGAAATACAAGACAGCAAGCAGTGACCTCTAGTCATGTTAAAGACTGCTGGCTGTTTTCCATCGTGATTTTTTAAATTGCCGTTTCTTTAACGTTTGTTGTGTCGCGTACACTTATTCCACATCTCTTTATCGTCTATTGGTACATGCATTCCAAAAGAAGTAGTGAGTTAAACCAGGTTTAATGGCACAAAACCCCCTGATATGATCTAAGGGTCTGGTAAGACAAAACACAACACAGTTGTGTGACATAGGGGTAACAAGGTGATCATTATCAGTACAATAATGAACAAATCAAAATAACCTAAACCCCAGTTCAACTAATACTTTAAGAATTATCTGAAGTGAACATTAAAGATATTCAAAAACTAGACACACCTGAACAGTTTGTTGTGGTTGACAATGAACAAACACAAGATAGCGTAAGTTCCAGTTTGAATCAGACAGGTTATTAGACTTTTTTAAAGTGTATTTATGCTTTGACACACAAAGCGGCATGATATGGAATTATCAATCTTACATGTCTAAGAATAAAACGAAAAATAATAAGACAGAGACATTCCCTAGGAATTGATAAATGGAATCATTTTGACTTGTTACAGTCATTTAAACAAGAAATGCCTCGTTAAACCAATGTTATTGCGTCAATCTAACCCTTTTCATTGCGAGCATAAGAAACGTATTAATACAAAACACAATACGATAGTGAGACACAAAAGTCTTCACACTAAAGCAAGCAGTCAAACATTATTTGAAAAGACAATTGCAACAAAATTCTTTTTTATGACTCATCAGAGACGCTCAAATTTCATTGTCTTTTAAAATCTTAGATTCTTTCTAAGCCAGACATAGGTTTATGTTATTTGGTTCCCAGATCAGCATGTTTTGTTTTGTTATTCAATGCTCTTTATATAGTGTTTGGTATTTTCAATCCGGTATTTATAAGCCTTGAATAGACGAAACGCACTTAAGGCAAAGCGAAGTTTATTGTCTGGAACTCTGTAGCAATTTTGGTTTTAAGACCGTATGAGACTTTTTTTTCTTTAACCTACTGTAGGTTTAAAAATCGGTCACGTTGACAACGCTGTATACTCTTGATATACCATTGAGGTACTTGCACTATCATCAATTTTAGGAAGTATATTAAAAATTAAAATCGTCTCTTTTAGCAAATATTTTTGTACCTTTTTGAGATGCAGATATTAATGAATGACGTAAAGGAAGTAGATGGGATGGTTTATTTAATCTCCAACTCATGGGGATACAATGAAAAGATCCGTCTTATAACGGAAAAACATTAACATGGAGTTATTAAAGATGCTTGCTTAATGTACCATATGCACTGCTTTGCAATACAATTAGTGCGTTTTTCTATTTTTATAGTAAATATTTAATAGAAATGCCACATTGTCCAGAAAACTTCCTAATAATTATATTAGAAATATCAATTAAGCTCTGGAAAAAATGAGAAAATAAAATTACTGCTAAACTTTGACACGTTTATAGCTTCGCTTGTTTCATTTACAAGAAAATAATGAATATGGATAACTGTCTTCGGAGTTATAAAGAACAACAAAATTGAAATTGTTCAACATAAATAATAATTAGTTTTGTCACTAAGTATAACAAAAACTGAAAAACCCACCTTGCTGGGACAATCAAATCGGCACAAACCAATTAGATAAAAACAGTGTGTTTTATCACCCAATTGGTGTTCTGTGCATAGGGAGCTTTAAAATGTAGCAACGTTTTAAATTGATTTGCGAGATTTTTTTCGTTAATTATTAGCTTTGGTTTTTTTCATTGGTGAATAAGGTGATTTAGTTAAGCCATTATACCAACAAGATGTGTAAGAAAATAAGGTTACGGTTTGTTTAGGAGTATATGTTTCATGGCTTTGTATACGAATGCTTCAGGAAACAGTGATTGTAAAATGATCGGCAAATGATAAAAAAAATGTATGAATTAAACCCCGGGGCAGCAAACAACCTTGCTTTAAAACCCGGTAAAAAGAATTTGCTTACATTCATATCATTGTAGGATATTCCCGCTAGCAATCAACTCTGAAAAGACGTAATTTATTTAAAGATTTTGGAACTCCTCTAGACTTTACCTTTTCTAAAAAATTCCACACTGAAATTATCTAATTAGATGGACCTTTAAGTATAAGACCTGTCCAATGTTTTTCCGAATGGACTATTTACGGCTTATATCCTTTACTGAAAAGATAGAATTAAGCATATACATACCTTAGAAATTGACGATTGCACTGAAAACGTTCACGGAGCTAATGATGTCAGGTAAAAACGTCTGAAAAGTTGGTACAACCCCAGGAATATCGACATATATGTGTGTGAGATACATATGTTACTTTCCAAACAAGAAAACAATATTTGTTTTGTAAATTAGATGACCGCCCGAGTCAAAGAAGCAAAGGTACCAATAGGGCATCCAAATGTCAAAGGGCAGAGGCAAAACTAGTGAACACAAACAAGGACAGGACAAAAACAGACAATGCCGGTATATAAAACAGGGAAACACAAAATAACTACAGAATATCAATTAAGGGGGTTTGCTCCTGTATCTTAAAGTAAATAAAAATGGATAAAATTGTATCTTTCTTAAAGAATATTGACAAATGATCAAAATAAGCAAGAAAAAAATGTAGGTCCATGTGCTCGTTTTTATGCTATAAGCGTTTATAATTTTGGCGGGAAATATGTTCTCTCTAGATTTTTCATTACTTTTGCATTGCCACGAATTAGTATCTTTAAACTCTTTAAAATGTATGACAGAGTAAATAAAATTTCATAAAAAATTGTGAACTGCATATTTGGTGGACATATTTTTGAATAAGAATAAGAAAATAGGGGGTTCATGGGCAAAACATTTCAAGCATAATAGATGGATAAACCCCGAGGATCTCGAAAATCTGACAAAAATCTCAAAATATGAGGAGCAAACCTCCTTAACAACGCGAACTCTAGTCGTCATAAGACTGAACTCAGGTGCTCCGGGAAAGTGAGTGTCCAATCCGGTTTAGAAAGACAAAACAAAACCCTACAACAAACCAACATATGCACTTACATGTATCTTAGAGAAATTCTATATTTTTTCAATGAGTGCATGATGTCTACCTTGAGATTCAAATTCTAGAATTCTAGGTTTTTTCTAAGCTCTATTGATTTTCTGGATAAATTGATGGAATCTATCTAGCAAGTGAGGTTGGCAGATCATCAAGAAATTTTAAATAAAAAAAGACGAAACAAGGTAGACATAGCGGAGAATTTGAAGATTGCAATGGTCCTTATTTGGTACAAGCATTTAAAATTGAATGGTGGCCAGGTTTTATGGGGCCAAACTTCCCTCTTGCATTGTGAATTTTGTGTCCAATACACGAAGTAACACAAAATTTAACAAAGTTGCAAGACAGAGGTAATCCTCTCAGTACAACGAACAGCAAAACACTTTTTTTGGAACAGAGGTCCCAGATGGTAATCACACACCTTAAACATGTTAAAGTCAGACTTCTCGAAAACGAATATACAAACATATTTTTTTATTATTCAGTATAACCAAATTAACCCGTTTTTATACCACTTTGGTATTTTCTATTTGCCCATTAAAATATGACAAATCTAGGTTGTCAAAAAGGATATTAACCATATTGCACACCTTGTCCATTTCTTTTTCGTTTTTCGACAATAATAGCTTTTGGGTAAGGTCACATTCCTAAGCTCGTTTAGCATCCCTACTATGTCTTCACAAACCTGATGTGTTTTGTGTAACTACCATACCCAAATAACGCAATGGGAGGGGGAGTTTTGGTGCGCCTTAAAACCTGGTTTAACCCACCATTTCTTTTGAAATGCCTGTACCAAATCAGGACCATTGCGGTCTTGAATTTTTCCGGAATGCCTTTGTTTTGTCTTGTCTTATGGACATTTGAGATTGATTCTCCAAGTTCGGTAATTTTGTTTTTACCTTTATTCACTGGTGTTGAACAAAATTATATATGATATCAGCATGAACAATTCAAGTTAGTTTTCAGTAATAATGAACGATAATAAGATGTGGAATTTGTAAGTGTACGCGACTCAATCTACGTAAAAAAAGCAATTTTCAAATTTCACAATAGAAAACAGTCAGCAGGCTTCAATATCACTGCTCCCTGTCTTGCATTGGTCCGAGACCATGCATAATATTCAATGCGAATCCCAAAATCATGAGCAATAGGTACATCTCTAGACAAAGCACAATTAACAAAAAAGCACACGGACAAACAAAAGTTTTGACAAGGATCACTGTTCTAGAAAAGGCTGTAAAGACATTGGTTAATCATTAGGTAATATTGATCTAAATTGCTTGGCTTTAACCATATGAAAAGATACAACTTCATTACAAATGTAGCGCTGAAACGTGTTTACATCTTTAAAATGTCCATTTATTTGTTTCTTGACTTGTATCAAGGTTTACTGACGACATTCATTATGTGATTTTCTAAAGATTTGAAATAACATGTATCGACCCATTATGGAAAAGTAAAACAAGAAATTTTAATCAATTAGATAATAAGTGTTTTATATGCTGCAAATGAACGTCATATCCTCTTAGCCTGCTCCTGCATCAACACTTTTGTGTTGAAGAACACATCTAAGGTAAAAATTGTCCATATAAATTTTTAAATTGTCCAAACCCTTAATTTCTACCTACCCAAGACATAGGTTGATCTTGATTTAGTCCTAATTTGGTTGTCTGTTTGGTAATTTTTGTTTTATTTTTCAATGCTCTTCATATTCTAAATATTGTGTTTGGCATTTTCAATATTTTTGGTAATGCGCCTCTGATGAGTCTTGGATAGACGAAACGCGCGTCAGGCGTGGCAAAATTAATTGTCTGGAACATTGTTGTAATTTATATTTCTTTACAACAGAAAAGAAAGAAATATTGGTAGCAAGGCTGGTTAGTACATTTGTGAGATTTCTCTTTATATCTCAAGCTAATTCTCTTTTTCAACCAACAATAATTTTGCTCCAGTGGGGTACACATAAAAGATATTATGCAATGTTTTGAAAGTAGTAAGCATTAAAGATGTTTTAAACGATACCTTTTACGTTTCATTAGAATAAATCATTTAATTTAAAACAATTGGGTTTTTTTCGGGGTTTGTTTTTGGAGGGGGTATGGGGGTACTGTTTCAGATTTTATTTAATTTGTATTTTTACAATATTGCAAAACATTTCAACATTAAAGATAGTTTGTCTGTTGTCAGACTTCCATTGCTATATATTATGAATCCCAAATGTTCCATGACTGAATTAATATAAGATATTTTTAGAAACTATCATACTTGTTTTTATTTACTTTATGTCATCATTTAAATATACATGTCATCTACCATTTTGTATTATATGCCATGACTGAACTAGTCTTCTGTCTTGATAATGTTTAGCTATACTTTATCCCATTCTACCATTCCATACACAAAACCCGTTGTACATTCTGACAGAGACGGACTGTTATTACACCAATATGTCATACATGTCTCTAGACCAGACAAACTATATATAAAAGGTAAATAAGAACCATGGGCATTAATGTTCAATTTTGATGAACGACTGTCTTTTTTGTCAGTAATGATGTCTTTATTGCTGATTGCATTGAATCTCCGGTAAGAGGTGATGTTTATATACACTAGTTTGTCATGAAACAATATTAGTAAAACGTTTAAATCATTTAAAATCATTTGAAATAATTCAGGGTCATAAGAGAAAGTTAAAACGTTAGACTGAGTGTTAATTGATAGTTTGGTTGTTAGATAACTGATAGTTTTGTCTATATACAATCTTCTAAGCATTAAACGTTAGCCTTGAATACCTTTTAAAACTCTTTTTCCCCCAACCGAGAAATCTTTAAAAATCAGTTAATTAGAAAGAAGATCGTCTTACGTAAATAAGATTTAATTTCATTTGTTATTCAGGATTCTGATATAATTAGATTATTCTTAAAATTTGATTGTTTAGATATTTATTTATTTATTAAGCACCTAGGAATGCATGGCCTAATTTTCATCAAGTACATTCGAAGATGCATTGAAAATCATAAATACGAAAATACGCATAATCTTTAGTATATGATGCAGTATACTTTTATTCCATTTTACCCCCTGAATTTCAGTTCATTTATTGTAAGGCTCATCAACATTACATTCGAATGACAAATTAAAACTGGCAGGTCCTGTAACGCGATCATTTCAAGGAGAATGATAATTGAATTTCAACTAATTAAGTGATAAATTCTTGGTTGGAATTAAAGGAACTCATAAAAGTTATGTAATGATAACATATAATTTCGTATAGACTATTTTCTGTTACTAACAAAACTGTTTCATTTAAGTCGAGGAAATAGTTATCATTTAAATTGAGAGAAAACAATCTTATATTTATTCCATGTTGTTATATATATAGATAATTTACGGTTCTTTTTTTATCTATTTCCATATTAGGTTGCATGTACAAGTAAAATGTTAGTGCTCAATTTTAAAAAAAGACACATCTAAACTATGATTTAAAACAAAGTTTTACATGTAAAACTCATTCACAATGTCACCTTATAACAACATTTGTTCGTAAGATAAGAACATTGTTTTTTCGTGATTATTTGCGTAACCAAACAGCGATTTCTTTAAATTTCAATGAAACAGATCAAGGCATGGCAATATTTCTTCAGAAAATGGTATACAAACATTAAGATTAAAGCCATAAATCTGTGACCAAAGAATGCTCTAGCGTAGAACATTTGCGTTGAACATTTTGTTCCATGATTTCAACACCTTCGTCCCCAAAATAATTCGTCCGTATCAATGTGAGAGAAACGACCCTAATTATTTTTCTATTCTATACTTGCAAGTGGTGGATCGAAAGAAGTTTTGTGGTCAAATATATACTGTATTCTAACTGTCACTGTGTGGGACAGCAGAATGCAAAAGAAGCATCAATGCTAAAGAAATCAAAGCATGTCACATTTACAACATAAAACTGACGTTTGGGAAGCTGAGACGACACAGACATATGGAAACCACTAATCCTTATTTTATGTACCCGGGTAAAAATGTACACGATACGTTAGTAGGTATTGTATTATAATTATTGGCTCTGGTCCTCGATGTCTCAATCTCTTACATTCGAAGTAATTGCTAATCAAGTCAGCAATGGCTTACAAGATAATGGTTACGTCTATAAGCTTAATTACTTGTATAACATCCTCAATCTCATTCTTCATTCAACAACCTTATATTGAAACGAATTTGAAAAATCATTAATTCTATCAAATAATAATGGAGAAGATCGTTTGTTTCTCAGAAGAAAATTCATCAGATCTCCGAAATTGTTGTTTTAATGATGAATTTGTTTTTCCAAATTTCTTCAGTTGCGTTAGATATGCGATACATAATTTGCTGGCAAGGTTGGTAATTTATAACAAATTGTTTTATGTTTTGTAATTTAGAAGTTTTAGAATGTATTCTCTATTAAATTTAGAAGTTTAACAAAGTGAGAACAAATTAAATAAAACATGTTTTAATGACATAGACTATATCACTGACAGACTTTGCAGTGGAACTCAGAATACATTACCAAATTAAATTAATTCAAACACGCTATCATTTTGGGCAGTGACGAAAAGCACAATTGTTTTGTTCGACAAAGGAATTTTTTTAAAAAAATGTAAAATTATAGGCATCGTACACAATATAATATCAAGGAATATTAAATGTTTTGATTGTGAATATTTCTATTCAAATGCTGCTGGTGAGAGTTTTATGTTACTCCCTGAAATAAGCATAATACCACAAATAACCAAATAAACTATTTTAAATTAACCGTTTATACCCGCGTTTTGGTATTTGTAATTTTGAAACCACTGGGCGATAACCGCTGCTGGTGGACCAGAGGTCCCCAAGGGTAATCACAAACCTGGTCGTCAGACTTGTCTGCCACGACTTACCATAAAATTTCTAAAATATTTGTCGCAGTAATTTCCGATTTTTAAATTCAAAATTGTTTAAAACACCAGGTTTCTTTCCTTGTAATATACATGGTCGATATTCTCGGTGCTTGATTTGGCTTCCTTGTTCGAACGTTTTGGTTTTGAGAACTTTTCGTTTTCAACAGTTTTGGAATAGGACCTTCCAATGTTTTGAATCAAATGCTACTGATGAGAGTACTCCTTGAAATATCGATATATAGCATATCCAAATTAACCGTTTATACCCGCGTTTTGGTATTTGTAATTATTTAAATATGAATCTGATTAGTCAGTGCACAAAAACGCTAAAGTCCCTATTTCGATGTCACAAATCAGCGCTGAACTGAAAGTAGACTCGAAAAGGCAAAGCTTAAAACTTCCCTATCCTAGGGAAGTAGAATTATCTAATAAGGATTTTGTCATAATTTAATTTAGATTGTTTTTAACTTCAATTCAATATTTATATTTTGACGTTTCTATATAATATAACTGTTAGTATCCGGCATGTTTAATTTCGGTATCAACAAAATTTAAAGGCTTGATCAATTGATCCAACATATCATCCCAAATAAAATTAAGGATGCTCGCTGGTCAGTTATGTAAATTTGTATATTAAATGAGTATAGTCTAGAAAGAGGTATAAAATAAGTATTAAAAAATCATAGGTTGCCGAAGATATGAGATAACAAGAGTTTTATTTGGTGAAAAACAAAATTTTTTTTTTTTTATTTTTTTTCACAAGTTAAGCAATAGACTTGTTCGATTGTAAGAATCTGTTGTAAAATAACAAGAATTTTTTAAAAATTTGTAAAGAAGCTCTAAATGACACAATAAACCTTATTGTAAAAAAGTGGGTAATCGGGCAAAACAATTATTATTATTATAATTGTATAATCCTTATTGTAAAAAGTGTGTAATCGGGAAAACTAAAGATGCCTAAAACCAGACAAAAATTTCAAAAATGACCAGCTACACTCCTTAAATCCACTCACGTTACGACTTGTGTTCTTGTTGTTGGTTGCTATTCAGTTGTTTTTGTATTTCTGTGTTTTATGTTTTATGTTATCTGGTTTGTTTTTTTTTTGGGGGGGGGGGGGTTGTCCTGTTCACGTTGTTGGAGTTTAATGGCTTTGTTTCTGTCCGTTCGGAAAGATGCAAAGGTGTACCAAAGGGGTAATCAATCATCATGATACTGAAAAGACAAAGACAAATTCGGTAGACAAACTATCATCACAACAAAACAAACCACACAACAACAAAAAACACGCATAACAACAAAACTGCATTCAGCAACGTGAACTCAAATCGAAACAAGAGTTTACTCAGGTGCTGGGGAATAGTAAGGAGTTCCTAATTGCTATAGCACACCCGTCACGTTGCCAAAGATCGTTTAGTGTTGGTCATATCCAGAAAAGATCACATTTCCAAACTCTATGTCTAACCAACATCTGTGTTCATCTGAGAGATAGAAATCTCGTATTTGTCTACGAGCATACAACCCGTTTGATTTAACCATGGACTTTCGATTGTAGCGTTAAGTGAAACATGCAAACACAACAATAAAAATTTATGTCGTCACAAACAAGCCAATCGTTAACAAAAATCAAAAATTGTCACATTGGGAAAACACAATGTTAAAAATAGTAAACATAATCGTACAAAGTTACTTGAGTTGATTGGCTGATTACTAAGATACTTTTAGAAATCACGTGGTTTTCGATATTGATGAATGGTCTGACTAACGTTGCACGCAGCTTCCATCTGATTGGGTTTTCTACTGTGACGAATTGCGGTTTTTGTTACCGATTGGCTTGTTCACGACGACGTAAATTTCCATTGTTATGTCAATCGAAAGTCCATAGTTAAATCGGACGGGCTGTATGATGTCTTCCGTAAAATTATTGATGGATGACTACAACATTGGAGCAATGTACCCGTGTGTTAATAATTTGCTTTTCAGCCGTGTATCTCTATCAAGGATGTCGTTATTCTCCCGACATGCTCTGACATAACGAATCAATTGTGATACGTATACTTCATGTGCTGGAGCGGTCGGTGTGTTGCTACACAGAAAGGGAAAGTTTACTTTTGGAAAGTTGAAGTCATCACATTTGTCATAGAGCTTTTTACAAAGCCTTCCTTATATGTCAATTTCGAGAAATAGATCCAATTATGAAGCACACGTTCTAGAATCTGTGTGTCCTTGGAATTCCGATATATGAGATGTAAATAGTCACCAAATCGAGGACTGTTAAAGAAAGGACATCATCAATATATCGAAATGTGAGATAGGAGGAAAAAGCAAATCTGCAGTCCTTTTTGACTACAAGTGATTGTAAGAAGTCCGCTTCATATGAATGAGGAAACAAATCGGCAAGCAATGGTGCACAATTTGTGCCCGTTGGGATACCTCTTGTCTGCCGAATAACATGTCAACCAAACTGTACAAGTTTGTTGTCCATAAGCAATTGAGTATCTCTATTATTTGACTTTCTGTAAATTTGATTTTCTTACTAGACTCTTGAATGACGAAATAAGTCTTTTTATAATCGAATACCAAATACTTGAACCTGCGTTTTCTGTTCTTTTTGATAAAGCTACGTTTGATCAACTGTGTTAAACAAGATTTTAATTGTGAATGTGGAATAGAAGTAAAGAAGGTCGAGAAATCAAACGTTTTAATGCTATCACTAGATGAAAACAACTCAAATAGACATTTGCCATCAGTTCTTTATAATTTTTGAGAATCCACATTTAATTGACGCCATTGCTAGAGTAACAAAAATCGAAAAACTTTTGAAGGCTTGATTTTATTGCCGTTAATATTCATGTTAACAAAACTGAAAAAGAGGTTTAGACGGACTTTTGCAATTCCCATGACCCAATGATATATCTGCTTCTTTTAAAAGAATAAGACGTGAACGACATACATTTGCATATTGATATACCCCCTACCAAAAAAGGAAAAGAGCATAAAATTATTTCAAAATGACTATACAGCTCAATAAAATTTGTTGCAGTTAGAGTTTCCATATGTGATATAGTATCGCATACCTTTAATAAAATATTTATGCTAGTTGTTACAATGCTATCTTTATATGTAATTATGTGTCTTCATACAAGTTTCTTAAACTTACGAGTTTTAGTTCTTGAGATGATTGTTAAGTGAAACTTAAAAATCTAATGTCAAAATGTCAAATCTAATGTTCTTCTGTTTTGAGTGCAGCTAACCAAGTGCAATACTGTTGCAAGTACAGACCAGGTTCTAGCTAGGACAATAGTATATTGCTCTTTTCATATATATCCAATCGTTTATTATTATTATTTCGGCGATCTGGAACCATTTTATTTATTTTAGTTTATACGATGAACCATTGAAGCAATTTAGATCGTTTAATCGTGATCATTATAATTATACTTTTACATAACAGACACTAAGCACTGTATATTTTCTGACAGAGACGGGCTTTAACACGTCTATACTTCATACATTACTCCAAGTCAGACACACTCTATACAGGGTAAATAGAAACTACGGACATGAATATTCAAATTTGATAAACGGCTGTTTTGTGAACATTAACGGTATATATCAACAATGCTATTATATATCATTTTTCGTGATCAAACTTTGATCGATTTGATTTTTATTGTCTGCTTAGTTTTTTGGCTTTGTCTTGGAATATTGATAGGGGAAGGTTGGGCCTTAAAAACTTGTTTAACCCCGCCACATATTACATGTGCCTGTCCTAAGCTAGGAATCTTTGACAAAGCTTTCGTTTGTACTTGTCTTTTTGATATTTTCTGTTCCTTGTTTAAGAAGGGGTATATCTGTGACTATTTCAGGACTGGATTTTGCACTATCTGTCCTTGGGATAAAACAGACTAGGTGAGCAGGTATGTATCGTAGTATACCTATTGCCTCTGGTCCTTAAATATTCCTCTTCATCAAAGTAATTGATATTTCCTCAATACGTCATTTGATAGTGTAACCATTTATCTTACAAGAGAAATGGTAATGGATACTTGTTTGTCAAAATACTCAATCAATTCTGTACTCATGGAAACTGAAATTGAGAATTTTCTGAAAAGTCATTCATTTTATCAAATAATGACACTGAGGATTATTTGTTTACTGTCGAAAGTTTGTCTTATTTAACAGATCTTCTAAGTTGTTTTGGCAACAATTAAATTCAGAAAACATACGCCATTATAAATTTCTTTGTTTCTGTTGGACATGCGATACATAATTTGATGATTAGGATTGGAACGAATGGTTTTACTTTTTGTAATTTAAAAGTTTGAGAAAGCGAAAACAATTTACTAAAGCATGTTATAATGACAAAGACTATTTAACTTACAGCATTTTCAGAGTTACATTCAAGATGAGCTTACAATACATCATGTACATTACAATATTAAGTCGTAAAAGCACGCTATTCGCTTTGACAGTTATGGAAAGCACAAATTTTTGTTTTAAAAAAAGAAATATAATACATCACATTTCAACGAAAAAGAAATGAAATAGCCGTTCATTAGGGAATATTGGTGTTAGGTTATCATCGTTAACATGGTCAACAAGAAGTGCCGGACTTAAATCCTTCAGACGGAAGTAACCTTAAATATATATGAAAGGCATACCTTTGTATAACCATATGAATTAGAATAAATAAATATTTTAACTGGACATTTTGACATTGACGTTTCACTGTGTGACGGGAAAGATTAACTTTTGGTAAACATAATAAAATGGTCAACGTAATCATACAACTTGATGCTGAACATATAGCCTTTGATATTTCTTCACGACACAAATACTAGTACATGTATTAGAGTGGATTTTCTTCCGTTTTTGTTTATTTTCTATGACAGACAGCCCACGATTTGCATTGCACGACTACCTTTCTAACACTCAGTTATTTTATGAAATAAGTTTATTAGGTATAAATTTGTCTTCAGTTAATTGACTTACTTTTCATTGATATTCAGAAATCTGATTTTATTAAACTATCCCTGAATCAATTTATTTGTTAAAGAATAAGTAATTGATTTAATATCAACAAATGGTTGCACTGTTGGCTTGAATGTTTTATTTTACTTATTTCAATTTTGTTAAGTTCGTTATATGAGTTTTATATATCTAAATTGCAAGTGGAAGTGCTCATATTTCTCTACACCAATTTATATATTTTAATTCAATCTTACTTATGGGTGTAAGTTTATTATTTGTAAAGCTAAACAAACTTACAAATGACCAAAAAACAAACGGTTACCGATAATTCAAAGACTTATTCTTTCAAGAAACATGAAAATTAAAATGTTACTCTTATAGAGATCGATGTTTCAGCTTCATTCGAAGGAAAACGCTATTTTTTCTGGTAGCAGTTAAATTGACACAGGAAGGAATAAGGAAACAAGGTCATCAAACTATAAAAAGAACACGGATTGAAAGCCATAGTCTTTGTCATATGTGCCCTGGATATAAAAAGGATTATGGTAGTAAAATACATAAATATACTAAAATGTTCTTGTTCAAAATTTCTTTCTTTACATCATGAAACTTGATATTTTCATATAAGTCAAGTGATAATATAAGAGAAATAAGCAAAGAGGCAACAATGGATATTCGGGTATCAAAAGTCCGAAAGGGCAACGACAAAACCGGTTAACACAAAAAAAACAGCACGAACAAACACAAAACACAAAATCAACCACATGAACTCAAGTCGTAACAAGAGTGAACTCAGGTGCTCCGGAAGAGTAAGTGGTTCGTGCCTGCTATAGCACACCCTTCGTGCTGCTAATTTCCAATTCAGTGTGTCAAATCTGGTAAAGGAAGACAAAACATAACTCTACGATAAACCAACATCTACACTCATCTGAGAGACAGAAATCCCATATTTGTATACGATCTTGTATGTCAAAACTCAATCTATCTCTCTACTTTATAAACTGAAAATGAAAAGAATTGAATAGTAATTTATTTTATAAAATAATAACAATATGGAAAGTTTGCTTTACGTACGAAAATGTCTTATATGGCGAATTTCCTAATTCGTGTTGGCAATAATTATATTCAGGATGCGTTGTGAAGGGATATCCCATCATGATGTTCATGGTAATGTTGCTCATAAAAGCACAGTATTTCAAATATAATCCTTTATGAATGACAAACTGGTTAAAGCATTGCTTTTGTAGATGATACGAGTTGACCATCTTATTTAAAGCTTCTTATTTAGTCTTTTTGATAAAAATATTGACAAATTGATATTGACTTAAAATGTATATTGCCTATTTCAATTTGTGTCATTTTTTAGCATTACATCGATAAATTTATCGATTTTGTGTAATGAAACATCAACAAACCACCACGTCATTCAAAGTTTAAAGTGTTTTTTCGGACTTTATAAATCGATATACTTAATGTTCTCCAACAGTCGATAGATGTTTCTAAGCTAAGTGTAAGTAACTGTGAGTGTTCTTAAAAGATTTCCTTGTCCTTTCGTTTTTTTTTCTTATTGTCTTTATGTCTCTTAGGTTCTCTCTTTTTGGATTGAGCTTTTATCGACTTGATTTTACCGTGAAATCTGGTGTGATTTGGTTTTTTATATGTACCAGTCCTCATAAAGATATATTTATCAAATCTAATTTTTGTCATCGACCTCTTTGTATCATTTGTTTTTTGTCAAAGCGGTCTTTCTTTGGCATTTCAATGTTGGTTTTTAATTCTATTCATTATATTTTGTTCTCTCTGATCAATTGAAAACCGCCAAGCAGCAACCACTGGTCACATTGAAGGCTGTTGGCTGTTTTCCATTTCGGAGTTCTTAAATTGTCTATTATATATCTTTTTGTCACACATCTCGATTTCATTCTTACTATAGCATGTTAAATACTAGGATGAATATAATTTCTATACAGTAAACGTATTTAATCAATCAGAATATAAAGAAAACGTAGACTGGGTTTTGAATTTTTTTAATAATGTTCGTTCTGATGCAAGAGGAATAACTCATAAGCAACTTATTAGCGTATTTAAGTTGCTACAAATAGCGTTAAAATTAAACTCAATGACCACCAAGTAAAACATGTACAAACTTATTTCAATATTTTTTTGCTTTCTAAGCTACAAATGTATTTCAACTGTGAGTTCATGTCATTAAATAATTCTTATCCAATATGTTTCATTACAATACTTTCATCAACATCAATACAGCTAGTTCTGATTTTCATCGACAGAAATTATAGAATTAAAAATACTCAGTCCTAGGAACACACGAATCGATCCAGGTATATTTTGCAAACATTTGATATAGGCGAATTGAGTCGAATGATTTCGCCGATTTGTTTTTATACTTTTACGAGATTGAATTTCTTCAGGGAATCGTAAAGAACAAGAAGATGAAAGAGGCAAGGTCATTTAATCTGACATTCAGATATATTGATGATGTCCGTTCTGTCAATAACACTTCATTTGGTAGTTGGATTCCTTCAATATATCCTCCGGAATTGGAGATTAAAGAGACCACCGAATCAAATTGCTTCACGTCTTTCTTGGATTTGCACCTCGAATTTGACCCAGGTGGTCATCTCAGTACAAAAATTTACGATAAACGAGACGATTTTAATTTTCAAATTATTAATTTTCCTAATCTACAGAGCAATATACCTACTTCTCCTGCATACGGTGATTATATTGCTCAACTTATTCGATATGCCAGAGCTTGCACACATTTCACAGATATTTTGGTCAGACACCGATTTCTTCGTGACCGACTTTTGGAGCAGGGCTATAGGAAAATACGTCTCATACGATCGTTGTCAGCCACTAGCAGAAAAGTTCAAAATTGAGTTAAAAGATATGATAGTTAATTGTTTTCATTAGTGTTTGACTGGTCTGAGATGATCACCTCAATATCCTTATTGTGTTTCACAACTATGTTGTGTTCTATGGTCATTACCGGATCCTAAGATCGCAATGGAAGAGGGAGGTTTGGTGCCATAAAACCTGGTTTAACCGACCACTTCTTTGCAAGTGCCTGTACCAAGTCAGGACCATTGCGATCTTTAATTCTTCTGGTTTTGTGTTTCTCTCAAATAAAAATTACAACAAAGTTCCAGACAAAAGCTTCTGTATTTTGTTCATGATAATTTTCATATCCTATATGTCCTATTGTTTTCGACTTACAAAACCTAATTCCAAGAAAATGTTTAGTGTCACACTATTTTGCGTAACTATATATTATGGTTTAAACTTTTACAGTGTTGCACTATTCTATGTAACTATATATATTATGGACTTGAAGATCGCAATGGAAGAGGGAGGTTTGGCGCCATAAAACCTGGTTTAACCCATCATTTCATTTGAAATGCCTGTACCAAATCAGGACCATTGCGATCCACCAATTCTCCGGTATGACTGATTCGTTTTTGTCATTTTTCTCTTTTTTTTAAATCCTTGTTATCTCGGTCGATAATTTTACTCGGATTTGCAATTTTCTTACAGTTCTTGAAACAGGAGGGGTCAACGAGACAAATAAAAATAACAACAAAGTTCCAGACAGTAAATTTAGCTACGCCTGACGCGCGTTTCGTCTATTCAAGACTCATCAGAGGCGCTCTACCAAAAATATTGAAAATGCCAAATACTGTATGATTATGAAGAGCATAGAACAATAACACCAAAAATACCAAACAAGGGAACCAAACTATTACTAAGATGATCAACCTATGTCTGGGGTAGGTAGAACCTTAGCGTTTAGACAATTTTGAAATTTAAACGGATAATTTAAAGCTTTGATGTGTTTTCCAACACAAAAGTGTTGGTGCCGGAGCGGGCTAACCTCGGGGAATTAAAACTCCACCAGCAGTGCTAACCTTCACGTGTGTTCGAAATAAAAATAACAACAAAGTTCCAGACAGTAAATTAAGCTACGCCTGACGCGCGTTTCGTCTATTCAAGACTCATCAGAGGCGCTTTACCAAAAATATTGAAAATGCCAAATACTGTATGAAAAATAAACAAAAACAAAACATAACATTAATCATAAAAAAATGATTTCGGTTGATGTATACAGTCCACCATAAGTTATTCTCTTATTCCTACACGTCCACCATTGCACCTAAGGTTTTCAACTATAAACAAGTGTTGCGGGATTTCCAAATCAATGACCTCAAAGCAAAACCTCCAGACTGTACCTGTGAAAAGTCCCCATTCAAATATGGTCCCTCTGGCCACGTTATCACTGGTGACCTCAACATCGTGGAAAATGACTTACTTCGCGATGTTTTGGCTAAAGGACCTAAATACCGTGAGCCAAGACGAATCAACTGGAGCTATAATTTCAAAACAATTATGGATTCAGTTGAGGACTATGCAAGAAAATGGGCCAAAAAAGAAAAGGAAAAAGAATGTGACGTTTTGTCAGAATGGGTAAAAGCTGTGAGGTCATTGGTTTTGAAAAGAATCAATTCTTTGAAATGCTCAATGAGCACTAAGGCAACATCCATTTTCAGCAACGCTGATGTTGCCAAAACATTGTCCACCTTACATGAGAAATATGTTGTTGTACCTGCAGACAAAGCACCAAATAACATCATTTTTGTGTGCAAGAGACACTATATTGACTGTTTGACAGCTAAATTGGGGGTTGGTTGTACCAGCAACAGCACCACATACAAGGCTACAACACTGTCTAAGGAAGAAATCATTGACAATCACACATTTGTCATTTCCTCCTTCGGCCTTTCTGTTGGTAGCAGTAATGATGACACTCCATCCCTGTATTGGATTCCCAAATTACATAAAAATCCATACAAACAGCGCTTTATTGCAGGGTCATCAAAATGTACAACTAAACCTCTTTCAGTTTTGTTGACTTCAATACTTACGGCAGTAAAATCTGGCCTCCAGAAATATTACGATTGTTGTTATACTAGAAATGGTGTCAATCAAATGTGCATCCTGAAGAATTCGAAAGAACTCATGGAGATTCTCAACTCTAAATCAGTTTCATCTTGTAACAGCATCAAAACATTCGATTTCTCCACACTTTACACTTCTATTCCACATGAACAACTGAAATAGCGATTGGCACAGCTGATTAAACGCAGCTTTTTCAATAAGAATGGAAAACGCAGGTACAAATTTCTTGTAGTCGATTATACCAAGACTTACTTTGTCATTAATGAGTCTAAGAAAAAGAACGAATTTACAGAAGACCAAATAATCGACATGCTCAACTTTCTTATTGACAACATATTTGTTCAGTTAGATGGACGTGTTTTTCAGCAAACAATAGGGATTCCAATGGGCACTAATTGTGCACCTTTGCTTGCTGATTTGTTTCTTCATTCATATGAAGCAGACTTCTTGCAATCTCTTCTAGACAAAAAAGACCGTAGACTAGCTCTCTCTTTCAACCTCACGTTCCGTTATATTGATGATGTCCTTTTACTGAACAATTCTCGATTTGGTGACGTTCTCCATCTCATATATCCACAGGAGCTTGAGATAAAGGACACAACGGATTCTAGGAAGTCTGCTTCATATTTAGATCTACATCTCGAAATTGACTCTCAAGGAAGACTTTCAACAAGGCTCTATGACAAACGTGATGACTTCAACTTTCCAATCGCCAACTTCCCCTTCTTGTGTAGCACCATTCCGTCCGCTCCAGCTTATGGAGTTTACGTATCTTAATTGATACGTTACTCCAGAGCGTGCGGGACTTATATCGATTTCCTAAGCAGAGCGACACGTCTGACACAAAAATTGCTCACACAGGGTTATGTTGCTCCTCGATTGCTGTCTTCACTCAAGAAAGTTTACGGAAGACATCATGCACTTGTAGACAAATATGGGATTTCGATCTCTCAGATGAGTGCAGATGTTGGTTTGTCATAGGGTGTTGATTTGTCTTCCTTTACCGGATTTGACACGCTGAATGGACTATTGGCAACGCGACGGGTGTGCTATAGCAAGCAGGATCTGCTTACTCTTCCGGAGCACCTGAGTTCACTCTTGTTTCGACTAGAGTTCGCGTTGTTGATTGATATTCAGTTGTTTTGTGTTTCCATGTTTTACATGTTGTCTGTGTTTGTCCTGTTCTTGTTGGTGTTTACTGGTTTTGTCTCTGCTCTTTCGGACTTTTGACATTCGGATACCCCATTGGTACCTCTGCTTCTTTAAGCCACATCCTATATGTATATTCATTTGTACGATTGCAAAGTAAAACTTCATACGCAATTGAAAGGTGTATCCTTGATACAGAGATTTCGATGCAAATTTACACAAAGGGTTACGCACCAGAGATGGATATCTTAAGGCAATAGACACTTGAAACAAATCATGTTTTTTCCTTTATATTGATGATGTCGTTTCACCGAAAAATTGTCGAATTTGTGAATCTTATGAATTAAAGATAAGGAACACAACGTATTCTAGAAAGTCTGCTTCATATTTAGATCTACATTTCGAAAAAGATTCTCAAAAAAAAAACTTTCAACAACGCTCTATGACAAACGTGAAGACTTCGACTTTCCAATCGTCAACTTTTTCTTCTTTTGCAGCAACAATCCGTCCTCTGCAGCTTATGGCGTTTACGTATCACAATTGACTGGTTATTCTAAAGCTTGTGGGACTTAAATCGATTTCCTTGGTAGAAGTTGCGTCTGACACAAAACTACTTACAAAGGGTATCATTCTCCTCGTTTGTTGTCCTCACTTAAGAAATTAAACATTTAACCTTATGCACTCATAGAAAAATATGAGATTCCAATCTCTTAGATGAGTGCAGCTGTTGGTTTGTCATTAGGTTTTCTTTTGTTTGCCTTTAACGGTTTGACATACTATTTTGAAGGTTGGCAGTGCGACGATTGTGCTATAATAGGCAGGAACTGCTTACTCTTATCAAGCACCTGAGTTCCCGTTGATTGCTATTCATTTGATTTGAATTTCTGTGTTTTGCTCTTATTTCGTCCTATTCTCGTTGGCGTGTACTGGTCTTGTCTCTGGCCCTTTAGGACTTTTGACAGTCGTTTGGATGCCCTATTGCTAGCTCTGTTTCTTTAACGTCTAACAGGTTTAATATCTGTATGTTATTTTATGTCTTTGAAAATTGTCAATAAGAGGAAGACACTTAGCTTACAAAATTAACCCCACCACATTTTTATATAGAAATGTACATGTCCCAAGCTGGGTATTTTTGTTAAAGGTTATTTTTGTACGCATGTTTCATGACTTATTTTTTAATTCCAGGTTCAGGATACCCCATTGGTACCTCTGCTTCTTTCAGGAGTCTATAAGGGATATAATTATGGAGGTTATGACGCATACGCTTATTCCACTTCTGTTTATACTTTACTTTTTATCCGACATACACGTTAGGATGTCTCTGTGTGGCCGTCTTTTGAGTCAAGGTAATCGGAAAGCACGTTATTTAAAATCTTTGAGAACTTTTTTTTATGTGCTATTTGTTTTCAAAATCGATACGATTCGTGATTGGTATCCCCAAATCGCGTGAGATTTATGTTTTGCTGTTTAATATGCGTACGTTAGTATGGCGTTAAATGTCAAGGATAGTCTCTTTAACCACTGGAAGTAGAAAGATGAAACTTGGGTCATTGATTGCACTGTGGGTGACCTGTGCTAACGGATTCGGAAATATGGACTATGCACTTTGGATGTAGATTGTGCCGAAGGTTTTGAAATTTTGATAATGATCCTAGTGGTTGAGCTACAAAGCTAACCTAAGGGCACATTATTCCTTTATTATTCAACTCACTCCCCCCCCCCCAGTTATTAAGAATACGGAACTTAAACTTTACTCAATCAATGCACTATTGATGTAAATCGAAATTTTGATTAAGATCCTTGAGACTGGGCTACATAGGTAGCCTGTAGTCACATTTCTTTTTCACGCAACTCCTCCTTGGTAATTTTGAATACGTAACTGAACCTTGTCTCAATATTTGCACTTTATTTCGATGTAGATTGTGCCGACGGTTGCGATATTTTGATTATGATCCTAGGGGCTTGTCTTCATATTATTTCTTTGTTCATGCAACACCTTACAAGTTTATTGTGAATACAGAACTGAAACTTGTCTCAGTAGTTGCACTATGGATATAGAACGTGCCAAAGGTTTTAGAATCAAAATATTGATCCTAAGGGCTGGGCTGAAAAGATAGTCTAAGGGCACATTATTTCTTTGTCAAAGAACTCCTCCCAGGTTATTTGTAATACGGAACTGAAACTTGGCTCTGTAATTGGACTTTTGATAGTTACCCTAGGAACAGGGCTACATAGGTTGCCGTAGGAACATTCCTTAGCCATTCAACTCCTACCTGCAGGATATTTGGAATAGTATTTTGTGTCGAAGGTTTCAGAATTTTGATAGGGGTACATAGAGCTGGGCTACATAGGTAATCTAATTGTATATTGTTAACCCAAATGTAAAGAAATAGTCACAGGTTATTACTTTTTGTTATTTTTCATAATAATATCATACGCCAGAAAAGCGCAGGGAGAAACAGTGTGGCTGCTTCGAATACTTTTAAATAGGTAAAGGATGTCTGCTGTGCAGAGATGAACACTATTCACACATAATGAATCTAGATTTTTTTTAATTGCAAACTACACAAATATGGGTAAAATAATACAGAATACATATCAACAGATAAATGTAATGCTCGCAAACGTGTTTTGTTTTAAGATACATGTACAACCAGTCCAATAACATTTTAAAGTCAGACCTCGGGCCCGGGGGGGTTAACTATCTATACATATATATCAGAATATACGGACGTGAGGCTTGAAATGTGTCACTTTCTCCAGTCAAAAAAGTATGCCGTTGGGTGTATTCTTTGGTTCAAGTTATTTTGTGTAGTATAAGATAAAGAAGGGACATTTAAAAACAAAGTTATACTGGCGTAAATCTTTCTTGATTTTCTAAGCAGATTGAGCTTAATAAATATCTTCATTGTAATTTGATGAAAATAAAAAAAAAACAAATGAGTTTATGCTTATGAGTGATACCCCCGCTCCCAAAACCTAAGTTATACAGCAAGTAGATGACCTTGGAGCTTCAAATCGGTATACACCATATTGAATCTATCTCCTTTTGTTGCTTAGAAAACTGTGACGAAAATTGTGCATGCATGTCTATTATGTGTAAAAGCCTAAGTATTTGGTAAACAGGAAGTAGACTACCTAGGAGCATAAAATCGGTAAACACCATATGGTACTATAGGATAGAGCTGTATACAACATATCAGACGTTTATCTCATGTAGTTGCTTTGAAAACTGCGACGGAAGTTTTGTCACGGACGAACGGACGGACGTTCAGACGGACGGACGGGTGGACAAGGGTAAAACAATATAGTCCCTGTTCATTGAAGCGGGGGTATAATGAATGGGTATAATTTTCATGTCACAAGTATATGAATGTGTTTGGTTTCTACAATTCTAGCCGCACGTCTGTTTCAAGTTTCAAAGGACATTCCCCAAACCCTCGCCCCATCCAAGGACCTCATCTACCAACATAATTATTAACGATTTAATATACAACAGTTTTGTATTGGCATATTATTTTTTGTAAACATAATGAAAACGCATAAAACCAATCTGGAGTGATATGAGATATATGACAACTGTATCACCTATCATTTTCGCATTATAAAAACAAAATACACATTATACGAAGGAAAAGCATCCTACCAGATTCAATCGGCGGATTTTTACAGCTTTATCAAGTAGTAAACTAATACGTTGACTGAATCAAAACTGAGCATGTTCTGTGTATATACAAATTGACAATTAAAGTAATATACTGCATTGGCGGTGCATTTCGTGCACTTTACCCTCGAAATAAAGCCATACAGTACATGCACTATTTTCCGAATATTAACAGATCATTGGACATTTTTTTGGATATGATATGCGTTTCATTCATTTTCAATAGCGAAAATGACAGATGAAATGTCTTTACATTTAAGTAATGATAACATCGTAACTTTAAGTTAAAAATACAACATTATAAAGAATCTCGGGGTTTTGCTTAAGTATCACTGTAGTTATGTACAAATGTCGACTTCAATTTGGAGTTGCCTTTGCACGAAAGCGATCACTTAGGAAGATATCCTTGTTGGTGACATAGTGTGTTTTGGGGGGTGTACATTTGCGACCTGTGTCTGGCAAGCTCACAAATGAATCCCTGATGTATTGGTCTCTATAAAAATAAAAAGATGTTTTGCTATAGAAACGAAAATATTTTATTCATAGTAAAAAGGAAGGTCATATTTTCTACAATTAATTATGTATAGTGCCAACCTGAGGTGTCTTTTATGAGTGATATCTATATCACAGGCGTTTGGGTCCAGGATTTTATTTTATAAATAACGTGTATATAAAAAATTTCATCTCGTCTATATACTATTTCCACAAGGCAAGAATGTTTGAAAGTTCTAAAAATAGAACAAAATTTACTCGCGGAAAACCCCCATATTTTCTCATAGAATCAAATGTTTTACATGAAATATTAGTGATTATCTAAATCCTTTCAGTTTAATCTCACAATTGGGAACACATTTATCGTGAAACAATTCGCAATGACTTTGAATCTACTCTTTTTTCCACTGAAGCGAACCAAACAAACCACCACGGACGGAAGTAGTTTAAAATTTTAAAGGGATACAATATTCTTCTACTTTTTCCAATTTTATCATTGAAATGAAATAACCACGTATTTATTATCCTTGAACGTCTTTTTGAAAATTTATGGAACACCCATCGAGTCCTAGTTTGTATGTACGTTTTATTATAATACCAACTCGTCAGTAAAAATATTTCGAATAAAATTGAGTCCACATTTTCCGCCAAATGATTTTTTCGAACTGGCCCAGATTTTACCTGACTGTAGTGTCACTCGGAAGTCCTTTTATTTTGGCGGAATATTGTTTCCTTTGAAAATCTTTGGTCACTTCCGTCCGTGGTGATCTTTTGTTTCGCTTCGTAGGAAAAAAAAGACCCGATGTGAGATTTATACATACTGACATTCTTTACTTTTGCTTCCTAAAGAAAGTTACAGCTGAAAGGAATTATAGAATGTTCTAGTTGTTTATGGTAAAAAAATATTTCTACAAGAAAAAAGGGAGTTTCCGTCAGTTCTATTTTTAGAACATTCAAACATTCTTGCCTTGTAGAAATAGTATATAGACGAGATGAAAATTTTTATATACATGTTTATTTATTTATAATAAAATAAAATCCTTGACCGAAACGCCTGTGATCTATATGTAGCTATAAAATGAATATTCATGATTTGATTTAAAAGTTATATTTATTTTGTTTAGTCGAATTGCTGACCTTAATATTGTAGTATAAAAAAGATATATGACGACCTAAGACCTGGTTAAACCCGTTTTGAAAAGCATATACTAAGTCAAGACCACTTCGATAATATGATTTCTCTTTATGTTTTGTTTTGTCTTTCCTTTTTGGGCATGTGGGGTTGCTAGCTTGATAATTGTATTATATTCTATCACTCAAACAGTTTTATTTTGGAACTTGAAAATCCATGCAAACTTATAAAAATAACACTACACCCAATCAAGAAACAATATCTATAGCCCTGCTTGAAAAGTGAAGGGGTACAGTAATTTTAAGAGCCTTTGTGTCCTCCCGTCCACCTTACCATATGACCATTCGTTACGCCATCGGGTACAATACAATGTACCCTTTTCTGCAACTCCCCCTTTACAATTAAAAAAAACATAGGTCAAAGACAGAAATGGTCGGATTTCGTTTAACAAGAAGTAGGTGAGCGACAGACCTGAAATCACATCCCACGTTATGGGAGCCAATGTTGATGCTGCATACCAAATATCAAAAGGCTGTGATTAGTAGCTGCTAAAAAACTGGTACGAAAATTTTCTACTATTGGACATTATTGTCAAAAATTAAGTAAGTCGGTAAACTGGAAGTAGATGAGGGACAGACCTGAAATCGCATCCCACGTTATGGGACTTCACCCTGATAATGTATACCAAATATCAAGTGGCTATGATAACTAGTTGCTGAGAAAACTGTTACAAAAATGTTCTACTTTTGGACATTATTGTCAAAAATTAACTAAGTCGGTAAACAGGAAGTAGGTAAGCGACAGACCTGAAATCACATCCCATGTTATAAGACCTCACCCTGGTGCTGTATACCAAATATCAAGTGGCTGTGATTTATAGTTGCCGAGAAAACTGTAATGAAAATTTTCTACTATTGGACATTATTGTCAAAAATTAACTAAGTCAGTGAACAGGAAGCAGGTGAGCGACAGACATGAAATTGCATCCCACGTTATGGGACCCCACCCTGATGGTAAAATATCAAGTGGCTGTGATTAGTAGTTGCTGAGAAAACTGTTACGAAAATTTCTTCCCCGCAAGCCGCCCGCCCGCCGCCCCCCCCCCCCCCCCCCCGACATTCACCATTTTATAATCCGGATTTTTCACTCCCTGAAATCCGGCCAAAAATTATTAAATTTCTAAACATTATTTGTTAGATATTACACCTCCTTATTGCAAATTCAACATGTGTTTGAGAAGATTGATCTTTTTCGAAGCGGATTTATTTATTTCTAAGCTATCCGTTATTCTAACTTACTTTTGTTTTGATTTGTACAGTTTAATACAGATCACTGTTACAACAATAATCAAAATAACGGCACCACATGCTGCACCAATGGCCAGTCCTGTAATGCTTGGTAATTCATCATCTGAAAAAATGAATAAATCTCAGTGATGTGCATTGTAATACGATATATCTTTTTTTTCAGTGTATATTTTGGTTGTTTCATTTTTAAAACCAAAAGTTTTAAATGAAATTGCACGTGCTCGCATCTTATCCTGGTCATCTCATGCTGAAAGGAGGCATTTACCGAAGAAATAATACTCTTCCATAAATGGCGTTCTTTATTGTGAGATGACCACGTGCAGCAATTTCACACTGTTCAATTGATCAACAGAAACCACCGGTACTGATATTTATTAAGATTGAAACCAATGAAATCCAATGTAATTCAAACCTTGAGTTTTTAAGAATAAAGCTGCGCTCAACTCGCACAAAGACTAAAAAATTCGATCAGCCGGTCTTTTCCAAGAACATATGTAAGAACCTATAAATCTGTTTGATCGCCGAGGTGAACGCGGAAAAAAATACTGTGAATTTTTAACACCGTTGTCGAAAATAGAATAATAATATTTCATGTGCACCTCGACGAAGTTTCTTCATCTAAACTTATGTTCGCTCTGTAAGTTCTAAGTGACTTTTTGACCTACATTCTTTTTGGGCGATATGAAAATTACGGTCATACTTTTCTCAGAAACCGTACACGAGAACAATATTGAAATTGTTTGGACAAACTGTCAGACACATTGTATGATAAAATTGTACGTTCTAAGTGTCTTTGTTAATAAATAAAAGTATTTACAAAACAACCAAACTTGGAGGATAAATCTCAAATGTCGACGAGAAAAGACAAAACAAGACACACTGGAGAAATGAAAATTTCATTGACCAATTTTCTGACTCTTGTCACCATTTACAAGGAACGTCTCAAAAACTATTTATTAAGTCCTTTATAAGTGACAAAAACGGTTGTCCCGTGTATGAAAAGTAGAGAACAATACTCGGTGCACATTAAAATCAATTTGTAGAGTAAGCTCAATGGGGGGCGTTACATAGGCCACAATCGCAAACTTCAAACAGAACAGTGGATGGACTAAAAGAAGCATTAATTAAGCTTGCTTTCAAATCGAAGAAAAATAAATATGTCTGATCTAATTCTTAAGTTATTTTTATATAACTATGGTTAAAACATTCTGTAAATAAATGAAAATCATTATTATATCATTGTAATCTGTGAGATGTCTGATCATATGACCAATGCTTTTTCATGTTCGAATAGTTAATACAAGAGAATGATCTTTGTTGGAATCTTACGGTTTAAAGTTAATGCTTACCCTTTGCTTTAGCTTCGCATATATCCTACAAAAGATTTTAAAAAGATTAGGCTAATGCTTAATTTATTTGGAATTGTTAGTATATAAACTTATATTAATAACTGGATGACATAATGTCATTTCGTTTTCGTCTTTAGTTTTGGAATATAAAATAACAGATGAAAGTTACATAGACATTAACATCTTTTTATCAATCTTACTATATAGTATACATAAAGCATATTATCTGTCGAACGGCAAGGAAAAACAAATAAACACTTTTAATATTTTTAAAAATGAATTCTTTAACCAGTACGATTTCATGACAAGGTACAATAATAATCCAAGTCGGTTTATCGCTACAGTTTTCAAATACTTAAAAACAATAGAATAAAAATAATATATTGATGTCCACATCTTTCTGTTTTTGTCAAACTTTATTTGTATATGTTGTCTATTAAATGTATACCATAATTATTGAAAGATGCAACTTACATATAGGGGGATGTGATATGTTTTGTCATTCACGCCATTGGCATTTGCACAAAATCATTGAAAAGATTAATTGAATATACTTTACCTTTTCACTTAGAAATATATCCGACACCTATAAATTATACACAGTAATCCAAACTATACAGTCTAATCCAATTGTGAAAACTATAAACAAATACACGTGCAAATGTACTTTTAGGTGGTAATTTAAAAATCATATACGGAAAACTTTCCGGGGTTTAATTTGCATCTTTTATTTGTACTGAGTGTAATTGAACTAACATTAATAATGGGTATATTGCCCTTATAATACCCTGTTTATTTGGGCACTAACTCTTCAGGGTGCTCTATCTACCAATGCTGTAGTAGATAGAGTTATTGTTAACAGCAATCGTGCAATAAACTTATTTATGTTGGAAAAAAAAAAAAATAACTGGATGAACCTTTATTCATTGATAAATCATACTGGTATTTTGAAATGACACCACCACCACCATCAACAACAACAACAGAAAATACAAATCGTAATATGAAACACCAAACTAGTATTCTTTACTAACAAAAATATACCTTTTTGACACAGGTCAATGTGGTACTGTTACACGAGTAACAGGTTGAATCAAACACAATAGTAATCACTGTCTCGGAATAATTCTGTCCATCGTTAGAAATAGACAACACATAGGCTGTAGCGACCACACCATCATCTGTAGATCGCTTTCTTCTGGTTCCATGTAATGGACATTTGGCATACAAGTCATTAAAGTATGTGCCTCCATGTACGGTTGTTTCTTTTTCCTTCACTTCTGTACTTTCTTCATTAAGCTTTATCTATAAATGAAGAAATCTCTAGAAAATACAAACCATTTCAAAATAAACCTCTTCAGGCAATTGTATTTGTGTTTAACACCTCAAGTCATTTTATTCAAATGTTAAAGCTTTAACATCAGTATTTTCAGTGTTATTCCCAGTTCTATTCAATTTCATTTTGTTATATTTTTCGTACTTATAAGAGTTAAAGAACACATTGTTTCTAGGCTCTTTAATATTAGACAAAAGTATTTCCGAATCCGGGCTAGAATAATATAATCTACTGACATAGCTTCTTCTGTCACTAATTATAGAAAGTCTCTATAAATACTATTACAGATACCTGTTTCAACGTCCGTTTACATTTCAGGTCCGGGCTGTCAATTATACCAGTAGCCGGAAACAGTATGTTGTTACATGGTCTTATGGATATATCACAAGTATCTTCAAATGCATCACTAATAACTGTTGGTGCTTTCGATTTTGAATCAGAGCAGAGGTCTCCAAAATATCCAGAAAAACATTGACATTCACCTAGTATGATAGGAAATACATATATGTTACATACAATATCTAAAGACTAATCTGAGACACACTAGACAGAGAGAAAATTATCTTCAGGTCATTGACAAAATTCAGTGCTCACAATTTGCAGACAAAGTATTTCAGACAATTTTCTTAATTTTTTTTGTTAAAAATTCATGGCGTTTTACAAAATTCCTTATGATTTTCAGCCATTTCATATAATCCTTTTCTCATTAAGTCACTTCATAAAATATCTTAAATGTCAGGCATATGAAAAATTGTCTGTAACATATACATTGTATATTGTTAGTTTGGTAGTTTTTGGTGTTTTAAAGACCACCCGAAGGAAAAGCTTTATAAAAGGTTGTAAAACCACTAAAACACTCAAGTATGGCAACACTTTGTTCATATAGTTTTTTGTTCTTCTTTATTGTGTGCATGGGTGCTTTCGACTGGTGAATGCTTTTTGTGAATGTAATACTATTAAGTGAATATGTTCACACGCTTCCATAGATATGACTCTTTTTTAAGATTACCTTCAATACATATCCCATTATTTGAACAATTCTCGAAACAAGTAGACTCTGCTACAATTTCAGCAATTGATTTACTAAAACCAGTGGAGTTTGTACTGTTTGTAGTCGTCAGGTTTTCAAGACGCCTTGATTCTTGAAGGCACGAACTGGCATAGTTCCTTATGGTGATTTTTGTCCAATCGTCACCTCCACTATTCTGAAAGAAGCAAAGAGGCACCAATGGGGCATTCAAGTCCGAAAGGGCAACGACGAAACCGTTAAACACGAACAAAAACATCACGAAGAAACACAAAATCAACCAAACGGAAATCAACAACGCGAACTCAAGTCGTGACAAGAGTGAACTCAGATGCTCCGGAAGAGTAAGCGGTTCTTGCCTGCTATAGCACACCCGTCTTGTTGATAATTTCCAATTCAGTTCGTCAAATCTGGTAAAGGACGACAAAACAAATTCCTACGACAAACCAACATCTGCACTCATTTGAGAGATAGAACTCCGATATTTGTTTACGAGTGCAGGGTGTCTACCGTTTATATGGATAAAAAGTAATGATTGTTACGAAAGTTTTAACATAATAAGGATAAGGCTTAACATTTAATCTTACATTCAGATATATTGATGATGTCCTTTCTGTCAATAACACTTCATTTGGTAGATGAATTCTTACAATATATCCTCCAGAATTGGAAATTAAATAGACCACCGAATCATACTGCTTCACGTCTTTCTTGGATTTGCACCTCGAATTTGACCCAGGTGGTCATCTCAGTACAAAATTTACAATAAAAAAGACGATTTTAATTTTTCAAATTATTAATTTTCCTAATCTACGGAGCAATATACCTACTTCCCCTGCATACGGTGTTTATATTTCACAACTTATTCGATATGCCAGAGCTTGCACACATTTCACAGATTTTTTGATCAGACACCGATTCTTCATGACCGACTTTTGGAGCAAGGCTATAAGAAAATACGTCTCATACGATCCCTAAAAAAAATCTTTCTTCGTTATCAGCCCCTAGTAGAAAAGTTCAAAATTGAGTTAAAAGATATGGTGATAAATTGTTTTGATTAGTGTTTGACTGGTCTGCTGTACTGAGATGATCTCCTTAATATCCCCATTGTGTCTCACAACTATGTTGTGTTCTAATGTCATTACAGGATCCTAAGATCGCAATGGAAGAGAGAGGTTTGGCGCCATAAAACCTGGTTTAACCAACCACTTCTTTGGAAGTGCCTGTGCCAATTCAGGACCTTTGCGATCTTTAATTCTACTGGTTTTGTGTTTCTCTCAAATCAAAATTACAACAAAGTTCCAGACAAAAACTCCTGCATTTTGTTCATGATAATTTTCATGTCCTATTATGTTCGACTTATAATACCTTATTCCAAGAAAATTTTACAGTGTCACACTATCTTACGTACTACATATTATGGGTTAAGCGAATTTTACAGTGCCACACTATTCTATGTAATTTTATATATTATGGACTTGAAGATCGCAATGGAAAGGAAGGTTTGGCGACATAAAACCTGGTTTAACCAACCATTTCGTTTGAAATGCCTGTACCAAGTCAGGACCATTGCAATCCACCAATTCGCTGGTATGACTGATTAGTTTTTGTCATTTTCTCTGGACTATGAGATTGATCATTCATGTTCGGTAGTTTTGTTATTACCTTTATATACATATTGTTTTAGTAATTTAGATGTGGAAGAATCAGAAAAAATATTGCTAAAAGATTATATAATATATGATATAAAGATATGTTAAAAATGCTTCATTTGGGAGATGGATAACTTTGATATATTCTCCAGAGTTAGAGATTAAGGAAATCAATGGCAAATATGCCAAACACGAAAGTCATGAAAATTTTTAACTCATTTATGACCGATCACAGACTCAACGGTATCGGGTAAAAATATTATAGAATTTGTACAAGCCCTGATATATCGTTCAGGATATACATACCATAAGCCGATGAGTCAAGTGTGTTACTTACAAAGTTAGGAAAATTAATGATTTGAAGTCAAAATTAAAATTGCATTCTTTTTTCGGTTATATTTTTGTACTGGGATGACCACTTGCGTCAAAGATGAGATGTAAATACAAAATTACACAGGTAATTATAATCGGTGGTTTCTTTTATTTCTAACTTTGAAAGAATTAATCTAGCAAACAAATGGTTGAAGACACAGAGACATCATCATATCTGAAAGTGGAATAAAGGATCCTGAGTAATTATAATCGGTGGTGTATTAAAGTCCCAATTTTCAAAAAATAGTCAAGGAATCCATTCAGTTAATATGTGTTGCTTTTGTTGACAGAGAGGACAACATAAATATATTTTGCAAGTGGAACTAAAGGATGTTTGACATTTATTTTCTATGATTTTTTGTGTGATTTTGACGAAAAGATGTCTATGAGAACTTTACCTTAATATCTAAGATACAACTTTCAATATACGGTTCCGGGTCAATAAATGGTACATATTCAGTACAAACATCATAAGCTGGTGCTTCTGTAAACTTGCTCTCACAATGTTGGCGTGCTGAAGTTTCTGTCCAACCATTGGTCCATTCGAAAGTTGTCTGAAGTAAAGAACAAGTCACTAAAGAGAAACTAACATATTTAAACCAGATATATTACGATTTTAAAAATGGTGTCGGTGAAATGTGGATCCTGAAGAATTCAAAAGAACTGATGGAGATTCTTCAGAAGCAAAGAGGCGGAGAAATCAAAACTTTTGATTTCTCATCTCTTTACACTTCTATTCCACTCGAACAAATCAAATCATGATTATAATGCTGATAAAACGAAAAAAAAGAATGGAAAACGCATGTTCAAATATCTAGTAGTCGATTATACTAAGACTTATTTTGTCATCAATGAGTCTAAGAAATTGAATTAATTTACAGAATATCAAAACATCGACATGTTCATTTTTTTATCGACAGGTTATGGACGTGTTTTCAGCAAACAAAAGGGATTTCAATGGGACTTATTGGGCACTTTGCTGGCTGATTTGTTTCTTCATTTATATATAAAGCTGCCTTTTTACAATCATGACAATCTATAGTAGATTAAAAAGATCATAGACTAGCTCTCTCTTTTAACCTCTTTCCGTTATATTGATGGTGTCCTTTCACTGAACAATTCTCAATTTTTTTACTGTTTCCATCTCATCCTTTTTCTAGGAAGACTGCTTCAACGGTCTCAAACTTTTAGTTAAGGCATGAGTAGTTCTCTTTTGATACTTTTAGTTTTCTATCTATCCTTCCAGTTGTTTTGATTCAAATACTGCTGTTTAGAAATACTGCAATTCTTAGATAACAAGATGATGGGTGTAGTATGATAAGGCCACAACATTATAAACATAATATGGGTAGTCAATTGTTCTGTTCATGTGCAGCTAATGGTTGATTAATAAAGCTGTTTTGGCACATGATTTATGCGGTTAACTTACCAAGCATATCTGACAAAAAATAAATTTATATACACATAAGATGTCCAAAACAAACTCTTACAGAAAGTTATAATTTTGACCTCTTAAAAGGCTTTGATCCCTATTTCCTTATCAATTTTTGAAGACTTTGCAAACCCGATTAAAAAACGCGAGCAGTGTTATATAGTTGTATTGTCTGGTCATAATTTTTTTTTGAAAATTAGATTTGTTGCCCTTTTCCCACATTATTGTTTGTATTGTTGTGACGTAATATTGTTAAGTTGTAATGGCAGTAGATGTGTATTTGTCAGCCCTACTATGGGCTAGTTCTGTTTCTCCTTGTAACAGTGGAAGTCAAAAGTACAAATAAAAATGTAAGCATATCATCTATATATGTATATATTTTCCGGATCATATGAGTATCTTGACCATACGTGAATATGTGAAAATTGGAAATCGTATGTACTAAAATAAAGTTGACTTGTCAAATTAAAAATATATAGCTATTGGTCATTCAAATGGACGAATTGTTGGTTATTAATGTTAATTAATCATCCTTCGAGTAAATTTATTGTGTTTTTTGCTTTGGTCAGTAATTGCCTTTTAACTCTTACTGCAGATTGTGTGTTTTCTTCTTCAACCAAAGGATACATTGGCGGCAGGTCATCATCTTCCACTTCCCCAACCTCAGCCTCCCTTTTTACCATATATCGATCGAGTACTGCTCTTTTCTTCCTTGCATGGTTAGCGCATTTTGCAGAGAAGACACCAATTGAAGTTTTTGATTTTCTACAGAGTTCCATGGCAGTGGTGAGATTACAGTTATATTCTGGACTATCATGGGGATAATTGTCGTTACTTGATACGCATGAGCAGTACTGCTGTCCATTGTATAATGTTTGTTTAAGTTTACCCTCTGGATCAAAAAGAGTTTCGTCTGCATGTGCACCTTGAACTCTATAAAGACAAAATCTTATTAAAGATTCATTATCCGGTTTCGACATAGCAGAATTCTTATCCACTATCATTTGGGCGTTTTAATCTGTTAATTCTTTTATGTCCTATTTTTTACTTAAACAATGCACCAATAAGTTTAGGTGTTAGAAAGTCTTTGTCTTGGTCTGAAAATCCAAGCATATGCTTGGTACGAAGATGACAGGATAAACCATTCAACCACAAAACACAAATTTTCCAAAAGCGTGCTCTATTGCCAAAGATGATTGTCACGACTTTGAGTGTTAAATTCGTACTTTGACCGAAAAAAATTGCTACGGGTCTATTCATGTGTGACCCATGACCTTTATACTTACAGCATATCCAGAAATGAATAGTGCTTTGCCTAATTAATATTCATGTATGCAAATGAAATATAAGTCACGTGACATTTTAAATCCCCCTTGCCTTTTAAAGCATGTATTAAAAATACGGAAAATATTCGGTTTTCATCCGTCACAGATATAAACAAGATTGCTACGCGTAGCCATGTGTCCCCCGCCGCTGCATAAAAGTTGTGTGTTATGTCAATTCATGCAATACATTCTCTGAGAAACGATAGAAATAGGTTGTCAAAATATGGGATGATCACCTATTAACAGTACCCTATCAGTGTGTAAAGTTTCAGCAACATCCATTCAGTAGTATCCAAGGAGTTGCACCCACAAAAACATTTGACAAAGTCCCATTTTTCGGACTGAAAAATCACAAATTCATAAATAACTCGAAAACCGTAAATATCGCTTCAAATTTTTTTTTTCGTATTAATATAGAGTACCTTTTGGTCTATCAGCCTACAACATTTCAGAACCCTGTGCACCTAGGTAACCAAGATATTGCATGTCCTATATTTTGACCTTTCTTCCCTGTTTCCATGGAAACAGCGGCCATTTTTAAAATTTCAAATATTGGATGATCATCTACTAACAGTACCCTATCAGTGTGTAAAGTTTCAGCAACATCGGTTCAGTAGTGTCTGAGGAGTTGTACCCACAAAAAAGTTTGACTAAGTCCCATTTTTCGGACTGAAAAATCACAAATTCGTAAATAACTCGAAAACCGTAAATATCGCTTCAAATTTTCTTTTCGTATTATTATAGAGTACCTTTTGCTCTATCAGCCTACAAAATTTCAGAATCCTGTGCACCTAGGTAACCGAGATATTGAATGTCCTATATTTTGACCTTTCTTCCGTTTCCATGGAAACGGCGGCCATTTTGAAAGTTTCAAATATGGGATGATCATCTACTTATTGTACCCTATCAGTGTGTAAAGTTTCAGCAACATCCGTTCAGTAGTGTCCGAGGAGTTGCACCCACAAAAAACGTGACGGACGGACGGACGGACGGACAGACGGACGGACGGAGACCATTACTAAGTCCCTACGCCGCGTTGCGGCGGAGGACAATTAGAACCTTTTATGAACTTCCTAAAGTTTCCTGGCGGTTAAAAAAAAACTTATTTTAACAAATTTGAATAAAATTCTCTGAATCTTTTGAACTCAAAGTGAAGAATAAGGCAATCTTTGTACGCCCGAGGAACCTACAGTTTATAGATTAGGTTTGTATGCCTTATTGTGTCTTGTTTAACCTTAATTTATCTCTAGAAATCAATATGCGAACCTTGTTTACATGCGAGTCAGCTCCAACTATTTGAACATAAATATTGGACTTTCTACAATATCAGCCATGTTTCCAAAGACTTTATACTGCCTTGTGAAGAGTGCTACAGTTTGAAATTTTAAATTAACAGGGAACCTTGAAATTTAAGCCTACATTGTTAGGAGGGGTCTCAAATTGTTGAAACTTGTGTGTTGATTGAAATTTAACATGCGAATCGTGTCTGTACCACATATTTATTGATAATTTTTGAAAAATTCATAAGTTGCTATTGTTCCTCTATTAAAAATGTTGGACCGTAACCGTCCCTGATATTAAAATATGCAAATTTAAAAAATGCATCAAATTTCTGGATACGAGGACAAAAGTTCTTAGAAGATAGACCCAACCATAATATGAAGTCGAACATGAATGATATTTTGATATGAAAAAGTATTTCTCATTTTAGAATGTCGCTGGATAAAATCATCATTATAAGATGTCCAAAGACAGAGTCTCCGATATCATAACAGTCATTTAACTCCGATTAAATGATATCAGTAGTCTCCTCATATTACAAATGGTATTATATACCATATGATATTCAATCACGGAGAAAAATACCTAAATTTTTAACTTTTGAGGTTGAAGTTACAAACGAAAGAATCTCAGTGAGCAAAGTATAGTACATGTAGTAGAAAGAGATTATCTATTTTGAGTTAGGAATCAAATCAAATGGAACACCACTTGGAAGAAGCAGAGGTACCAATGGGGTATCCGAATGTCAAAAGTCCGAAAGGGCAGAGACTAAACCAGTAAACACAAACAAGAACGGGACAAAAACAGACAACACGTAAAACATGGAAACACAAAACAACTGAATATCAATCAACAACGCGAACTCCAGTCGAAACAAGAACAAGAACGGGACAAAAACAGACAACACGTAAAACATGGAAACACAAAACAACTGAATATCAATCAACAACGCGAACTCCAGTCGAAACAAGAGTGAACTCAGGTGCTCCGGAAGAGTAAGCAGTTCCTGCTTGCTATAGCACACCCGTCGCGTTGCCAATAGTCCATTCAGCGTGTCAAATCCAGTAAAGGAAGACAAAACAACACACTATGACAAACCAACATCTGCACTCATCTGAGAGATCGAAATCCCATATTTGTCTATAAGTGCATGATGTCTTCCGTAAAATTTCTTGAGTGAAGACAGCAACCGAGGAGCAACATAACCCTGTGTGAGCAATTTTTGCGTCAGACGTGTCGCTCTGCTAAGGAAATCGATGTAAGTCCCGCACGCTCTGGAGTAACGAATCAATTGAGATACGTAAACTCCATAAGCTGGAGCTGACGGAATATTGCTACACAAGAAGGGGAAGTTGACGATTGGAAAGTTGAAGTCATCACGTTTGTCATAGAGCCTTGTTGAAAGTCTTCCTTGAGAGTCAATTTCGAGATGTAGATCTAAATATGAAGCAGACTTCCTAGAATCCGTTGTGTCCTTTATCTCAAGCTCCTGTGGATATATGAGATGGAGAAAGTCACCAAATCGAGAATTGTTTAGTGAAAGGACATCATCAATATAACGGAACGTGAGGTTGAAAGAGAGAGCTAGTCTACGGTCTTTTTTGTCTAGAAGAGATTGCAAGAAGTCTGCTTCATATGAATGAAGAAACAAATCAGCAAGCAAAGGTGCACAATTAGTGCCCATTGGAATCCCTATTGTTTGCTGAAAAACACGTCCACCAAACTGAACAAATATGTTGTCAATAAGAAAGTTGAACATGTCGATTATTTGGTCTTCTGTAAATTTGTTCTTTTTCTTTTTCTTGGACTCATTGGAGCTTCATGCCAAATAGTGAAAGTATTCTAGGTTAACTCTTTACCAAGTAACTGATTTACAGACCTGAAAACGTATCCCACCATATTGCATTCCTACATGAAGCTGCATACCATATACTGAAAGCCTATCATTAATAGCTGCTGATAATCTGTTATGCAAATACTAAACCCTGAAAGTCGGCGCATTGAACAGGAAGTAGATGATCGACAGATCTAAAAACGTAACTCACTATATGGGCCCTCTACCTGAAACTCCATACCAAATATCAAAAGCCTTTGATAAATACTTGTTTAGAAATCTGTTGATTACGGACAGTCGGACGGACGGACGAACACCCAGATGGACCCGTCAAAAAAATTTACCCAACGCAACTTTGCGTTTGAAAGATAAAAATAGACGAATAAATCACCGTGCTTAATTTTTGCAAACACTTGTTCAAAATGGTTCAAAATAAATTATATAGAGGAAAAATGTTTTGCTTTAAATATTCAAATTTCACGGAATAGATTTCTGTTTTCTTTTCCATAAACTTTCAATTTGGTTAGTTCTTTGAAATTAAATTTCAACACAATGGGGTCACCGTTCATTTTCAAAACATTTTTTTTAAGACAGAAAGGAATTTTTCGCTACACATTTGAAATAAATTATCTCCGTTGAAAAAACTAAGGGAAATATTATAAAATAGATATTTTAGTTCAAACTTATTTTTTCCTCATCATTTATCATTAAAACAACTTTCAAACAGTTAAAACGTTATATTTTTGTCTTTGCTTAAAATTGGTAACATGCTCAGAAAAGATGCTCAGTGTTAGACCATTGGACTTCCTGAACTGGTTATTTGCTAAAACTTATTTACATATTTTTACATACAAGAACAATTAATTTCAGAGATTAAATATTCATTTTTTCTCCCTTGAATGGTGCTTTAATATCATTCTATGATAATATCCATCAGAACATGTGCCCGCTTAGATTGTAAATTTCCTTGAAGATATTGTACTTACACCCATGATTCAGCAAATACTTTGTTAGAGGTAACTGGTGTTAATTGCCCTCGTGGAGTAAAGTCGTCCGCAGGGTTGTGATTATATCTTCCACAAACACCAGATGTCAAGTCGTAATCCAATATAGATGGTATAATACGAATGCCGTCGATCCAACTGTTTCCATAACTAAAGGTTACCTTTGTACCCGTTGGAAGTGTTATCTGGCCATAAAAAATATCAATTAGAAAAAATGTAATCTTGTCAGAAACAAAATAGAATATTATACTATTTATATCTAGTAGCTGCTATGACTTATTTTGTTTTTCTATGTTTTGTTTTAGCTGTACATTGACTAGGACAATGGGTCAAATATCAACCATTTTATTTGAAGCATAACCATGAACCTTAACAATTGATTTCAAAAATATTGCAAAAACTACATGATATATACACATTCATACCGTATATGAATAGCTTGTTTTCTCAACAATCAGACTTTGGTCGTCACACAGTCTCTGAACTCTATATCTGTTGACTCTTCTTTGTCCATTATACATCGTTTCACAATAATTAGCCACAAAAACACTGTCACCACTTCTTACAGCCACACCACAGTTACACAAGATGCCCGGATACCACGTATAACATTCTTGAAACCTAGCAGTTACCTGACAAAAATGTTTTAGATTCAAGACAGTTTATGTTCTAGACTGGTATTATTTGTTGACATTTTAACCAAGTGTTCATGTTAGTCACGTACATCAAGTTAACAGTTTTAAATTTTCGAAGAAATGCAACCCATTATTACGGAAGCCCTGGAGGGACATTTTGAGTTAAGAGTTAGGAGTTAAGAATTAGGAGTTACAACTTAACAATTAGCACTTATTTCTAATGACTTTTTAATGCTTTTTTTTCAGGTCTCGATTTGGCAACTTGGGGGGGGGGGTAAACAATATCGTCTTTTTTGCTTGGTACGTACAAGTTTACGCGTAGGCTTTAAGCACTTTTCTCTCAAAATATACGATCATAAGACCTTAATTTAAACTGTTGTACACTCGTACACAAGTAGCCCTAGCCTTTTTAATGATACTACAAATTAAAATAGAATTAAGGATATGGAGTGCGCATGAATGACACAGAATTCGTCTGACATTACATATTGATATAAACAAAAGCTAAAGAAACAGTACTTATATATCTTCCCAGCAATGATAGAACTTACAACTACAAATGTTTTGTCATTCCTACAGCGGGAGTTGAACCCATATGCTAAAATATCTACGAGAATACAGTCAACAGTAGTTGTGACTATGTAAAAAGGGGTCTTAGACCACCTTTTCAGCAAGCTATAGGCTCTATAAATAGCAGCTCTTGCTGATCGAATGTTATTTTCTCGTAAATTAGAACTATATTTTTTATCTATATTTTGTTTGCGTATAAAAACTCTGACCTCACGATAAAAATATTTCCACATACAGACGAGTATGAATTTTAATATTCACACTAGTAATTAAAAAACTAGAAAAACTGTGAGCCGCAGCTCACAAATAAATACCCCCCACCCCCCAAAAAAATAATCAGATAAAATTTTAAAATAGGAGATGCACATCTACATTATGTCACAAAGATTGTGTGTAAGTTTCATGAAAATCCATCAAGGGGTTTAGGAGGAGTTGCGGATAAGAGATGGGCACCCCCATGTAGTCAAATGGCCGAGTTCATGTTTTGCCATGGGAACCCCCAAAATCATTCTGATCAAACTTTGAAATAGTAGGTGCACATCTATATTTTGTTACAAAGATTGTGTAAAAGTTTCATGACAATCCATCAAGGGGTTAAGGACAAGTTGTGGATAAGAGAAGGGTACCCCATGTAGTCGAATGGCTAAGTCCATGTTTTGCTATGGGAAACCCCAAAAATTATTCTGATAAAATTTTAAAATAGTACATGCACATCTACATTTTGTCACAACAATTGTGTGTAAGTTTCATGAAAATCTATCAAGGGGTTTAGGAGGAGTTGCGGATAAGAGATGGGTACCCCCATGTAGTCGAATGGCTAAGTCCATGTTTTGCTATGGGAAACCCCAAAAATCATTCTGATCAAATTTTAGAATAGTAGGTGCTCATCTACATTATGTCACAAAGATTGTGTGTAAGTTTCATGAAAATCCATCAAGGGGTTTAGGAGGAGTTGCGGATAAGAGATGGGTACCCCCATGTAGTTGAATGGCTAAGTCCATGTTTTGCTATTGGAAACCCCAAAAATCATTCTGATCAAATTTTTAAATAGTAGGTGCACATCTACATTATGTCACAAAGATTGTGTGTAAGTTTCATGAAAATCCATCAAGGGGTTTAGGAGGAGTTGCGGATAAGAGATGGGTGCCCCTATGTAGTTGAATGGCTAAGTCCATGTTTTGCTATTGGAAACCCCAAAAATCATTTTGATCAAATTTTAAAATAGTAGGTGCACATCTATATTATGTTACAAAGATTGTGCAAAAGTTTCATGACAATCCATCAAGGGGTTAAGGACAAGTTGTGGATAAGAGAAGGGTACCCCCATGTAGTCGAATGGCTAAGTCTATGTTTTGCTATGGGAAACCCATAAAATCATTATGATCAAATTTTAAAATAGTAGATGCACATCTACATTTTGTCACAACAATTGTGTGTAAGTTTCATGAAAATCCATCAAGGGGTTTAGGAGGAGTTGCGGATAAGAGATGGGTACCCCCATGTAGTCGAATGGCTAAGTCCATGTTTTGCTATGGGAAACCCTTAAAATCATTCTGATCAAATTTTAAAATAATAGGTGCGCATCTACATTATGTCACAAAGATTGTGTGTAAGTTTCATGAAAATCCATCAAGGGGTTTAGAAGGAGTTGCGGATAAGAGATGGGTACCCCCATGTAGTTGAATGGCTAAGTCCATGTTTTGCTATTGGAAACCCCAAAAATCATTCTGATCAAATTTTAAAATAGTAGGTGCACATCTACATTATGTCACAAAGATTGTGTGTAAGTTTCATGAAAATCCACCAAGGGGTTTAGGAGGAGTTGCGGATAAGAGATGGGTACCCTGAAGTGTAACGGAAGGAAGGACGGACGGAAGGACGGACGGACTGACGGACACCCCTATCACTATATACCCCCCACTTTTGAAGTGGGGGGTATAATAAAGGAAATACGTCACTTTGCTAAACTGAGGGATTAACATAAATGAGAGCCGGATATGAATACTATCCAAAACAGCAATTCACAAGCAATGTTTTCTTATAAAAACTTATAATAAAACATTTTTTTTCAATACAAATGTTGTTAAACATATTAAACACTATATATTTTTTTTATTAATTATCGGTAACGTTTCGTTAAAATCTATAATTCTTATGAGGACAGTGAGCCTCTGGGAGCCACCCGTATTTTGATCCGCTTGCGAGGAAGCGGTGGTACTGCCTAAAAATATGCCTCTGAATCCACCATTCAACGTGAATTTTAACGTTAATTGATACATATTTGTAATAACTTATTACTTATTACTTATTTGTTATTTGATATTACTAATTTCTTATTTGTTATTTGATATTACTAATTTCTTATTTGTTATTACTTGCTTGATATTTCTTATTACTTATTTCTTATTTGTTACTACTTATTACTTAGTGTTTATTAGTTATTACTTATTTTTTATTACTTATTTGTTTTTAATTATAACTAATTTGTTATTACTAATTACTTATTTATTAACACTTAATACTTATTTGTTATTACTTATTTGTATAAAGTAATAACAAATATTAAAATTGATAGGTCGATTCGAGATATATGTTAAGGCAGTACCCCCCCCCCTGCGTCTCGCATCCGGATCAAAGACGACTACACTATTTTACCAGGCTTGCTATTCTGATAAAAAGATCATAGATTATAGCGAAACGTTACCGATAATTAATAAATAGTTAGAGTCATACTTTTTATGTCAAAAAATAGATAAAAAATATATTCCTAGACCAACACCCAAGCGCTTGTAAATTTAAGTAACGGGAAATATCATTTGATCAGCAAGAGCTGCTTTATATATAGATAAGGTGGTCTAAGACGCCATATACAAAGTCACAACTGCTACTGATGGTATTCTCGTAGATATATTAGCATGGGTTCGACTCCCGCTGTAGAAATGATCAAACATTTATTTAGTAAGTGTAAGTTCTATCCGTGTTGGGAAGATATATAAGTGCTGTTTCTTAAGCTTTTTTCTCATATCAATATGTATTGTCAGACGAATTTTGTGTCATTCATGCGCACTCCATATCCTTCTATTTTGATTTGTAGTATCAGTTAAAAGGCTAGGACTACTTTTGTACGAGCGCACTACAGTATAAATTAAGGTCTTATGATCGTTATTTTTTCAGCTTCAGAGAAGTGTTTAAAGTCTACGCATAAACTTTAATGTACGTGGGACCAAGCAAAAAGACGATATTGTTTCACCCCCACCCCCAAGTTCCAAAATCCAGACCTGAAAAAAAGTATTTAAAAAAAACAAATAAGTCGTAAGAAATAAGTGCTAAGTAGTAAGTTGTAACTCCTAATTCTTAACTTCTAACTCTTAACTCCAAATGTCCCTCCAGGGCTTCCGTACTACATTATAGTTACCGGGGATAATTTGTTTGCCCAAGAATGACTTTAGCCTTTATATTGTAAAATCCATAAATAATATTTGGCTGAGTGAACCAGTCTATTAGTAGCCCTTCAAAAGCCGGAAATACTTTGTATTTGTAAAGGTTAGCAAAGACATATACGCCCAAACATATCGACGATTTTGAAGAGCCCAATTTACGTACTATGATAAATAATTATATACAATTACTGGTTTGTGAATATTTGACAATCTTAACAGCCTGATTTTCGCAATATTTAGGTTCAAATTTTCCTTCATTACGAACGATTGTGACAGCTATGTAAACCAGTTTGATATGAAAATTTTCGTTAAGCAATTCTTAAGACCCATTCATTGCTTCGAAAATTTGAAAATTTCATTTCAGTATGACAAATGGCATATCAAAGGCAACTTGCAGGAATGATAAACACCTACATGGATGGTCAGTTCTAGCATATTATTAAAACCTTTAAAAACAACAATTATCAGACACATAATATCTGTTCTGTTATAGAAATGTTTTGGAGCATTGTAACTTATGCCAGATTGAGAACTGTTCTACGCTCCAACACATTGAAACTAACTGATCTATGCCCTTAACTGTATTAAGCCGTGACACTTTCTCAGCTCTTACACTTTAAAAGATCGTGCAGACGGTTACACAACTGTTGTATGACATGTTTGGCCATCTAGAATAATATTTAAGTACTATTCCACATAAGGATCAGGCAGGGGGTGGCACATCGATAATTTCCAATTTCAGATTTTGGGGTATAGATGCATTCATTTTACCATAAAAACAAACTCAATGCAGTTTCTACATCTTAATATGTATTTGGTGCCTAGATATTTTTTGACTGGTTATATAGGAAAAAAATATGGCGGGAAATTTTCCCGTACTTTTCACTATACAATGTAATAAATTTTGACTGGTAATATCTCCTAAACCCAAGATAGACTGAAAAATTTAATGGTCAAAACAAAAGTTTACTGGGGTTGCTTCACCTAATTCTGTTGAAATTTCTTTGTGTATTTATTATCGATGTGCCACCCTATTAATGGTATCTGCCTGATTCTTTGAAAAAGTACTACTTAAAAGGAAAACTCATATTAATCATTTTTGGTTGCTGTCAGTTGTTGCCCATAATAAAAAGGTTCTAGCTGTACCTTGCTGCAGAAATCTAAGAAAAAGTCTCAACTATACGTCCCAAAAGAGACTGCTGCAACAAGAGGTTGCACTAAGTAGTGCTAAGGATACCCACACTCGGCCACTCAGAAAACAGGAAGTAGATACGGGACTGACCTAGAAAGGGGATGCACGATACAACTCATCATGATAAAGCTGTATACCAAATTTGAAATCAATCCTCTCAGTATGAGCCAAGAAATCTGTTTAAAAATTGTCTATTTTTGACCCTTAAAAAGGTCCCAGTCAGCTAATATTAGGAAGTTGCTGTGTGTGACTGACCTGGAAAGGGGAGGCACGATACAACACATCATGATAAAGTTGTATACCAAATTTGAAATCAATCCCTTTTGTAGAAGCCGAGAAATCTGTTACAAAAAATTGTCTTTTTTACCCTTAAAAAGGAATAATGTGCTACTGACCAGTAAAGGGGAAAACTCATCATGATAATGCTGTATACCACATTTGAAATCAATCCCTTCAGTAGAAGCTGAGAAATCTGTTACGAAAGTTTGTTACGGACGGACGGAAGGAAGGAAGAAAGGAAGGAAGGACGGACAGACGGACGGACAAGGTGATTGCAATATAGCCCCCTCTCTAACGAGAAAATAATAAGAAAATGTATGTCAAGCTTTTCTAGGAAACCATACACGGGAATATGAAACGACAAACTGTATGTTTATCAAATTGGCTGGTCAGATAAGTATTGTTTTACCTGAAGTGGTAACCGGTCATGTTTATACATAATATATTCTCCTTGTGGAAGCGGTAAATACGATTGGAGTTCCCAGTATCTGTAACAAAAAAAATATATAACATTCATTTTAAAACATTTTTCAATCTTAAGGAGTAAAGCAACGTATTTATAAAACATTCTTATCAAAAACGAAGGCATAGCTGATTTTTTTTTAAAGGTTGACGAGACTATGGTTCTGATTACCCTGTTTAAATATGAAGGGAGAAATAGAAGAAGAAGACGGTGACACAAAAGAGAAAAAAATACTTGATTATCTAATAATATTGGGCCCTTTTAAGGTAGTACAATAGTAACAAATCGGTTGAATAGAATTTTCTTAATTTTTTTCTAAGTGCATATGTTTAAAAATAAAATAAAAAGAATAGGTCAACGTGCTTAATTTTTGTAGAAAATTGATCAAAAACAGTTTGAATTGGGCTATTTGTTTATAGATTATATAGGGGGAAATTGTTTATATTATGTTTTTCAAATTTCACGGGATAGATTTTTGTTCTTTGAAATTCAGGTATAAAATCATGGGGTCATCGTTCGTTTTCTTAAAATAAATTAGAAAAACTGAATTTTCCCTACACATTTCAAACAAATCTCCCTTGAAATAAGTAAGGGAAATGTTATAAAATGAATATAACAGTTAGGTATTGTTTGCAACTTATTTTTTTCTCATAATTGATCATAGTAACAATTTGGTACAGTTAAATAGCAATGTTTTTTCCTCTGCTTAAATTTGGTAACACGCTCAGAATAGATGCTCAGTGTCAGACCACTGTACTTCTTTAATGCATATTTACATTTCATGTGTACAATGAAACAATTAATGACATAATAAAAAATCAAGCATAATAGGATAATTTTACAAATGAAAATGTAGATGTCAATTGTTTAACATTAATAAAATTCACATCTCGTTAAAAGTTTGATGAACAATGTCCTATAAAGATATGATAAATAGTTGCATAATACAAAATATTTCCATTTTGGTAATAAACATGATGTATGTTTAATATCTAAAAGTTACTTCTTAAGATACACTTTTTTTGGTTATATATATTTTCATTAATAAAAGCAGGAGATTGTATTTTTTGCTTATTATCTAGTTTATTTTGTTGGAAAGTTTTACATATGATCATTTATTATCACCTGTGCAGATGTGTGCCACCCCGTTGCTAATAATATGAATGAGGCAGGATTGTTTTTATTTTCATTTTTTCTTAAATAAATGGCAAGCCAGCAGAAGCTACCAGGGAAATGTGCTCTAGGCCCACAATACATACAGCAAACTCTAATAGAACTGAGAGTTACATTAGCCTTTGCTTTATCTATATATCCCCTAGTTAAAAAGCATACATGTACCTTTTAAACCAAAATGCTTGCATGCAGAAGTCATCGAGGAGTAATTTTTGGGGGTATATTATAATCAAAACAAACCTGCTTTGTCCTATTTAGATAAGATTATCAACATTCCAGTTGGCATATACTGTGTCACTCTTTTCGTAAAATTGTTACGGTACTCATACAAAAACGAATTTTTTCACGAATTTGTAACAAAAATATTAAAATAAGATAAGCAAAAGAAGATTTCCCATTCAGATTTATTGAAGGTGTCCTCAGAATCCAATAATGTTTGTTCTTCAATTCATTCTTCATTGTCAGAGATCAATACAGCTGGATCTTAATCATGTTCAACTATATAGCTGGCATCTTAACCCACAAATATCTTGTCTGTTGTCAAAGAAGGACAACAAGCATACTTCGACGATATTAATAATTGTAGCGGTATCAATCCTTTGCCTTTCGAAAGAGAACACCTTACTGTAATTCTTATGACTATTATTTTTTCTGCCACAGATGGCAAAAGGCGTCGGGACGTATCGTTTCGAAACTTGGTACCATACTTTAGTCATACTCTGTCTAGCTCTGACTCACCCTGCGAAACCGATATAATTTAAGTAACACAGTTATCTGCCCCACTACCAAAAACCTTTAGTTCAAATAAACTCACAAACTATAATGGATATAAACAATCTTTAGTATGGAAAATGTTGCCGGACTCATGGCCATAGGTTAGTGTTTTTGAGTCGAAAAGTGTCGTGACGCGTTAATTTTTTTTTCTTCAAAACGGTTATTCCCAGGAACTTCGGACCTTTGCCAATCATTCTAGAGGACATATGTTAGAAAATGTCTAGGTCAAAGGTCAAATTTCAAGGTCAGAGGTTATGTTACACCTTAAGTGCAATAAATCTCGTGAAACATAAAAGATAGAACCAGACCTTTACTTGATATAAAGGGTCGAAAACTGTTCGACAAACCGTTTTCGAGTTATGGCTCTTGACGTGTTTCGGCTTTTTCCTTTATACCTTTTTAACCGTTAGAGATAATATAGTAAATATATGGATTTTTGGTTAACGTCACAATGAGTCCTTCAATTTTTAAAAGACTTAAGCTCAATACTTACGGGCAGATATTTTCAAAATGGCTGTCACCGTAAACAGTTTTTTGTTTTGTTTTTTTTTATGAAAAAACACTTTAACCATACAAAATTAAAGCGGACAATACATGGAAAAATATGAGAGGTTATTCCTTGAAATATCGATATATAGCATATCCAAATTAACCCTTTATACCCGCGTTTTAGTATTTGTAATTTTGAAACTACTGGGCGATAACCGCTGCTGGTGGACCAGATGTCCCTGAGGGTAATCACAAGCCTGGTCCTCAGACGTGTCTGACACGATTCGCCATAACATTTCTAATATTTTTGTCGCTGAAATGTCTGATTGTTTAATTCAAAATTGATTTAAACACCAGGTTTATTTCCTTGTAATGCACATGGTCGATATCCTCGGTGCTGGATTTGACTTTCTTGTTCGAACGTTTTGGTTTCGAGTACTTTTTGTTATCAACAGTTTTGGAAAATGACCTTCCAATGTTTTGATTTAAATGCTGTTGATGAGAGGTTACTCCTTGAAATATCGATATATAGCATATCCAAATTAACCGTTTATACCCGCATTTTGGTAATGGAAAAAAATGTTCGTCGTGTCGAAATCTTCAAATAATGCCTTTTTTTTAACATCCGACTTTTTCTTTTACTTTGTTCACCACCTTCTTACTAATGTTCTGTAAAGGATATAAGCCGTAAACAGTCAATTCGGTAAAATATTGGACAGGTCTGAGGCGCAGCTGAAGACCTGTCTTATATTTTCCAAATGACTTTATATCTTACTTAAAAACAGTTTATGCATACCTACTTTTAAATAAAAGCATAACATGATCATTTTATTCGTGATATTATATACTAGTACGTTTAAACAATTAAATAATTTAAATGTTGGTCAAGTCTTCCATTGCCGAATGGTTAGCGTTGTGGGCTTTGGTGAAGAGACTACCGGTTCGATACCAGCCATGGACAAAACACTTTTTGTTATCGATTTATACACGTTTATACAGTCAGAATTATTTAAATACACCAATTAAACATTGTCGAATCGAGTTATCGGTAGCCGCACCCTGAATGACATGGGCTGTGGAGAGAAAGATTGCGGATTCGAATCAAAGGGTGGCATACATTGTCAAAAAATGTGTTGAATTCTATACTTGCTGCATTTTCCCTTTCAATCATTAACTTAAAAATGTTAAAGTCACAAAAATACTATTATTGACCTTTCAATATTAAATAAATAAAGGTAAAAACAAAATTACCGAGCTTTGGGAATCAGTCTCAAATGTCCATAAGACAAGACAAAACAAGGAAGACATACCGGAAAAAATTGGAGATCGCTATGGTCTTGACTTGGTACAGGCATTTCAAAAGAAATGGTGGGTTAAACTAGATTTTAAAGCGCGCCAAACATCCTTCTTTGAGTCCGGTAGTTAAACAAAACAAAACAGGTTTGTGATAACATATTAGGGATGCTAAGGTGATCATCTCAGTACATCAACCAGCCAAACACTAATCAAAGCAAGAACTAACCATTTCGTCTGACATGATATTGATTTTAAGGCAAGCGCCAGCGAAGCCTTATGGACTCTATAGAGTAGTGATGATTTTCGCGTTTTTTTTTCAATCTAGACGGAGTGATCTTCCTGCATCCAATCTGGAATAAAATGCTTTATTTTCTATATTACTTTTCAATATTTGTTAACATGATACACATTTCTATAAATTTCCATTTTTATTGGCATTTTATATGACCGGGACAAGTTTTATTTATTCCTTTGCATCTTACATGGGGAACTATTTAGCTAAAGGCGACAGAATATACATTATGTATTCATCTATTACTTGATTTGTTCGTATAAATAATTCTGTTATTTGATTGGTTAATGCAAGGAAAATATCTTCTCCATTCATAAATTCAGTATACAATACACATCATTGGGACGAGTGCATTTTAATCGAAGGGGTGTTTCAATCGATACCGTTTTTACACGATACCTGTCTTGTGTGTGCAATTGTGTTCATTAACTTTAAATTTGAGGGCATCTGCATGACGATCCTTTCTTCGCTCACCAATATTAATATTTCGCAAACATTTGAACAATATACTTTAACAGAGACTAAATCAATAATAGTTCTTATATTTTTCGCTTGCCTTTAAACGCTTTAGCGCTTTGATTTCTATCAGTGGCTGATAACGAAGAAATAATTCTTTTAGAGATCGTATGAGACGTATTTTCTTAAAACCTTGGTCTAATAGTCGGTTACGGAGAAATCGGTGTCGGATAAAAAAATCTGAAAAATGTTTACAAGCCCTGGTATATCGAATTAGTTGAAATATAGACACCGTATGCAGGTGACGTTGGTATGTTACTTTCCAGGTTAGGAAAAATAATAATTTTGAAATTAAAATCGTCTCTTTTATCGTATTATTTTGTATTGGGATGACCATGCGGGTCAAATTCGAGATGTAGATCCAAGAATGATGTCAAGAAAGTGGATTCGAAAGCAATCTAATATTAAGTAGGATACAGTCCAATATTAAGAGTAAACGGTATTTATCGGTAAAATAAAATACTGCATTAACCATGGGTATGACGTCATATCTGTGTTTTAAATACTCTTATGAGATTGAATGTTTCCAGGAACTCATGACGGCTTAACATACAAAAGAAGCAATGTCATCTAAACATTAAGGTTCGTGTATACGTTTACCTCAAAATGGCTTAATTTAAGATTGATTTTTCAGTATATGTACAGCAAAGACTGTATATAGAATTCAAAAAATTAACCATAGCAGGACCGAGATATATTAATGTTTTATTCTATAATATCTATTATCTATTAATGTTTTCATGGTTGATTCTGTAATTTTCGTGTTCTGCTTTTTTCCCGTTTTTTTTGTGCACAGTCGATTTTAGGTCAATATACCTAACTCCCTTTCAGTTGGCATCAAATCTCATGCGACATTTAATTAATATTTATCTAAAAGCGTTCACAAACATATCAGTTGATGGGAACAATTAGATAATTTGATCTTATTCCAAATTCATTTTGAACGCAAAAAAAATCGTACTGCAGAAACCCTGCTAAATAAATGTGTCAATGTAATTAGGTGTGTCCATATCTAGGTCCTGCTATACTTTATTTGTCCTGATAACATGCCGTTTGAGCTGTACATCTACTAAGATTTTCTACCAAAAAGTTCAAACTGTCCTGATGAACCTTAATAATAATAATTAAACGATCTCTTCCGTCGCTTTCAGTCATTGGAGGATTTTCCATTATTATGCTACACGAAGTGGTTAGGGAGCAACCATTTGATTTTTATGGGGGGAGCTATGGCCGGGTATTTTCTTCGTCCTACTTTTTTTATTTTCGGAAAATGCTGAGTCTGGAATTTGTTTTTGTGCGCATGCGCACGCAAATTGTTTTCACTTTTAAAGCTATTATAAAATTTTCAGCCAAAACTACTGATCAAATGTTTGGTCCCTTAGTGATTGTTTTAATGAGTGTTTGGTTAGTTGTTATACCTAGAGCTTGCGGGACTTACATCGATTTCCTTAGCAGGGCGTCACGTTTGATACAAAAATTGCTCACAGAGGGTTAGGTTGCTCCTCGGTTGCTGTCTTCACTAAAGAAGTTTTACATAAGAAATCACGTACTTATAGACAACTACGGAATTTCCATCTCTAAGATAAGTCTATATGTTGGTTTTGTCATAGGATTTGTTTTGTCTTGGTTTACTGGATTTGGCACATTGAATTGGCTGTTGGAAACGCAAAATGTGTGCTATGGCAAGCAAGAATTCTTCCGGAGCACCTTAGTACACTCTCGTGTTTGTATTTTATAACTTATTTTCTGATTTTTTTTTTGTCCGACACCGTTTTCTCTGTGAATGGCTATTAAATCAAGGTTATGAAAAGTACGTCTAAAACGGTATCTAAATAGTTTTTCTTTCAATACCATCCACTGAAAGAAAAATTAAGAATTATGCTAGACGAAATTATTTGTCATTGTTTTGATTAGTGTATGGATGTTTGTAGTAGTGGCTGGTTATTATGCTGTAATTTTCAGCTCTATATGTATTATATGTTGCATTCGTGCTGTGTTTTGTACTTCTACACGACCGTAAGATCGCAGTAGACGAGGGATGCTTGGCGCGATATAACCTAGTTTAAACCATCATTTCTTTTGCAATGGCTGTCCACGCCGAACCATTGTGATCTTCAATTTCTCCAAAATGTATTTTCTATTTTGTCTCGGACCTACAAGTAAGGCAATGGTTTTTTTTATTATTATTCTTGAAAACTGGTCAGTTCAGAACCCAAGATATACGACAAATTGAAAATAATAATTTAAATATTTAAATTCTTTCATCACATGCATAATTATATTCTATAACTTACTTTCCATCAAATGTCCTCATGTGTGGGTCGTTGTACGATTGGCAGGCTGTCCCTAAGGTAGCAACATCAGAATCGATAATAGTAACCTAGACAAAAAGTATGGTGTCTAAAATGTGTAACCCGTACCCGCACCCAGGTTGGTCAAAATTTCACAAATTCACTTCGACTGCAGCGAAAACGATATCAATCATTGTGATATTTGACCAAAGCCTTTGAGATATGACATAAACTGGTTTATTTATATCCAAACATTGAAATTAACATTCATATTCTGATATATTTTTAAACGTTTTTACTCGATAGTGACATTCAAAATTTACCCGTACCCGATGACATACAGGGCCTTTTCTTATAAAGAAAGAAACAGATTTGTTTTAAATATGACTTTAAAGTTACAAAAATATATCAGCAGTTAGTGTATAAACGTTTTAATTAAATACAAAAACAATTATTAATTTCACAATCTAACTTTATACCAATAAACCTACCGCGATTTGATCCAATGTTTACAAATTATCCGTACCCGGTGAAATTCCGGGCAAACGTTTTGATAATTTTGGAGCGTACAAAATAAGTTAAAAAAGATTTGTATAAGAGTCAATTTACAAAATAATCGTTATACACATGAAATATAACTTTTAAAAGAAACCCATTTACGATGAAACAGTATAATTTTAATGTTAAAAGTTATCATTTCTTTGGCACATTCGTCATGGTGTAATCTTCCAGTTACATATTTTAGGTTACTTAATTTTTACAATTTTTTCCCGCTCTTCGTGCAGAGTGGACATGTTTATTTGGCTCTCCAAATTTTATGGGTTAAAATGTTTTGGACTCTAAAATGTGCTTTTATTTTATGTTAAATTGATGGATTTTAACACAGGATTATGCATATTTGCATTTATTTTGGATTTATTTTTGTTTTATGGACGTCTACTCTCTCGATGATGGAAAACTTGGGACTGTTGGTCGACTTCCTTACTACTATGGAATGTCGAACAGAACTCTCATTTACATGATGTCTGTGGGGTCTGGTTGTTCCCCTGACAGTTCGGTGGTTTCTTTCGGAGATCGGCAATTGTAGGTTTTCCGCTTTCCTCCACCTTTAACACAACTGAGCATTTAACGTAATCGGTTTGGATAGTGTATTGTCCTAACCGGTTCTCGTTCTGCCTTGGCTGTTAGGTGGGACCGCTTACATAGAGTGCATTTTATTTCGTATTTTATTCACTTTGTTTTTTACATTTTGAGAGTGAGCGAGTGTTGTTGTGTGTTTATTTTCACTGTATTTATTTGCATTATGTTCGTACTTTTTGGTAAATTTAGGTCCAACTCCGGCCAGGTTAGGGACCTGGGGTAGGCAACGCTGCACTGGTGCAATTTGTTAAATGTTCCACTCTACGCCTATATATTACGCTATATGGTGGTCCTCCTAATTAGAGGAGGGACATACGAATCAAACAAACAATCCCTATTCCTTATTCCTTATTTGAATAAGGAATAAGTAACAGGTTAACTATTCCTTATTCTCAGAACACTAAATAGGGAATAAGTAATTGGTTACTTATTCCCTATTCCTTATTTATTTTTTATAAGTTATTCTTTTTTCCCAAAATGTAAAATAGTTAATTAGTAACTGGTTACTTTTCCCTTATTTTTTAACTGGATTCTCGAAACACCATTATTTTTTTTAATATGGTTATTATTTTATTCCATCACGCCTTTCCTTATTTTCCAGAGCACTAAATAGTTTAGAGAATAGATGACTGGTTACTTATTCCCTACTTCTTATTTTTTTTTGTTACTTATTCCTTAATATTCCGGGAATAATTTCCGAAATGCAAAATAGTATTTTTTTTACTTTTGCGTTATTTCTTTTTTAACTGGATTCTCTAGCTCGACACAGATTTTTTTTTTTAATATCATATGGGACATCAGGATGGGCTAATCAATATTTCTAAGTAAAGCTTTTTGGTAGTGCAACAGACTAATGAGTGTCCAACACTGGCTGGGACACGTGAATTACCTGTTCAGCCCGCAGTATTGGCCCCTCGTGTATATGTTGCAATGGGTGCACCTTGTCACTTCTTGAAAAATGCATATTCATGCATAACCAATTCTATCTTTTCTTAATAACCCCATGTATGATTTAGAGCGAGTGCAGGTACTGCAATTTTGTTCTGCCCGTCTGTCTGTCTATCAGTCTTTCTGTCGCGTTAATTGTTAAAAAGTATTAATTAAGCCTAGTGATACAGGTTGCCCCCCCCCCTGTGGAAAATCCCCATGTTTTCAATCCCAATGGGACTGGGTGTTAAGGAGTAGGGTCCATCGGGCCCATAACCTCTATAGTCCATATCCCTACTAATTTCTGGTTTGTCTGGAATATGGGTCAGAAAAAAGTGAAAAATTAAGCCTAAGGGTAAAGGTTGCCCCCCCCCCCCCCTGTGAAAAAAATCCACAAGCTTTCCATCCCAATGGGTCTGGGGTGGTTAAGGAGTAGGGTCCATGGGGTCCACAACCTATATAGTCCATATCCCTACCAATTTCCGGTATGTCCGGAATATTGGTCAGAAAAAAGTGTAAAATTAAGCTTAGGGTATAGGTTGTCCCCTCCTGTGGAAAAATCACCACGCTTTCAATCCAAATGGGCCTGGGGTGGTTAATGAGTATGGTCCATGGGGCCCATAACCTTTATAGTCCATATCCCCACCAATTGCCGGTTTGTCCGGCTGTGTAGATTAGGAAAATTAATAATTTGAAAATCGTCTCGTTTATCGTAAGTTTTTGTACTGAGATGACCACCTGGGTCAAATTCGAGGTGCAAATCCAAGAAAGGCGTGAAGCAATTTGATTCGGTGGTCTCTTTAATCTCCAATTCTGGAGGATATATTGAAGGAATCCATCTACCAAATGAAGTGATATTGACAGAAAGGACATCATCAATATATCTGAAACAAGTATCTAAAATATATCTTGAAACAAGTTCAGTATATCCATCTTATTTATATGTAAAAAAAATCATAAGCTGACATTTCCTCATTGAAAAAGTTTTTTACAATTTTTTTAGGATGCCGAACCGGAAGTATTTCTTCGAAATTAAAAGTTTAACTTTAGATGAGGGTTGTAAAGGGTTATTTTCGTGCACATTTATTATTTTCCTTTCATCGATTTCTGATTTTTTTATTTCTCGTTCAGTCGTGCATAGGGGGCTCATCGTTCATCATCATGTTAACCTTAATTTATTTCGTTTTGTGATTTGCATGGATTATTTTTCGTTCATGGTATTTTAGACAAAAAATGCTATACAAAATATTGTTCACCAAGAAATCATAAAATTCGAGGACTTCTCAATTTTCGCCTACTCTTTGCAGTGTTGACTGTTTCAAGAATACACAACTGTCAAAACTGTCAAAAACTGAGCGAAATTCAGGGATTTTCCTTCATTAACGAATAATATTATGCTTCTTTATTTATCGTGCATCGACATCAGGAAGAATTATTTTCCGTTCATCGTCAAAGCCACTTTTTATTTGCCGTTCAGCCGTGCACACCCCCCTTTACCACCCTCTTAGATGTTGGCTGCTTAAATTTCTTCCCTTTTCAGATCGCACAAAATAGTTATTTATTTTTTTTGGTTTCTCTATTTCAATATTTTGTAGTTTGGCTTTCAGTTTTATACAATATCTGAATAAAATCTTGTATTATTTTAGATAATACTCTAGTATCTATCAATTGAGTTAAAGTTTTAACTACTTTAAGTACTGTGTCAGTTATTTCTTTTAATTTGTTTGATTTAAAACTCTTCTGTTTGAAATGCCAAAGTGCAATTATCAGTATGATCTTAACATATATCATTAAAGCCCCTATTTAAATTATATCAATTGAATCAATAAGTTCGATAACTTTTACAACCCAACAAACAGACAGACGTTTTGAAGCACATGTGCCAATTAACAGGTTGCAAATGGACTATGACGTCAGAGAAATCAACGTTAATCATATTAACAAACGAAGGAGGCAAACCAGTTCCTTATTCCCTACTTAATGTTCTGGAAAATAATATGAGAAAGGCATTGCCTTAAAAGCTCGCGTAGATACAAAAATATAATCTATTCCATTGATAATTTCGAATAATGCCTGGGACGAGATAATTTGGGACGAAGTATTACTATTTCCCGCAATTTTTCTGCACGCGCAGACATTTTCGAAAACTTCCGAAAATCGAATGTTTCCGGTGACAGAATTTATTTTCAACCATCGTATTTTGAGTCTCGTGCAATTTGGCAGACTCTCTACAATAGTGAGCTCGCTACGCTCGCATAATAACCATATTAAAAAAAATATGGTGCTTCCGAAATCCAGCTGAAAAAAATAAGAAAATAGTACCAGTTACTAATTTACTATTTTACATTTTTGGAAAACAATTATAAATAAACAAATAAGGAGTATGATATAAGTAACCAGTTACGTATTCCCTATATGTTCTGAGAATAAGGAATAAGTAACCAGTTAATTAAGGAATAAGGAAAAGGAAATAAGTAACCTACTTGACGCTTCTTATTCAATCCTTGAAATTTGAATAATGATTTGAAAAACAAATGACTTCAGGTCATTAAATATCATATCAGAAATCTTCATGTGCAATTTCAGAAAGTTTCGCTGTTTACGAATCAAAATTGAAAATGGGTACGGGTACGGGTAAATAAGCCAAAAATGGTACGGGAACGGATTACACACCATAAAAGGTGTAAATCAAATTTCATGAAACAAGTGAAGACAAGTGTTTATTAAACTTAACTCCAGGACTATTCTTTTTAGTTACAACGCTTTAAACGATTTGGAAAAGCAGGAGCGGACGGAATATTGCTACAAAAAAGGGAAAGTTGACGATTGTAAAGTTGAAGTCATAACGTTTGTCATAGAGATTTGTTTAAAGTCTTCCTTGAGAGTAAATTTCGTGATGTAGATCTTAATATCATTTATCTCAAATTCCTGAGGATATATGCGATGGCGAAACATGTAAAACATGTATTGAGTTTGCGATATATGTATGACGCCCTTTCTAGAGTGATTTTTCTTTTCTTAAAAACTAGCATCAAATGTCTTCAAAATTTACTTATTCATTTGAAAAGACAATATATCAGAGATGTTTTCTGTAGGATTTTCAAAACTAAATCTACTGAGTTTCAATTTGAAATCGACAGATGTGGTTTCTCGTGATTTACAAACGCATGGCAATAGGTCACCATGATAATATACAATGTAACAAATGTTGTAAAATTGTAAAGAAAATCCCATTCTATTACGACTTATCGATAAACAAACGAACTTTCTATCATTGGGAAAAAAGCGAAACCAAACACTTATCTTTCCCGATAATAATATCATCCCACCGCCACAAATTGATATAAATTCCATCAACGTTCTTAATGAATTGTTTTACCTGAATATCTGATTAGATTATCGAATAATAAAATTATTGGTCATAAAATAAAAAGTGATAGGGGCTTTTATCTTTATTTTGGTCACAAAATTTCAACGTCTGTTATCATACGCAAAAAAATTGTTTGCAATCTTAATATGATACACTTTTTTAAATTTATACCCTTTTCCAAAGAGCCTGCATCACCCACCTGACTTATATGCCTAAATTCTAGGCTATGTGGCAAACACTATTTGATATTGAAAGAATCATTAGTTTAATAAGGGGTCATCAGTTTGATAAGAGGTCATCTGATAATATTGTTTAACTTAACATGCTAAATGCAGTAAAGTGTAGAATATTTTTAGCAACTAAAAGTTTTTTTTATTTATTCTATTTAAGCATTGAAGAATTAGTGTTTTGTCTATTTACGAATTTATGAAGCATGATTGTCTACAGATTTACTCTAGAAAAGAGGTACGACGTACATTTTGACGTACGGTAATTAAAATTGACAATTAGTCAAACCAACTTGTTTTCTTTTTATATACAAATGACAACAAAGTTACGAAACTGCTGTCTCTCGACCAATCGTCAATGATTGGTTTTATTTACACACAAGTCATTCAAATCTCAAATCTAATTATCTATCAGTGATCAGTGATGATAGTTTAGACATAGAAAAGAAATACCTTGATATCGGGTAAATGGATATTTTTCCAATACGACAAACTCTGTGAAGGACTCACTGAATCGGCGTTATACAGACGTAACAACACAGTCCGATCTTTTGATATCATCCCATCAGAAGAACCGGTTATGTTAATTAATCGTGGCGTGTCCCAATCTTTGTAATTAAAAACTACACCACAGTTCTCTGATTCAAAAGCAACATTGGTTGGAGTGATCCCGTTTTGACATTTCTCTTTTTGATACTCTGGCAGTCCATTGAGGATAACTAATACACAATTTTTGTCCATTATAATTTTTATGAATTTTGTTGAGCTAAAATAGAATAAAAATAGCCAATGCTTTTGTTCTTTTCACACAGATATTTAAAAATTTTATTAATATACTGGTATTTTCTTCCGAATATAACATTATAGCGTCAAAAGGAAACATTGAAAAATTGAAAGGTGAAAACAAAAGTCACGTCGAAATCTTCAAAAAAAATGTTTCAGGTGTGTAAAACTATTTGTTCTTTAGTTAAAGGACTTGATGTGTATTTTGTAGATGTGTTTTTTATTTCATTTTTATTTTTTTTTATTTAATTTTGGTTTATAACGTGTGGAGGTTTTGGTAACTTTGACAATACTTAATTTGGATTACAAAAACTTGAAAAAGAGGAAGTTCCATTTAAAAACTTCAAAATATTCACATTATATTGAACACTTCTTACAGGAATTTTGGCCATGAGCATGCCAATGGCATCGTCAACTGAATGGGAATTTGGATCGTTTCTCCTTCTTTAACTGTATAACCTGAATCTGAAGACTGCAAAACCTAAAATTAATAAGTAGATAATGTGATAACTTTAATTTTATCATACATTCTGCATTACATGTAATATGTATGGCACGTCATTTTAATCAAAACCCTGGAATCTATAGGATACCTCAGATAACTGGTGGTTAATTGGCAGCTATATGGGGATTCCTGGACGAAACTCTCAATTACATCAGGTAGTAAGAGTTATCCTGGTAAGTGGGGGTTTGCTATCAGCTATTAAATAGATACCTTATCAAACCCCTTCTACCTACAGATATTGCCAGTTAATGCTATTTAACTCATTGAAAGCAGAATTCATCAATGTAAAGCTGAAAACTATCAATACCTCAAAAACAATGATTTTTTTTTTTAAAACTCTTAATAAGGAGTTTTTGTGGTATACATTGGATAGCTGATAAAAAAAACACAGTTACCTGAAATAACTCTCAATTCCTGATGCAAGTAAAAGTTTCGCTCTGAAAACCCCCAGATAGCTGCCAATAAACCCCCATTTATCTGATGTATCCTATATAGCCTGATGACTTGACCTTGCCAATAATTGTTAAGTGTTCACATGATCTATTCCTGGTTTGTTAGATATTTGTTTTCTTATATGAACATTTCGTTCTTTTGGGTGCTTGTAACAGCATACTGTTTGCATGTATCATTTACACATCATAAATGAGTTTTGAAATTAAGATATTACGTCTCTTTCAAAGTTTTCTTTCGATGTCAGCCATTGGTATACTTACAAAAGGCTGAAAGAGCCTACATTGCTCACTTTACTTATAAGCCTCAATTGTAGATTATATTTCTAAAACTATTTGACATTGAAAAGATCATATGTTTCAGAAGGGGTCATCTAACAACAATAAGTGCAATAACTCTTAAAATAAATGGTCCTACAACTTTGACCCCTGTTCATATATTGTAGATCTGACCGTGCTTAACAATATGTCATCTAAGATTCTCAAGTTTCTTTATTAATTCTAAGAGATTGGTGATAACTCCGGATCCTATATAGGTCTGTGGATCTTCTTCACAATTTCAGGGAAGGTAGATGTTGAGGTGCTTTTTGCTTAATCAGAATTTAAAAATCTATCACCGTTTTTGAGTTATTAGCAAAAACTCAAATTTATCCTTATATGTTCTATGTTAAGCCACAGCGGCCATGTTTTACTACCAATCAAAACTCCTAAAATAGGTTTTATGCATCTAATGCTAATGAACAACTATGCCAATTTTGGTTACCATTTGACCAATGGTGTCAGAGGAGTGCAAAGGCGGATTAAGGACCGGCGTGCTGAACGCACGTCCTTCCATTTGGCGGGAAAATTTGGTAAGGAACTATATAAAACAAGAGATTTCAGGAGATTTTTTTAACTGCGCGCCATCCCGTTTGTAAATTTTAGGATCTGCCACAGGAGTTTACGTTTGAAAAAGATTATGAATGACGGACCGAAGACGGATGCAAGGCGATGACAACTGCTCACGTGACATAAATAAAATATATTCAAAATTATTTTAGACGAAATGATTCGTGATTGTTAAAATTAGATTTGTGTTTCTTTTTGTCCTTAGATGACCACCTCACGCACATTTTGTTATGTTTCTACTTGGCCCTTAGCTTACAATGTAAGAGTCAGTGTTGGCCATGAATTACAAAAAAAAACACTAAGTACATGTACTTAACAGCTTATGATTCAAAACAATGTTGTTAAGGGGGCGATGACTATCTTTATTTTCTATTTTTGTATGTTTGGAAGATCAGGACCGGGTTTCATAAAAGATCTCAAATTGAGTATTTCCTCAACTAAAATTTCAACATTTTTGATTGGCTAGATTTGAGGAAACACTCTATTTAAGATGTTTTATGAAAAATGGGCCAAAACCTGGAATACTCTTTTGAGATTTAGTGCACATTTTTTATGTAAAATTCTCAAAACACCACAAAGGCACGGTCTTATTGTTTTACTTTCTGATTGTGGCATCCTGCCTCTTTATTTCAAATTCGCCATACCCATAAAATAAAATGGTCGATCCCTTATTTCAAGTATTATTTGTGATGAATATAGGTTTAGCTACTCCATAACAAGGAATTGAAATTACAGTTAAACTGTAATATAAGTTTTAAAAAATCGCAAATCAGTTGGAAGTAATAGACGATATTGAGATGTGGAATAAGTGTACGCGACACAACAAACATAAACAAACAGCAATTCAAAAAATCACAACGGAAAACAGCAAGCAGTCTTCAACATGACCATAGGTCACTGCTTATGTCGATGCAGAAAGCTTATTTATAGGATTAACAAACCTTGAGACCTGCAAAGTAGATGTCTGATACTTGTTCTGGGCCATATTCAGGATATCCGTTTCCGCCGACCTGTATCGAACAGTTCACCAACATATTTGGCTTAAATTTGGTTTTCCAGTGTTCTTCCAACATACGCCCTTCGCCATTCTCTACCTGGCTTTTGCTGAGGTCAGTTGCTTTAGCTTCTTCCATTTCTAAATCATTAACATACCATCTAACCTGATACACATAATCATCGACTAGATCGTCAGCATAACATTCAAACGCAGGAGCTGTCATCCAATTATCCACACCATTGATAATTCCACTCGTGCTCCATAATAATGGTTTCACATAAGGCGAAACAGTCACATTTGGAGATTCTAAATCAAAGAGCAAGAAATTTTCTACAAATCCATACAGAAAAAATGTATACTACATAGAAGAAAATGGGATGTGGAATAAGTGTACGCGACATAATCTACAATATAAACGACATTTCTTTTACATCCCACAACGGAAAACGGCCAGCAGCCTTCAAAGTGACCAGCGGTCGCTGCTCGCTGTTATGCAATTGGCCCTTGATTGCTTTGATAAATATTTCTGGCTTAGGACAGGCACATTTAAAATGTGGCGGGCTTAAACTATTTTTTGACCCAACCTTCCCCTATTGATAATCAATATCAAAGCATTGACAAACAGTAAAAATCAAATCGATAGAAGTTCAACAAGAAAGAACATTTGACAAAAGGACATCAAGAAAATAACGGGATGTAGAGATACTCTCTTGGGAACACTCGAAGCTACTGACAGCTAGCTAGGAAGCATCTATCGACTGATGTAAAAGATCAAGTATGTCGATTTTAAATCCGACACAACACGTCAAACAATTAATGATTTGGTGATTTATCATCACACAAAACTGATACACTTGACCGCTGCAATGCAAAAATGACATAAGTTTAAAATGGCAATAAACTTTATCAATAAGTAAAGATCAAATTATCAATTACCAAAAGAGACTAAATTTAAAGATATCACTATTTCATACCCTTTCGTTCGCGTTGTTGACTGATATTCAGTTATTTTGTGTTTCCATGTTTTACATGTTGTCTGTTGTTGTCCCGTTCTTGTTGGTGTTTACTGGTTTTGTCTCTGCCCTTTCAGACTTTTGGCATTCGAATACCCCATTGGTGCCTCTGCAGCTTTATTCATTAAAGTATTAAAGGTAGATGGGGCGTCTATCAGTGAGCATTTTTTGCACATCTTTCATAAATTCAAAATTTATAATGCTTGTGTTTCTTCTTGATACCTATTGGGCTAGATAAACATATAAAAAAAATGGATAAACACAACTTCTAAGCAAATTTCAATATTTACATTTATCACTTTTTTATTACATTTTGATCGCGATCTTTATTTTTTGTCTAGTATATTTAAAAATCCATACAAAACAAACATTTTCACAAATTTTAAGAAAAATCTATGGAGTAGTTTAATTTAAGGTATAAGAAATTTGAATTTTCTCTATTGATACTATATAAAAAGTACTGAAATCATGCATTTTTCAAACTTTTTCTACAAAACTTCCTAAGGTGAACTTTTGATTTAATTATCGAGATTTAAATTACCAGTCTAGGTCTAACTGTGGACAAAATTTAAGAAAACTCAATGGATAAATTTTTAGATACCCCGTCTACCTTTAGTCAGTTTTTCATTCCCAAAGGATTGTTTTTGAATTTATTTACTTTATGAAACGATGCTACTAATTTGTAATAACAATATCCTTGTTTAAAGATTTTTTGTAATAAACCGGTTTCTATCAATAAAATCAGACACCACTAAAGATACGAGCATATCTTACCAACAGTGAAATATAAACTCCGTAAGACGGAGCAAGTGGTACATCTCCCTCTTGAAAAGGAAAATTAACAACAGGAAATGTAAAGTCATCCCGGGCCCGTTCATCATATGTTTACGTGTGTGATTTTCCATTGACAATTCTTAAATTCGTATATATTTCCGTAATAAAATTCGAAAATGTGGGATGATTTAGTGAAAAATGCCGTCTAAATGTCAGCATTTAGTGGATCACAATTAGTTCCCATGTGGATACCAATGATTTGGCGATAAATTGTTTTCCCAAAACGAATATAATTGTTGTCCAAAAGATAATTAAGAGCAGTTATCATTTCTGCATCAGTCCAATTAACGTAAACTTTATGTGTCTCGTTGCTAAAGAAACGATTTACTAAATAAGTTAGAAACTTTAGATTAGACAAAGTCACTTTTAGATTTATTTGAAACATCATTTAACCGAATACTCAAATTTCTGTTTCATAAGATGGTGTTTACAAAGTAGAAAAATCGTAGCTATCAACTGTATGGTAAGTATTTTCAAAAGCACGAAGTTGATCGAGCGAATTTTTCACAATCCAAAAGTGATTTATATCACTATTTTCAAATACCTTTTCGCAGTATCGAATAATAAATTCCGTCATCATAGTCAAAGCAAGAGAGAGGACTTTAGAAATATTAGTTAGAGAACACTTACTTGAAGCAAATATGAATGATAAAGGTAAAAACAAAATTACCGAACTTGGAGAATCAATCTCAAATGACCATAAGACGAGACAAAACAAGGAAGACATACCGGAAAAATTGAAGATCACAATAGTCCTGACTTGGTACAGACATTTTAAAAGTTTAAGAAATGGTGGGTTAAACCAGGTTTTAAGGCGCGCCAAACCACTCTCTTCCATTGCAATCTTTGGGTCCGGTGGTTACACAAACCACAACAGGTTTGTGATGACATATCAGGGATGCTAAGGTGATCATCTCAGTACATCAACCAGCCAAACACTAATCGAAGCAAGAACTAACCATACCGTCTAACATGATATTGAATTTTTCTACCAGTGGCCGAAAACGAAGAAAATATTCTTTTAGAGATCGTATGAGACGTATTTTCTTATAACCTTGGTCTTATAGTCGGTTACGGAGAATGCGTTGGATCGAAAAATCTGAAAAATGTGTACAATCCCTGGCATATCGAATTAGTTGTGAAATATAGACACTGTATGCAGGTGACGTAGGTATGCTACTTTCCAGGTTAGGAAAATTAATAATACTAAAATTAAAATCGTCTCTTTTATCGTAATTTTTTTGTACTGAGATGACCACCCGGGTCAAATTCGAGATTTAGATCCAAGAATGATGAAAAGCAAGTGGATTCGGTAGTTTCTTTAATCTCCAGTTCTGGAGGATATATTAAAGGAATCCATCTGCGAGTTGTTGACAGAGAGGACGTCATCAATATATCTGAAAGTGAGATGAAATGACCTTGCCTCTTTCATCTTCTTGTTCTTTAATTACGAGTTCCTGAAGAAGTTCAGTCTCGTAAAAGTATAAAAACAAGTCGGCCAGGAGAGGAGCACAGTTTGTGCTCATTGGAATGCCGACTTGTTGTTGAAAAATCTTTCCTCCAAATGAAACGAGATTTATAAGGATGTGTAATTAAGGTATCCAGTGCATTGAAGGTAGTTTTTCGTACGTTTGGTGGGGCGCCTCGTAGTGGTGTGCTAGTTAAAATATGGCCCTCATTAATACTAGATTCTGTAGATAGTACGTGAATAAAAGTGTTGGAGCTTTTAATGTCATGCATCCATACTTCAAGGTAATATTTTAATCATACAATGACGACATTATTGGTAGTTTGTTTTTTTTTTCGCGGTAATAAAAAGGTATTGTGTACCAAATGAATGCATGATGGTAAGGTCACCGGTTACAACATGATCACTAGGAACATTATTTAAAATCAGAGTTATTACAGTTGCATTATAAAGGACTATTCGTTTTCAGTTCTTTATCGGTAGTGGTAGACGTATAATTAAAAATAATGTTACTTGTGTTTTTTTTTTTTTTTTTTTTTTATATTTACAAGCTACAATAGGAGGTTCTGTATTAGAAAAATAAAGTGGGATGAGATCTTTGATTTTAGGATCCATAAATATGCTGGATATGTTTATGAAATCAAGGCCTCTATTAATATAAGTTTAGGATGCTCGCTGGTCTTGTTTTGTTATTTCTGTCATTTTTTCGGAATCCTCTGGATTTTACCATCAAAATAGGGTTAAAATATTTGCCCACAAGCCCCCTATTTTCTTGTTATTAATGTCTTTAATATGTCATAAAGAGGTTATAGACAAAGTTTTATCAAATCCTATTTATTCTATGATGAGTTTAAACAGCTAAATAGTGCTAATGCTAAACCTATGAAAAAGTCCGAGAAAACATTTTCCCGCCAAAACTTTAATGTCAATTATCTTGCTTATTTTATACCTTTTACTATTATCTTTTCATTTAAGGCATCAAATTTGAAACCTATTTATTTTCAATAATAGTAGCGGACATCCTTAATTTGATAAAGTGTCGAATGTGGTCTAGGGGACTATCAATTACAATGCATTGGATTCGATGATGGATATCTTCACATAAAACAATGTTAATGAGAGTTATAACAAAATTACCGAACTGAAAGGAACAATTTCAATGTCCAAGAGAAATGACAAAACAAGGACGACATAGTGATCAAATTGAAGATTGCAATCGGTTCAAAGAGAGTTACAAATAACAAAATTTCCTTTTCAACTGCGACACAAGAATAAAATTAAGCTAAAATTCATTTCAATGCGGTTCAAAGACCATATCTTTGCAAATAATGACTACAATACTTTCCTTCTTTATGTATTAAAAGAAGAGTGTAGCATGTGAATAGAACGTCCCTGTAGACCTATATCTATGTTTAGCCCGACGTGTACTCCCCAGTCATATGTATAGTTAGAATAAAAGCCTAAAGGAAAAGGGTAGGAAAATTGGTCTAGATTGACTATGTTTGATACCTGAACAGCCTGGTGTAAAGCCGGTTTCAGAATGCGTTCCAGCTTCGCATGGTAGCTGATCACCTGAATAAAAAAGTTATTTTTCAGTACTCATCACATTAAAAAATCATTAAATAAATGTATTAAAAGACAAAACTACCGAAATTGGAGACACAATCACTAATGTCCAAGAATGTTCAAAACAAATTATGGGTTGAACCAGATTTTATAGCGCGTAAAACCTCTCCGTCTATTACGATCTTAGGATCCGTTTGTTACACAAAAGACAACACGATTGTAAAACTTGAAGTGATCATCTCAGTACAGCAACCAGCCAAAAACTAATCAAAACAATCACTAACCATTTCGTTTAACATAATTTTGATTTTTTCTACTAGTTGCTGATGGGAATTTGTTTTATCGATCTATGAGACGAATTTTCTTATAGTCGTAAAGACAACGATGTTAGATCAAAGAATAATGTGTACAGGCCCTGGCATATCGAAAAAGTATGCAATTGTAAAATTATAGTCTCTTCTATCGTATTTTTTTGTTCTAAGATGACCATCCAGGTCAAATTCAAGAAGTAAATCAAATGACGTTAAGCAAGAGGATTCGGTGGTTTCTTTAATTTCTAACTCTGGTGAATATATTGATGGAATCCATCTACAAACGAAGCCTTGTTAACAAAGAGGACGTCATCAATATTTCTGAAAGTGAGACTGAAGGCCCTTGCCTCTTTCATCATCGTGTTCTTTACAAGTTCCTGAAGAAATCTAGAATATGAAACATGTCGGAGAGGAACGGAGCAAAGTTTGTGTCCATTTGTGATGCAAGTTAGATTCTGATAAATCCCTCCTCAAAATGTGACAATATGTTGTCAATAAGGAAATCAGGTCTAAAAAGTAACAAATTCTATTTTTGGAATTTTCAAAAAAATATATATTAACTAACCTTTAACCAACAAAGTTTCCCGAACTTGTAAAAGTCTTTTCAAGAATTTGCAGTCTTTTTCTTTCAGAAGACACCCAAGTTTTTCAAGCTTTCAAAGAATGAACCTCAGAAAAAATACCGTGATTTAAAATTAATCTTAACCCTACCTATTTTTTTTTTTTTTTTTTTGCCATACATTGCTTTGATTGTATTGAGTAAAGTAAATTTGAACCTTATTCCTTCCAATAGTGCAAAATACGGTATCTTTATTCTGAAATCGTACGATCAAATAACGTTATCGATGTGGAAAACGTTCAAATTAAGACTCGGGATATGCCATTTTTAAAAAAAAAATCTCAGTTCTAGGGAGATATTATTAGACCCCCATAGAAATCAGTCGAAATGTGTCGAATACACTTTAAGCTTTGTGATGTTTAATTCTATAAACATTTACATGTAAGGCCAAAAAAATATATGTCTGTTTCCTGCTTCCCTACCTACCCTATTTTTTGGGCCCTACCCTAAAGTTTTTATTGGCATTTTGTAACAAGCACCGTTAAAGTTGGGATTGCTTCCCCATTGACTCAATGTAAAATAATTTTGTAAAAAAAAAATTCCTACCTACCTACCCTAATTTTCAAGAGTAGGAAGCAGGAAACAAACATATATTTTCTTTTGGCCTAATGCAAACTTTGCTCAATTGACTTAATTTAATAAATTAATCTAAAACCAACCGAAACAATAAGCTGATACACATCCTCTAGTAGGTACTAAATAGTAGACAAGATATCCATCACACCCTTTAATCTGTATGTCATAGGCCGTGTGGGAGCATGTCCCATCAAAGTTGGCAGATAGTGCTGTCCTATTGACCGTTTCACCAACATCAGGGTAAACATCTTCTCCTGGAGGAACGGCATCTACAATATGTCAAAGTTATAAATGAACTGAACCTAACACAAGTGAATTTCCGACAGTCATTTTCCATTTTCCTCTTCAGAGTCGAAAAAGAAAATGAAAAACGAATAGAAAACTAGTTGCTTTACGTATGTATCCATGTATAATTACTTAATTCATATTAATTTGTGGAAAAACGAAAAGGAAAATCGCCTATGTTAAGTGCTTTACCGGTTAAACTTTTTCGTTTAAACTTGTTTTGTCCAATTTTAAACATATATGAACAACAAAAGTATGGTTGTGGTACCCGATTTATCTATAAATTCGTCAGTCATTCCTAAATAATATTTGTAAAGCTTTACTAAAATTCATATTCGTGAGCTCTCATCCCGCCTTTAGCATTCACACTATATTTAATTTTGTTTATTAACTTGGCGGCCAATATTCTGTATTATGAGGTTTTAGTCCGTGTAGAAATTTAAATTAAGCGGAAAACACCAAAACCACCAAACAAACAAAATGGCAATAAGGGCTCGTATTAAGTAATGAAGATGATTTAGATAGTTCACATTGAATTTAGTTTAATTTGTCACCATATCAAAGTCTTCGGGAACAAAACATCTGAGATCCCTATTGATGGCTGTATTAAATACGATAAAAATATAATTACATGTGTCTGTAAACAAATAATCAATTAACGTTAGTCGAATAGCTTTGAGCGAAATAAACCAAGTTTAAGGCAAATTGGGTAATAAATGTTTTTCTAAGTTTTCTTTTATTACATTTAAGTCTAATTGATATAACTAAATGGGAAGAAAACAAATGTGATTTTGGTAGAAAATATGCCTTTAAAATATATCATTCACTTTCAGGCACTGAATTGAAATTTTTGGGGGGCTAAAACAGATATTCATACAATTTCCCCATCCACACCACTGGAAATCAGATTGTCCGTGCCTTACATTTATTGTTCATTATAAAACACCTAAAACAATATATTTATTTAAGAAATCGTAATGTTGCGGTCCGTTACATAAATTAAAGGTGTCAATAACAAACAATGTCTTAATATCTTTTTTAAATACTTAACATCCGTAAGACAATACCTAATAAATAATAAATAATAAATAAATCTTTATTTCCAATCATAGGGCCCTATATAGAGCATGACAATCACAATGTATATCAATACCGATGACATAATACTAATCTTCAAAAAATCATAATACTGTATTTTTGTCTAGTATTTAAATTCTATATACACCTATACAGTATCATTGAAAAAAGTTACGCGATATAAACATGAAAAAGATGTACATACTAAGAAACTAGGGCAACGCCTTATGATAGACCAACGAGAACAGGTCGAAAAAAACAGACAACTTCAAAAACAGAAATACAAAAACAGCTAAATAGCAATCAACATAATCAACAATGGGTGCTCAAATCGTAACTAGAGTGAACTCGGGTGCTCCGGAAGAGTAAGTGATTATTAACACACGCTTTTGCATTTTGTAATTAAAAAAAAACGTAAAACACAAGCATTAATCATGTTAATATCACATTTCGGTCATGGACATGCATTTGAAACGGCTATTTTGTTTATTATTGCATCAGCCTACCTTTGTTTAGATATATAGATCTAATAGTGTTACATCTGAATCCACCAACAGGGCACGAGGTAGGCATCCGTTCCCCGGCACCACTGGTTATTCTATACCACCCCGGCTCTAGAAGGTTGTCGCATTTATCTGCAGTATCCAAGTATGCTACTGATCTCTTCCAATCGTCTATGAAATTCAAAGTGTCGCAAGGTTCGCTGGCTGAAAGAAGTACAAACATTACAAGAAGACTGGCATTTTAATGCTTTAATTTAAACATCTGTCATATAATATCATGTTCGGCTCAACGCTTTAAAAAAATGTTCATGTGGTGAAAAAAGATAATACTATTAATGACTGTAATACCATCTGAGAGCAAAGGAAGGAAAAGCCAAGGTCTAATGAGAGATTTAACAAAAAGGAATACAAATCGAACACCATGTTAAATACTTACAAGCAAAACATACTGAGACAATTAAAGCATATGACACAATCAACAGCAACATATTCTTTACTGATACTTGAAAAAGTCTAAAATCTAAATATGCTCGGGTACTAATTTATAGTTTTCTAAACGTTTTTCCAAATGCCGTTTTAACCAATGAAAATTAAGTAGAATATTTTACAGTCTTCCTGGGTCGTTAAAAGGCATCTGTTTGAATTGAGTCTTTCTCTTTAAAGTATGTGATCACGAAACTTGAAACAACAGTATCGAATTGAATCGTCCCAGTCGAGGTCTTTTTTCTAATAGTTAAAACACGAAGATCAGAAAGGTCTTTACATGTCTCTACATTTCCAAAAGAACAATAAAGCCTCTTTCTCAAAGTCCAATAGTAAATTATTTTTAAAAGTAAAATAATACAACAAGGTTGCAGTCATAATTTGAAAAGTCTAATTAATACCTGTCCATAAAGTTTACCCGCAAAATTAAAGACATGAGAAGATTTTTATGTCCTGAAGTCCCCAAAACATTTTCCAATAAAGGATCGTAAAAACTCAATTTCATTCTTCTTCAACTCAGATCGGCTCGGCGCCATTTCTTAACTATAGTGTATTTATAGTTAATATAACATTATTATACCCCTCTTGTCTTTATTCTCTAATAGTTATAATAAGTTGTCAAATAGAAAACTATTTTCACCATTCCTTTGAATGTGCACTCTATAGAGTCGAAAAAAACAAGACTGATGGCCTCCATATGAATGGCTTATTCAACTTGTTAGTGTTATCTGATACAGATAAACTTTCCTAACATGTATCTGAAGTTGTACTAAACAGTGTTTCTAATTCATAAAATGGTCAAAAAGATATGGCTGTACCTAATTGTGTAATAAAAACACCCCAACACACACACACATTCACAGCTTGTTTTCTTTTTTTATTGTTTGCATGCCTCGAAATATCAATTAATTCATATTATACCGGTATATGTTTGTCCCTAAAATGCATGTATGCTTATACATGACTTGTAATGGCTTTTTTGGGGGGTATTGTTATACTAAAGTAAGTAGTTTACAGGGACAGATGAGCTCGCATATCTCGGGCAGATTAATCCTAAGGGACCAACCATTTCACTTGAAAGGGGGGCCTTGGTTTTTTCCTAAAAAAATATTCTGAAAATTAATTTTGATGAAAAAAATATTTTGGCAGCTGTAAGAAAAAAAATATTCTGAAGAATGATTTCTGCTATAAAAAATAATGCTGATAATGAAAAAAAAATATTCTGTCGCGACGCCTTCGTAAAATAAAATATTTTGGCTGCGCTCTGCGCGGAAAAAAAATTCTGATCAAAACAAAAAACCAAGGCCCTCCCTTCAAGTTAAATGGTCCGTCCCTAACTCTTTCCTAAACCACTTGACTTCCCTTATACTTATACTTAACTTAACTTTAGGGAAAGGGAACGAATATGAATAGAAATACTGTACACAACAGGAGAAATTAAGAAGGGTCAGAGTTAGGGATAAGGGTCACAAATAGAACTAAAAAGAGATAAGGTTAGGGTTAGAGAAGAGTAAGTTAGGGTTGGGGTTAGAGAAGAGAGAATTAGGGTCAATGACAATTAACGAAGGCAAAAAGAGTTAGAATTAGAATTGGAATAAAGGCTGAAACTAAATTGAAGAGGATTAGAGAAGAGAAACTTAGGGTTAGGCTTAAAAGTAATTTAACAGCAATATCAATGAGAGTTAGAGATAGAGGGTAAGTGCTTAAATTAGAATTGAAAAGAGAAAGGGTTAGGGTTAGATTTGGGGTAAAAGATAGGGTTAAAAATTAGGGTAAGGGTTAGAATGGTGTAAGGGTTAAAAATAGAACTGCAAAGTACTAAATAGAAACCGGTTTAAACTGGTTAGATGATATGGGATCATCAAGTACAAAATGATCTCGAAAGGAATAAAGTTAATAAGAGTTAGTTCTAGGTGACTGCACACGACCTTACTGCAAAAGATCTGGGGTGACAAGAGTCGCCAACAGAT